>JBAMHW010000004.1:35378169-35388593 GCA_037177495.1 Rhadinocentrus ornatus
ATCTAGAGGAGATCTGTGTGGAGGAGTGGGCCAAAATCCCTCCTGCAGTGTGTGCAAACCTGGTGAAAAACTACAGGCAACGTTTGACCTCTTTAATTGCAAACAAAGGCTACTGTACCAAATATAAACATAGATTTTCTCAGGTGTTCAAATACTTTTTTGCAGCTATATCATACAAATAAATTGTTAAATCATACATTGTGTTTTCAGGATTTTTTTAAAATTGTCTCTCACAGTGGACATGCACCTACGATGAAAATTTCAGACCCTCCATGTTTCTAAGTGGGAGAACGTACGAAATAGCAGGGTGTTGAAATACTTATTTTCCTAACTATATATATATATATATATACACATACATACACAAACACACACACATATATCGAGAGAGAGAAAAAAATCTCACATTATTAAAGTGAATGACGAATAATTGTGTTAATCCAGACCTCTGTGATGCTCTCTGACCTCTGTGATGCTCTAGGACCAGAGGGAGCCGGCTGACAGGTTGGGGATATCACAGCATCAACGGAAGCAGGCGTGCGTGCGCGCACTTTTCTAAATCTGGAGTGTTTTGTGCACCGCAGATAAACCCAGACTCCAATTCTTATAACCAATAGAGAATGTTGGAGAATTTAGAAACAACTGTGACCCCGTTCTGTTGGACACTAAAGACGTGTTTGCAGGGAGAATTGGACAAAATAAAACCTGAAACTCTTCATCACCTGGTTTTCTCAATGTTGAAATGTCCCTTAAATTTGGGGAGAAGAAATGGAGACACTACAAAGTTGGAGAAGATTCAATGAACCCACTTTTATGGTATGTGCTGCAGGTCTAAAAAAAATGTGCACATAAACAAATAAAATTAAGTTAAAAATACACAACATGGAGTATCTTGAGTCCTGGTTGTGAAATTAAAGAATCAGGATTTTTGCTTTTTCTCTGATTTTTGTCAAGAATTTAGGGCATTATGAACTCAGACATTTTTTAACCCAAATATTTATCAATGATAAATAATTTTAATCTTGGTGTCAGCAGTTTGAACTGAGATATGTCATTTTAAGGACTTTTGTATGTAGAAGTAATTTTTCCCTGAAAGTGTAACAGTGTAGGGTGAGATGGAACTTTAATTTCTCTGAGGGAACCTCCAAAAGAGATTAAAGTCTATTAAAGTGGTCTGAATGTAAAGCCATAAATGCTTGGAAATGCAAGTCAAATAAGATGAGTCAGGCATCTGATTTAAGATGACTCCTGGACTTATCTGTGGTCAGAGTGTCTGGAACCAGCCTGAGGAGGCTTCAAGGAAAAAACAAAACCTGGAGAGATTATTTCCATCCGCTGGTTTGGGAATACGCCCTTTGTCCCACTGGGGAAAGCTGTGGAGAAAGAAATCATAGAACCTGAACATACAATAGGAAGATGGTGGAAAGATGGAAGTTTACAGGTTTAAAGACTCAGTGTTAAAGCCCCCAGTCAGTTCTAGTTAAATCCTTTTTAGTAAACTATAATACCACTGTCTACTCTCCTTTCAGTCCCTGGATGATGACTGTACGTTGGAGGAGGAAGATGATGGACTGATAGAGGGGGAAGATGAAATCGATCAGTTTAATGATGACACCTTTGGAGCTGGAGCCATCGGTGAGTCCTGCTGAGATGTTTGTTGATCAGCTGAAGAGACCTGTGAGCTGCAAACATCACAGCTGTGCAGTTCAGGCTTTTTACCTTAATGATATCACCATGACATCACAGCTTGCCTAGTTTGCTCATTGGTCTATTTTATAGAGTTAACACCTCTGACATTTTGAACCATTTACAAACTGGTGCATGCAAGCAGCACGCAGAGTGGGCAGAGTATTCACACTATTTTTATTAACATAAAACATTTTAATGATTTAATGATTTAAGTTATTCTTCAGCTTTTCTTTTCTTTTTTTAGTTCATTTAAATAAACATGTACGTTGTATAGACGTGACTTTTTAATATAGACAAATCCGGTGGCTGTTTTGTGTGTTGCGCCATGTTGTGGATAAGTTTATAAGAGAAGTTTATCTTTATTAGGTAATAATAAAGATTCATTCATTCTATTCAAACAGCCAAGACATGCACCAGTATTTCCAGATGTCCTTGACATTGGTGAGAAAGTAGTCCAATTCTCATCTGTTCTTCTTAGACCTGCACAGAAATCCCCTCAGCAATGGCGGAGTTCTACTTCTGGTGTTTGCCCGGATGAATCTATAGAAGTCTGTTTGCTGATGGGCATCAGGACTCTTCTGTAAATCACATCACAAAGATGGTCTACGCACTTCTTGTGTGTTTCTGTTGGTTGATAGTTTTTCATATTTTAATGAGATGGTTGTCCGGTGGCCTCTTTGGGATGGAGTTTTTTATGTCGGGCTTGTAGGTTCTGTCTGGTGTTGTTGGTTAACCTGATGGAAACGCTACCTGACCACAGTGTTTGTAAAGCCAACCGGATTGCCTGAGTTACAAACCAGAATAATCTGTGGTTGTGACTGCAGCGTAGATTACTTACTTTTTCTAGCTTCCACCCCCTTCTGGACTCTTCTGTTTTTTCAGATGACGACTGGCAGGAGGAGCACAAACGCCTCGCTGAGCTTGATGAGCGTGATGAGCGTGATGGTTTAGGAGCAGAGCTGGGGTTGGGAGGAGAGCTGGATTTAGGGGGAGCTGAGCACTCGTCCTCCAAACGTCTCCCTTCCTCTGCAGGCAGTCTCTCCCTCCAATCTTCTCTCCCTTCACTCAGCCTCTCCTCGTCTTCCTCTGGACTGCCTTCACGAGGTCAGTAACATCATCGCCAGAAACTCTTGTTTGTTTCTGTGTGAAATCTCAATGCTCAACTGTCTGCTGTAAGTTATTAACCCTTAAAACTCCCAGTTTATAATCCCAGTCAGCATGCAGACATGATGTTTCCAGGACAGCCTCAGCTGTCAGATTATGAGGCTAAGATGTAAAATGAATGTATCAATAGATATAGCAGCATAAAGGTCGACCAGAAGAAGAAAGCAGAATTTATTACAGAACTTTGTAGAAATAACACACAGATCAACAGTGACCAAGCCTTTTCTCATCTGCACATCATTCTCTCAAGTCTTGGCTTTCAGGATAATAAATAGAAACTATTTCCATGTTTCCACTTTTTCCTCATTTCCAGTTATTTCTGCTACTATTTACCTGCTATCCTCATTAAACCAACTCCAGCTCAGCCGTGCATCAGAAACATTTTGGCTTTATTCCAGCCATAGAGGAGCATTATTTTTCTTCTTTTCAGACACACACAGAACTTTCTGCTCACTGGTTGATCTTTGGGTGCCCCTGATTGGACATTACTGTCAATTTAAGCTCTCTGATTGGTGGAAAGGTAGACAGGAAGTGGCTTCACCTACCTTTTGCCAGAGATCTAGTGTTGTTTTAAGGGTTATGCTAAAACTTTTTAACCAGAATCAGGTAACCAGATGGACAGTTTTAAATTCAGTAAACTATTATTTCAGATGTGGATGACCGAGCGGGTGAGGGTGACCTGGCTGAGTCCCTGGCCCGACTCATCTTGGAGGCTGACCCAGCCATTGCTGGGGTCGGAGCTGCTGAGAGGCCTGGTCCATCCTCCGGCCCTGCAGGATCCAGCTTGTCTGCCCTGCATGGGTTGGACCAACCCAGAATCCTGCCACAGCCCACCTCCATCCCACATCCCCGTCACCCCCAGAGCCAGCTGCCTCCTGGGCCCCCTGCCTCAGGTGAGTATCAGTTCATTGGCTGACTCTATGCCAATATCCCCAAACTGTTTTGTGACTATTAGAACCAGAACTAATGGGATTTATTGTTACTGGCATCACATTGAATTATGTAGAATTGATGGTGACGGTTAAAACGAAACATGCTTGCTTTGTGAGTGTTGTTACACCTAAGTCTCCTGGCATCCAGTTTATGGTTGGATGGTTTCTGTGGACCAGTTTTTACTGAAAGCTGACACCCACGCTGCTTCGTTTCAGGCCTTTCCTCCTCATCCATGCTCAGCTACCAGCAGCAGCAGCACCTGCTGCGTAGAGGAGCCCCTCCCATGGGCCAGGTGAGACTTTTTTAGATCATGTTTGTGTCAGATTATGTAGGGTATAATGTTAGAAAAGGCTTCTGTTATTCTAAATGTTTCCTCGCTAATAATGCACATTAGTTTTTGTAATAACATTTAAGTATAAAAATGAATAAAAGAAACATATGTCATTTATTTTTTATGTCTTCCTGATTAACTGTGGATCTGCCAGATTGAACCTTGAATTTGAGTTTTGATCTGTTTGTTTAATGAAAAACGACCATGTGGAAGTGAGATTTCTATCATTTTTATTATCTTTTATTATTTATTTTATATGTTTTATTAACACAACCTGCACAGCAACTGGGTTCTTGATGTAGGTCTGAATGTGCTCCAAAACCCTTTATACCATTTTACACAAAGTAAAAAAAACAGCAAATTATCCTCCTCCTCACATGTGTCCCTTGTACAACAATTTATTAAAAAAAAAAAAAAAACTTTATTAGTCCCTGGGGACAATTTCTGGCACACTGAGTAGTCTTCAGATGTTAAAGTATATGTGTGAAGAAAAATGACAAGAAACTTGTCCATAAACACACATAGCTGTTCAACTGATGCAATACACGCAAGGTGTGGAATATGGTATGTATCTGTGGTACTCTCACATATCTCAGCTTTCTGTTGACACTAACAAAAAACACACAGCCCACTAGCTGTGAAGATGTACTTAATTTATTTTGGACAGGAGGGAGAAAAGCTTCGCCTCATGATTCAGAGGTTCTTTAGAAGTCTGTAGAAGCAGGTTCCTCATTACGGTTCTGTGGCCTACAATTAACTGGTCCAGTTCACCTCCATCATGAGCCCCTTTCCGACTGTAGGAACCTTTTGCAGTTCCTATAACCTTTTCAGGAACCAGGCCGTTTTTTCGAGCATTCCAACATATGCTAAAATGGCTATAGGAACTAGGGCTAAAGACCCTCCGTTCCTATAACCATTTTAGCTCCTGCTCCGAGGCGGGGTCTTTTCGTGGTTCCATTGGAATCCTCATGATGGAGCTGTTTGGTCATCCGTTGCTACGCCCCTTATCAGAGTCCTGCTTATTTACTTCCGCTTCTTGTGACCCCGGCATTTTTTAAATTCACTGTTGCCGCTGTGGTTTCAGCTACAGACAACAACACAGCAATGGACAAAGCCAGCGACAAATGGACCGACGAGGAGGTCAAATCTCTTTTGGCCATCTATGCCACCCAGGACACCCAGAGAGCTTTTGAAGAGGCAGAGCATAAACACGGCGATCTCTTCGTAATCCATATTAGCTTGATGGTGTGCTCGTTGTTTTTCGCGGGTTTTGTTCTGTTGTGTGGCGCAAAAGTCAAACGTCACTGTTGCAGACGGTTGCATCACATCGGTCCCGCTACCGCCCCCAACTCATGTGTGAATACAACAGGTTCTTAGAACTTCTATGTCGGAATGCACTGATGGTAATCATGGTAAAACCAGACTAGTTTACTACTTTTGGCTGGATTGTGGGCTGGAAATAGCTCCCAGTTGTCTTGAGACTCATCTCTTTTTGTCTCTTGAGTTATTGAGGTTTTAAACCTCCATGTGAGGCTCCATCTGTTGCTCCAACTGCGTCGTCCTTGGGTGACATTGGCCTGTACACCCAGGTGTTATGTTTCTTTGTATTCTCAGTTGAATCCTGCTTCTACTATAGACCCCAGGTCCAGATGTTTGTGGTTTTTTAACCAGTGAAAAGGACTTTTCTTTTTCTTTTTGTCTCGTAGATGAACTCTCACAGTATCTGGGAGAACAATATGGGTTTCGGGCCGGTCAGTCTTACACCTGCACTAGCCACTCACATAGAGGTGAGGAAAACTCTCTGGTCCACCTGTATGCTCACCTGTGTGCTAACGTAGGAAAACATTTGTGAAGTTTATCTCCTTCCTATTCAGGATAGTCCACTAATGTCGATAATCAAAGAGGTGGGTCTTCCTAAGCGGCCTCCTCAGGCCGGGAACGATGAAGGACGGGATCTGTCGGAGAGGGTTCCACCTCCACGCTCTTCCTCTCCTGTTATTGGCTCCCCTCCGGTGAGGGCAGTGCCTATTGGGACTCCACCAAAGCAGCCGATGAGCCACACCCTGAATCACCAGGTAAACAGCTCTTCTTCTCGGCTCCCTCTGCATGTTTAATGAGCAGAACAATCTCTGGCTGTATAAAGGTTTTTGTAGAAACCAGGACCCTATCGTTCAAAGAAACATCCTCATTGAACCAGATATAAAGACATGTCCGTTTAGTAATCACTTGTTCCTCCCTGGAACCCTGCAAAATTAGCCATCTTAATATAAGTAAAAACACTTAAATTCAGATGATTCAGACTATAATAAAGTGAAACAATCTGTCCGTACAGTAAAATAAGTACACTTTGTAAGAAGGGATGCACCAATACCACATTTTTACAAACGAAGTACAAGTTTACTTAAATTTTAGTACTCGCCAATAACGACTACCAATGCGAGTTCTAATAAATCCTGTTACAGTTTGCTGATGAGGAGTGTGGACCAGATGCATGACTGAGATTGTGAAATATATCGGGTCATCCTGCAGCATCCTCTAAATGTAAAGCCGGTAAACTCCCAATCTTCATAAGTAAGAAGATAAAGTGTTTTTTTGGTGGACTCTGTTCACCACTGTGAGGTGAACTAGTTTTTTATCAGTTTTTGTAGTCTCAGAGCACTTTTATGAATAAAAGCATGAGTACACACATGTGGTATCGGAACAATATCAATATTGGTGCATCTCTATTGCTAAGATTTCCTGAATAAAGAATAAATATATAGACTTTAGAGACGTGAGAAACATCTTAAAACATGTGAAACGGTCATTCCAAGTCCCGTCAATTCTTCTTTTCAGCGTTATTTCTTCCTCAATTTGAGGGAAAAGATCTTAAAACAAGATGTTTGGGAATTGCTAATAGCCTTGTTTTAAAAAGCTCTGCTTCACGGTTCCTATATTTAAGAACATTTCTAAGTACAAGATGGTAAATTTTACACTTTGCGTGACGATGTTCTCACTCAACGAATAAGGGTTGATCAATGAGGGTCCAGAAGTCTTCCTTCCCGGCGGTGCTTCTGTAGTCTCAGGGATGACCTGAAGTCCTACTGAACTGGTGGGGATATAATGATGGGATCTGTTTGGTGTTTTAGTTGTGTTATGGTGTATTCAGCAGCCCAAACTGAAGCAGCAGGGAACATCTGTTCTCTGGGTGTGTGTATAAATATATATATCTTTGTTTGTATAGATCCACCATCCCACGGCGGTTCATGTGAGAGCCCCGGTCCAGCACCGGTACCCCACTCCTTTCCCTGAGCGCCTGTCACCCAACACCCTCCTGAATATAGCTGTGAGTTTTTCCTCCATCGCCCTTTTTCCTGCAGACTTGTTCCTGGACATTTGTGCTCCAGCCTGTACCAACATGAATTTATTCCGTCTGTGTTCAGAACTCTCCGCTGTGTCGCAGTCCGTTCCCTCCCAGAGTTGGTCCAGTTCTGTCTCAGATCCAAAGAGCCCAGCTGCTCAACTCTCAGGTTGGTATATACATTTGATCTGTAAGGTGATGTCCCCACCTCTGGAACCTTTTCCAGGAAGCTGGATCTTTTCTTCAGCTCCCTCCATTTAAACCACATGAGTCCAGAGATAAATAGTTCTGGGTTAATAATTTCACTGTGGCGTTAGGTAAACCTGGATGTCTTGAGTTTTTTTAATTATATGATATAATATTCCATTAGATAAAGGATCAGATGATCTAGTTTATCTCATACAGAGTTCATGTTCCTTTTGAATTATACAAAGAGTTGCCCATATCTCCTTTCAATGACTATAACACAACTTCATGATTCTGCCAGTCTCCTTGAGTGGGAGCAGAACCCCCACCCCACTTCCCCAGCACTTCCCCTCTGTTCATTCCTAAGACGAACACAGGTAAGAGGATGGGGATGGTTCGGGTTAAAAGCTGCAGATGAGAAACAGTGAGGTTTTTGTGTAGAGAATATATAAAACTGTTTCGGAGTAAAAGGGCACGACTCATCTTCTCCACCGTTTACCGCAGCGCCATAAAGTTCAGCATGAAGAGCTGAGCTGAAAGCTGTGACCCAGATGGTGAAGGCACTCCCGACCCGAAACAAACCTGCAGAGGAACAATGCAGTGTTACTGAAGCAGTAGCCTACCATAGACACAGTTCCACTCAAGGGTCTGGCTCAGGATCTCTGTAGTGTTTCCGCAGCAACCGTATTGTTACCTGGTGGGCAGGAAATAAACAGGATATACATGTTTATAGCTATACATACAGTGTGTGTGAGACCTTATTTTTCTGTATGTTTTAAGAAAATACATTTACTATTTAAAATATTAATTAAACCTTTTAATAAAAAAACTGAATGCAGAACAACAACAGTGGAATAATGGAAAAAGACTTCATCCCAGAGGAAAATGCAGGTTGTTGTTAACATTGTAGCACTTTTGATTCAATTGGAGTCTGCTCTCCTCCTTCACAACAAAGAGTCGGCTCATTTGTTAATGACACATCACTATTCTATTTATATAGCTGCCAAAAACTTTAAAAGACCCAGAATATCAGTTTCCTGAGTTGAAATTACTTTGCAAGTAAATCATATATAGAATGCGGATGTGAGAGCCTTACCTGCTGCATCACAGAGGGAGGAAATATCGTCTTTTAGCCCATAAATGTCAGTATGATTAGCGATCCATATCACCCAGCCCTTTTGCAAACCCCCCATGAGGACAGAAAGAGCCTCCAGAAGAGAATTCATCATCTCATAGCTGAACTTTCCCCCCGGTTTGTCTCCAGGTGGCAGGATTTCCTCGCGGCGGTCCCGCCCCACCTTTGTTACCAGGTGGAGGCTTTAGACCATTCTTCGGAGGCCCTCCTCCTCCGTCACATGGCCACAGGATGGGCCCGCCACTGCCTCACGGACCCCCTAACCATGTGCCCCTCATCCGACACAACACCACACACCTCCACCCGCAGCACCGGCGGATGCTCACCCAGCGCATGCAAACCCGAGAAGGGTACGGGCGTGTGTGTGAACATTGGTTGTGCGTCAGTGATCGATGATCTCCATGGAAACTGCCATAGTTTACACCACCTTGTTGTGTCTTTACAGGGACCGCGGCAGGACTGGAGGGGACCGGCGCAGCAGAGATCCCTACAGTAACCTGATGACCCAGAAGGAGAAGGAGTGGGTCACCAAGATCCAGATGATGCAGCTGCAAAGCACTGACCCTTATCTGGACGACTATTACTACCAGGTTTGCTTTTTGCATCAGTGGTTTCATTGGTTGCCTTTGTTGTTCTGCAGGGTTCAGCCTGGAGTTGACTGTGTGAGGATGGTAACGTGACAACATGCGTTACCTTTGGCTGATCACACAAACATGTCCAAAGATTAAAATGCATGTCCACTGGGCCCAGAATAAACAAACCTTTTTTAATTAACCTAAACCAGGTGCTGATATTAGTTTATCTTCACCACAGATTTGTTATTGGTTTGTTTTTCCAGTTTCATGTGTTAATATCACCAGTATGATTTAAAACTTTTCTTAAGGGCCTCTGTAATGTTGCATCAGACCCTGACGTAAATTTTTCTGAGGAATCGGATCAATAAATGTTAGTTCTGCTCTGGATCTGGTTCTTCAGGCTTCAGATGCAAAGACGTGCTTCAAGCCTCAATGAAAAGAGTTATTGGTGGTGTTAAAAGAAAAAATAGCATTTTAATGCATGTGATCCAAATTTTATAATACCTGCTTATTTTCAAAATGGATTTTCATGGATTTTGTCCAAGTATCCCAGCATGTAAATAAGAATCAGTCACACTGATGGCTGCTTTCGTTTGTGTCTGAACACTCGGGGCCAGTGAAGCAACGTCTTTGTAATTTAATTGATCATCAGTAATTGTGGAGAATTGTGGGCGTGTGGACGGTGAATCTTTTTCTAACCTTCGTGTCCTTCAAAAAGCGATGATCTTATTTTACACTTCATTTTCTTCTAAAGACCCATTTATGCTGGACGCATTTGGTCAGTTTTCAGGGAGCTTAGCTATCCGTCGCTTAATACAGAAGATGCAGAATTACCACCGGAAACCGTGGGGGCAGTGCTGAGCAGAATAGCTGACATGCGACTGCCGAAAAAACCAAACCAGTAAAGAAGAGGAGGATCAGGAAGGGAACACAAAAGCAGGAGGAGAATGAAGACGAGGACGACTGTAGAAATTGCGTGAGCTTTTGAATAAAGACTATACAGGACTGTCTCAGAAAATTAGAATATTGTGATAAAGTTCTTTATTTCCTGTAATGCAATTAAAAAACATG
>JBAMHW010000004.1:35388775-35405262 GCA_037177495.1 Rhadinocentrus ornatus
CTATTGTCCAGTGTTGGTGAGTCTGTGTTTCCTGTTCTTAGCTGACAGGAGGCACCCGGTGTGGTCTTCTGCTGCATTCTGGTCCAGACAACTGCTGCTCGCTGGATATTTTCTCCTCTTCAGACCATGCTCTGGAAACCCTAGAGATGGTTGTGGGTGAAAATCCCAAGAAATACTCAGACCAACAACCATGCCATGTTCAAAGACTCTTAAATCTCCTTTCTTCCTCATTCTGATGCTCAGTTTGAACTTCAGCAAGTTATTTCCACCATGCCTACATGACTACATGCTGCCGTGTGATTGGCTGGTTAGATTATGTATTATGTGTGTTTTTGCTACTGTAGAACTATTATGAGAAGATGGAGAAGCGTCAGGAGAGAGAACGAGACAGCAGCAGTAAGAAGGAGCACACCACCAAGCTCATCACCCCACAGGTCGCCAAGGTTGAACACACCTACAGACCAGGTGAGAACCAGCAGAACAGCAGGGTGCCACCTCTTACACATGATGTCTAAATGTGTACGAATGTTTGTCCACAGTTCAGTTTGCGGGCTCTCTGGGGAAGCTAACGGTCTCCAGCGTCAACAACCCCCGCAAGATGATCGACGCCGTGGTGACGACTCGCTCAGACGATGAGGTCTGTTCATATTTCACTCACACACTTCCTGTTTTCACTACAGTCTGTGAAAAGCCCAAACAAGGGTCCATGGAGGTAGCATTCGGCTTCACGGGGCGTAACATCAGGACACTGAAAAAGCTCCACAAGTCGTGACCATCTGATGTTTTTAACCAAGCTGGTGAAGCTGCTGTTTTATCCAGCAACTTTTCTAAAAGATGTTTAATTTCGGCACGTGCCAGATCTCCGGCTTGCAAAGGTTTTGTGTAGAAAAAAAGAATTAGTGAAGCCTGGTTATTGTCTGTTATTTACACCTCATATGTTCCCACACACATTCTCTGCCTGTCAGCTGGTGGGCGTGCTCACCTGCGTGTGCGTGTGTCATCAGGTGGAGAAGTGTGAACGTGTGACCTTGTAGAATCAGAAAGGACATGCATCATTTAAATAAGGTAAATAACATCAGGCTGATGAGGTTTTAAACTCCAGTGTTGAGCCTGGTTAAAGGAATAATAGAACAGCTGAACTCCACCAGCTAATAGAGATCAATATAAATGCAAATATAATCATTAAATAATTGCCCTAAACCAGACCTGATTTCTGTTTATTTTAAATATCTACCAACCTTTATTACTTATTTTACTCTGGGTTTTATGCTCCTGCGGGCTCTGACTGAGCCAGAAGAAGTTTAGTTATATTTTTATACGTTTAAACACAGCAACATCAGATGTTTGTGCCTTTTGATGAAATCTGTGAAGTTTCAGCTTTATTTTCATACTGAGATGGTTTACATAGAGTTTATAGTTGTTTGGCTTAAGAGTTTAAAAGCTGATGTTGTGTTTCCCTGCAGGAGAAGAGAGAGAAGCAGGTTTGGAACAAGAGGCGACAGATCCTGTACACGGTGGAGAAGGTAGTACGAGCGCAGTGTACTGAATCCAGCTGCAGGAAACACCTAAACACACCTCAGTAACGCATCCTTTCTCTTCTTCCTGCAGATGTACAGCTTGCTCCTGGAGGTTCAGGACTTCGAGAAGCGTTTTGTCCTGACCCCGGAGGAGGACCGGGAGGCTCTGCTGGAGCAGCATAAAACCAACACGGAGCAGCTGTGCGGCTCTCTGCGGGAGAAGGAGTGGGAGGACCGGTGAGACGGCGGTGGGACAGAGACGACCTGCAGCTTCGGCTTCCTGCTGGATGCCAACATAACGCCTCTCCTTTCTCTCTTTCAGAGTGAGTGATGAGCAGTGTGTGATGATTATGTCTGTGAGGAAGGGCAAGCGGCTCATCGCCAGGCTCCTACCATTCCTGCCCTCAACCCAGGCTGGCGCTGTCGTCATGGCGATTGCCCGCAACCTTCCTGCTTTAGCCAAGAAGGACAAGCAGGACCAGGTGAGATGAAGAAGCCTTCAGCCAAATAAAACACATCCAGGCTGCGTGTTGACCTCTGATGTCTGCCCACCTGTTCAGGTGCTGTGCTGGTTAGTAGAGCCGGTCTCTGCAGTCGTCCAGTCGTTGTCCAGCTCTGCCCTCACGGATCTGCTGCAGGAGCTGCAAGGAAGCGAGGGCCAGCTGGTCACAGTGCTGCAGAACAAGGTAGGTACTGATCTGAGGGGATGTATGCTCATCAGGACTTGGACATCAGGCCATCTCTTTGCAAGCAGCAGAATCATTTCCGGGTTCCTGGATGGTTAAAAATAAAAAGCCAACTAAGTTTTCCTGAAGCTGTGGAATTCATCACTTTCCATATCAGATGGTGGTTAATTATTGGACGATTCTTTAAGCTGGAATGCTCTTTAGCAGAGTACATGTGTGTTGGAGCAGATTCTCAGGCATCCATCTTTGGGATACCCAGCAAGGGAACACCAAGCTAATGCTTCAGAAATGTGGACGACATCTGGGTCTAAATTCGTTGAATCTCTGTGAACAAGCAGCCTCAGCTTCACTCAGGAGGACGCTGAAGACATGTTGCCATTTTTGGACAGTGTGGTGCAGATTGTTCACTGGAAACCTCCATATACAAACCAGTATCTTCTATTTTACTTTTACCCCCTGTTGGAACACAGAGGGAGCAAACTCCAGGAAAACAAATGCATAAAAAAAGACCTCAAACCTGTGGAAATCCAGACTGGACGTTCATCAAATCACCTGGAAAATCTTGAAGAGCTAACGCAAGAATATTATCAGTCCATAGATAGCAGGAGTGTTTGAGAAACTCAAACAGATCTTTTCAAAACATGACATCCTGGTACTTTTCAGACCCTCAGACAGAGGCTGCTTCACCCAAAGGTACATATGACAACCCAGGAAAAGCAGCTCTGCAGGTGCAGATTCAGAGGTCCCTCTGAATCTGGACAGGTAGACTCTGGACATCTGGAGGGGTGTGACGGAAGTAAAACCATATCTAAATTTCTTACAAGCAGAAGCTCCGCTCTGCCTGGCTAGACCTGACGGGCTGAAACATCTTCACCAAGAAGCAGAACTCCAGACAACTTTATTCAAGCTGCTACGGTTTTATGTTTGAAAAAATTCTGTTTAATGTTGGACGAACAGAAAAAGAACAGACGTACAGAGCTCACAAGTCTGATACCTGAGCTACCTGAGGAGAAGTCCTTATTTCGTTCTGGCCACCTGTTGTCCCATCTCCATCTGACCTGCCACTCTTGATTAGTCAGAATCACACAGATTCATGTTATTTATGCAACTTCCTGTTTCCAGAATCTCTGCAGCAGAGCTGAGGAGTCAGGTTTTTTCTCATTCCAGGTTGAAAACATCTTTAATCTAACGTGTGTGTGTGTGTTGCAGTTTGGCGTGACGCTGCTGTATCTGATCCTGAGTGAAGGAGAGAGGATGCAGAGCTCCGACCCAAACTGTCAACTCATGGACGACAATCGATGGTGAGCTGTCTGACTCTAGTCTTCATTGTGGTTTTCTACTTCTTGTTTCGTCTCTTCACACCCTGCCCCCCCAATCTGTTTCCACCCAGGACTGAGTTGGTGTTCTCGGTGACGAGGGAGCTGCTCAACGTCCCCTCTTCGTCACTCTCTCCTCCCCTCTTCGCTCCTCCGAACCTGCTCTCCCTCTTTTCTCGCTATGTGGACCGACAGAGGCTGGAGCTGTTACAGGACAAGCTACAGTGAGTCAGTCTAGATTTATTTCTATAGACACACAGTGTAGTCCAGTTCTGGCCCGGTTATGATCCGGTTAAAATTCTTTTATCTGTAATCCAGTTGTAGTCCGGTTAAATTCTGGTTAAAATCCTGTTTTTATCCAGTTATAGTCTGGGTATAATCCACATCAGTCCAGTTTATAATGACTGTGTTCATATAAACCGGTTCAGGAAAATAATGACCTAGCTAAGGATTGGATCAGAACCCTCACTGCAGCATCCTGGATCAGATGGAGACTTTTCAGAACAATAATCAGAAATTACAGTCATCAAGGAACAAATCTATGGACCAGTTTTCCTGCATCACACTGATGCTCCTCATTCTGGGAATATTACATAGGTAAAAGGAGGAGGTCCTAAAACTGGTTTATATGCGAGCTGGACCAGTGTTGCATCGTGAGTTCAGGCTGAACATGTTGCTGTCGTGGTGAGATGAATCTGATGTTTTTTCTTCCAGGATCTCTGCTTTGTCCAGGTAGAAGTTCCCTCAGCATCTCCTCCCCCATCCCGCCACCTCATGCAGAACTTCAGTGTGTGTGTCAGTAGAGTGGTTGGTGTGTGTCTGGAGAGTCAACGGTGGATCGTTTTAATGCGTCAGAACCTGCAGTCACTTCTCTTTGTCTTGGTGTCTGGGTGTGGGTGTGTGTGTGTGTGTGTGTGTGTGTGTGTGTGTGTGTGTGTGTGTGTGGCGTCTGAATGACAATAAAAATGGAATCTGCATTTTTAAATATCTTGTTTACGATTATGCCTGTGATGAAAATTAAAAGTATTTCTAATATAATCTTGACTTTTTCTGCTCGTGTCTCCGACTCATCAGAGTTTCTGGTCATGATCAGATCATTACAGTTGTTTTCTTATTGATTCCTGCTGAGGAATCTCAGCTTTTTAAACATTTTTAGTGTGAGACATTTCTTTTTGTAACTGTTTTCTAATTTTACATGAAGAAACTTTTAAAATATTCAGGATAATCCAAACATTTCATCCCTGCAGAATAATCTTTGCTTTCTGTCGTGTTGTAGGTAAAACATGAGGAAGACTTTGTGCCTCTAAAATAACATCTCTTAATTTCTGATCAAAGAACTGAGGTTTTTATAGGACAACATGGAACAAAAATAGGAAGTGGGTGATATGAACATGGGTTACCATAGGAACTGCCATAAAGCACTACAATACAGAGCTGCATCCACAGATGTCACCTCAAACTTCACGAAGCAGAGAAGAAGACGCACGTTAACCTGGACCAGAATCCACTTCTCTGGACTCAGGTGTCTGGGATGGAGGGGGACCAGACTCGGATCAATGTAGGGGAGCATTAACCTGTTTAATCCCACCAGCACTAAACTACTGGCCTCCCATGGGATAAGGGTGATTCTGTTGAATGTTTTGGGAACCTGGTACACGTTAGACCAGGTCCTGAACAAAAACTATACTACTTAAAATGTGGACTGACACAGCATCTAGATTCATTATAACTATTCAAAATAACAATTTTTTTTTTATTTGTTTAAAATGTAAATTAAGCCCATTAAATCTTTTCTCCAGTGGTGTTTATGTGTAAATAGCTCGGGTTGAAGAATTTCTATAAATTCAGAATATCCAGTTTTAACATTTAACAGTATGAAAAAAAAAAAAAAATGTATGTGTTGGAAGTCTTAGGAATGAAATCTGTATTTATCTCCCTACAATAAATTTTGTTAAAGCCACAAAACTGAACTTTGGTAGATTCAGTAGCTTTTGTGACTTGATCTCCTAACAAAGGACAATTCAGAAATTCATATAAAGTATTAAAGATTAAACAAGTTTAATTTTAAAAGTATGTAAATGATATGTTATTCTGTATTAAAGCTAAATTTAATAAAATTTCTTCAAAATAAGTAATTTTTTTATTTACAAACATACTTCTGTTTCAATAATGTATGACTCAAAAACTAATTTACTATTTAATTATTTATTTTTATTGAGTTTTATTTATAAATAATGACCGGAAATAGATGTGTGACAGTTTAGCTCCCCTTCATGGGAAAATAAACAAAACTATTGGTCTCCCTCTAGTGGCCATAATTCGTAGCTACACTTTTAAACATATAAAACATTAGTTCTTACTATTGGTATATAGTACATATATATATATATATATATATATATACACTGCTCAAAAAAAAAAAAGGGAACACTTAAACTACACAATGTAACTCCAAGTCAATCACACTTCTGTGAAATCAAACTATCCACTGAGGAAGTAACACTGATTGACAATCAATTTCACATGCTGTTGTGCAAATGGAATAGACAACAGGTGCAAATTATAGGCAATTAGCAAGACACCCCAAATAAAGGAGGGGGTTCTGCAGGTGTGACCACAGACCACTTCTCCATTCCTATGTTTTCTGGCTGATGTTTTGGTCACTTTTGAATGCTGGCGGTGCTTTCACTCTAGTGGTAGCATGAGACGGAGGCTACAACCCACACAAGTGGCTCAGGTAGTGCAGCTCATCCAGGATGGCACATCAATGCGAGCTGTGGCAAGAAGGTTTGCTGTGTCTGTCAGCGAAGTGTCCAGAGCATGGAGGCGCTACCAGGAGACAGGCCAGTACATCAGGAGACGTGGAGGAGGCCATAGGAGGGCAGCAACCCAGCAGCAGGACCGCTACCTCCGCCTTTGTGCTAGGAGGAACAGGAGGAGCACTGCCAGAGGGTAGTACCATAAGGTAGCACTTCCGGTTCCCACTCGACATTTACACTCTGCCAGTGAAAGACGCCTAGTGCTCCCACCACAACGCAGTGCAAAATCTGTAGCTAGATTCTTTACCTCTGTTGTTCCCCGGTGGTGGAACCATCTACCAAACTCTGGCCGATCCGCAGAGTCTTTATCCACTTTTAAGAGCAAACTAAAGACTCACTTGTTTAAGGAGCATTTCCACACTTAGCTTAACTCTACTCGTCAGAATGACGATGAGTATAATGATTAGAAAGATTGGTCCAGCTCTTTGGCTCAACTCAGTACTGAATATGCTGCATGCACTTGTGCCCAAGATGATATTGTGTGATGAAACAATATCACGATCTTGTATTTAGAAAAAACCCCGCTTTCACTGGACTCACAGCTGTCTGTCTACTACTTAATTATGATGTCGCATCCTGTTTGAATTCTTGCTTGTGTTGTTCTTACTCTCAGATTTATCTCACTTTGGATAAAAGTGTCTGCCAAATGACTGTAGAATAGAATAGAATAGAATAGAACATCTGACTTCTTGCAGTGACCAGCCACAATATTTTCTTTGTTTCTTTTCTTAAATTCCAAAATGGAAACTTTTAAAAACAACTTCTAAAGTTCAAATTAATCCTACTATATACATGACAAAAAATACTTGACGAGGTACTTCACAGTAGGAACTGCCTTTCACTGGTCTTGTGTATGTTGGTCAGTTTTATAAATAAAGTGTATACTGTGTGGAATCAATAATAGAGTCGCCCGAACAGGGACTTGAACCCTGGACCCTCAGATTAAAAGTCTGATGCTCTACCGACTGAGCTATCCGGGCTCTGGAAATGCCTCTAAGATATATAGTAGAGAAATCCGCGGGCTCGTGGAATCAGCGACTGTCTTGTTTCGTTGCTCGCGCTCGGACGGCTTCGGTGTTGCCAACGTAACGACGCTATGTTTACCGAGTTTCACATCCCTCTATCGACTACAGAGAAAATCTAGCGACTTTTCTGGTATTATCGGAGAATTTTGGAGACTGACGTGAAAGAATATAGTTCAAAACCGAATGTAGTTCTGTAACATGTTGTTGCAGACTCATAATTAAAAAACAAACTACACTTAAGAAAAGTAAACTAAAAAAAAAACAAAATTTTGAGCTTATTTTTTTCTTATCATTATTATGTTTTGCTGTTTTTTGTTGTCCTTTCATCCATCCACGACATTCCTCTCCACGGCAGCCTCCATTACAACTAAATGTTGTTTAGGCCTTTTATTAACTGAGGAGCTGGCTACATTGCTGGGCTTTATGGGTCGTAGCTCCTGCGATGACTGTCCAGCAACACCACGTTTGGCGTTCAGGTGAACCGGGCCCCACTGCGTTACGTTTCCTGTGTGCTACTACTGTCCTAAGAAAACCCCAAACAGGTAGCTTCAGTTGGAAAACTGGGAGAAGAACACAGTTCTTAGAACCGAAGCGAATAACGATCTGAAAATTTTCGACAGGGTAGGAAGGCTGTGGCCTGCTGTGGCCAACGGTATGGATGCTAACGTCAGCCTAGCATCTGCCCACAGTAATAGTTAGCAAGGTTAAAATAGCGGCGTTTTTTTAAAACAATTTAAAAAAAATAAAGATAATTAAATAGTAAAAAATTAATAATTCATTAAAAATATAGCCTTCCATGTATCTAAACGTAACCCACACGCCGTCATATCATAGTTATGAGGCAATGCATACGTAGTGGCAACAGGTGGCTCCGTGGCGCAATGGATAGCGCATTGGACTTCTAGTCAAGCACTTGAGGAGTGATTCAAAGGTTGTGGGTTCGAGTCCCACCGGAGTCGCATTTTTCTCAGAAGATATTCCTCATCTTTATATGAATTACTTTTTTGTAGTAATTTAAAAGTGAACTCTGTAATTGATCGTAATAGATACAAAGCGATACAAGAAAATGAAATAAAGGGAAAATGGTTAAGATTTAATACTGGATGGGATTCTGTGATCTACAGAACGGCCAGATTCGCACTTATTACTTCCAATGTGGAATTTAAATTCAGTCCAAAACAAAAAGCTTAATAAGGCTTAAGAAGCTAAATTACCTGAATATAAATATAACCTTCTGCTGAATTATTTATTCATAAACTCTGCAACAGGTAACCTCCCCATTGAGCATTACTGTGGTAACACGACATGTGGTAATGACTAAATCATTTAAAGATCATATGACAGCTTGCTGTGAAGTCACGTCGCAAATTCCAAACTTCATTGCTGACGAACTTCCATAAATGACTAAAATGCGGTGGAAAAAAACTCTCTGGACTGAAAAAAAGTTACTTGTTAAATGTCCTGATTAAACTGTTTTATTCAGTTGGGGCACTCAGAAAATGTGGTGAACTCAGTATAAACCTTCTATCTAGACTGAGACTATAAATAAAACGCTGTGTAGTTGTCAACATTTGCTCAGTCAAATCCATTATTCCAGTGAGTTGCTGCTTGTTCGCTGCCTGAGTTCTGAGCTTGCATTGATAAAAAGCACTTTGAATTGCTTTGTGTTGTAAGGTGCTTTTTCAAGCAATTTAAGTGAAGCATTGCAGTTTACACACACACCCAGGTAATTGTAAAAATCACTGCTGATATAAATATATGCATTTACTTAAATTCTAGGAATCATTCATTTTTGTCAATGTGGCGGTGAAATGCGTGTTACATTCTGTCCCAAGTTGTCTTAAAAAGGTCTTAAATTTAAATCATAAAAATCTGTAGGAACCCTGTAAAACTATTTTAAACTAGGTCTAAACAAGGTAACAAACCATTCTAAAAAATAGTTTTAATATGTCTGTTAGAGCCATGTACCCGGTAGTTAATGTTAGTGCTAAAGTGCTGAATTAGTTTACGAGGCAGCTGTGAATTTAATATATTTAATAGAATATGATTAACGCTACTCAGAGACTCAGCCTCTGTTTGGTTCGTATAGCAAGAGAGGAGAGCACATTAGTATTTGACCATGTTTAAACACATTTGATTTACCTGCTCATAAGGAGTATATAATAATTTTGTTGTTATTATTATTTTTTTTAAAATAGAAATTTTTAATTTCTAGTAAAGAAATATAAACAAGACACGGATCTATGGCACATTTATTATCGGAAACGCGCGTCAACCACTCTCCCGACCACAAGAAACAAAGAGTTCGTATAAGAAGCAACACCCTTACAATGTCTAAAAACAGTCTAATAGTAGTTCAAAAAATGTTCTAAAACAATTAGACCCAGTTTTTAAAATCTGGGTCTAATCAAGGTATAAAGTCTAGTACAAGGTTTAAAACCAGTCCAAAACTAGATTATCATTCAGATTTATTGATTTTTTTATACAGCTCATTAACCAGAGCTTGTGTTGGTGAATGTTTCAGAAATCTTTTAAGGCCTGAGGTCTGGCTGTGTCAGCCACTAGATGGAGGCTGCAGAGTGTGTGCAGCCTCTATCTGTTCTGAGATCAGTGATGCTCCAGCAGCAAACAAACCAACATAAGGAGAGAAGAGAGGTTGCCGGTACTAAACACACCGAGCGAGTCAGAGCTGCAGGTAGCTTCAGTTCCATCAGATCATCCATCATGGCAGTGTTGACGGCTTGCATGGCCTTTCTCCTTCATCTGGCTTCCTCTCTGACGGTAAGACACTAAAACCAAAACAATCTGCATGGAATATGGAGTGATTATGAATGTCAATATTTATGATAGCTGGAGTTTCTGCCGTCACCCAAACAATAAAAGTACGATTAGAATATCTTTTTTACTAAACAACTTTAGTCTTTTATCTGAAACAGCCGAGCTGTTTTCAGTTATACTGAAAACTGTTAAAGATACTTGGTTGTTTATTTGTACTTGTTCCACGTTTCAAATAAAGCTTTAGAACAAAGCTACCGTGGGAATAATGCAAAAATGCAGGTTTATGACCATCATATCCTCAAATACAGTCATGTAAAAGTTTAAGCAAGTAAAAACATGTTAATTTCTACATATTTGGAAAAGAAAAACACCATTTTTCTAACAGCAGCATTAACGGTTTTCTGGGTGATGATATCAGTCTCTTGTGGTTCTGGAGCAATTTTCTCTCCTTTCAAAACGCTTCAGTTTATTGTGGTTTGCAGCTTTGGTTTCGGATTCCAAAGACACATTCTTTAAATAAATGTCTCATATAGGGGTACATATAACCAATGGGGTAATTGGAGAAACTCATGGTGGGATATGATACAGTGACAAAAGGAGGATAGCTTGTTAGGTCTTTCATATTGTTCTTAATAAATAGATATGACTTCAGTTTGTAAAATGAGGTGAGTCAGTTCAGGTAGTCAGGATTTCTACACATATGTCGAAATGCACACGTATGTACATGTAAAATAACTTCTAGAAAAGTTCTGAAAAAGTTACTCTGAACATCAAGTTAAATACTGGATTTTTCACTTTGGGCTTAAATGTTTGGTGACTTTATAGATCCACTGTGATCTGGAGTTTGTAATGAATGTGTAAATATGTTAAATAAACTAAATATGTAAATACAATAGGGGATAAAATTAGTATAGCTAGAAATATTATATAGTATATAATTATAAAATTTAAAATACATTTAATAAATGTAATGTTAATATTTATTCGAAAAAAAATATTAAAGTTCATAAATACATTGGAAATAAAACTATATACATTTTTATAGAAATCTAAAAAATCATACATATATATATTTATATAAAATATATTTTTATAATTTATATAATATATATAATACAAACATCCAAAAAAAATATAAATAAAACAAGTAATTAATTAAAATAAATGCGTAACTGAGGTAAAATTTCACATTATTTCACATTATCTGCTGTTACAGTTAATAAAGAATTTGTACTTGAATCAGCAACTACAGGCTGCACAGTCCCCAAGTCAGCCAAGCATCCAAACCATAAAACCTCCACCACTGTGCCTCAGTTGGTAACCAAAACTGATCATGATATGGATTTTTGGATGTTTTATAAAATGAAGCCTCAATTTTACAGGTCTTAAGTCTTCAAAGAATTAAAATTGTCCATGATTGAAGCAATGAGTAAAAGAACTATTATTCCTGTATTCCTCTGAGGACAAATTTACTAAAGGTTAACAAAATTATATCAGAAACTTGTTCTATGAGTGAGTCCAAGCAAATATCCTGGTCAGTAAAGTCTCTGGAAGCCAAAGAAAGGCCACCAACAGCAGCTACAGGGTCAGATTGTTTGCTTCTGGGTTTGTTTGTTTTTCTGAATTTAGAAGCAGAAAATTTAAGTCTAGGTTTTTGTTTTCTAATTAACAAATTTGTTTAATCTGGTCTGATATTATCTGCATAGTAAAAGAAATTTAAGCTGTTTAGTCAAAGTAAAAACAATCAGTCCAAGGACAGAACTCTACAGAACCCCATTACCAAATCCTCATTTTTTTTTTCCTAATAGTTGTAAATATCATCAGTACTGAGAGGCATTGCTCCTGTTCTCTTTTATTAACAATAATCAGGGAGCAGCTGCAGTTTTATGGAGAATTTTTGTGATTGCTGTTGTTGTTTATAAGGTCCGGCATGTATTTCTGTTTGTGTCCAGGCCCCTGTCCCGTGTGAAGAGAGGGTTGTCCGTCTGGAAGCAGAGATCAGAGGTCTGATGAACGTGATCAACGACCAGCACCGTTACATCCTGGAGCTCCACAACACCCAGTCGCTGCAGCTGCAGCACCTGCCCAACGCACACCTGGGCCCCGAACACATCTACAAAGGTCGGTTCCCACAGATTGGTGCAGATTGGTCCTAATCACAACACCTCCTGCATGGAAGATCATATTTACCTAGATTTTAAACCTAATCAAAATCATCCAAGTTCATAGCCATTTTATTAATATAGTGTTTTATTTCTTTAACGGACAGTTTTAGACAGTTTGATGAGGGGAGCTGAAATAAAATAGAAATTGTACATAAGTTAGATAATGTCCATATTTCCATGCCAGGGGTTCAGCAGGAGTTTGTATTTATTTTGCATTTAACACCTAAATATGGATGAATCAACAATTTTTAACTTGTTGGATATCATTTACACCAATAAAACTTCCTGTCTTGGCAGAGTCCTTTGTGCAGGTGTTGATATACACATATTTGTCCTTATCAGTGGGTGTAATGACTAAGCAAAATTTTAGCTTCTTTTAGTATAACCTGCAGCAGTATTCTTAAACAAAAAGTTAAGATAAAAGTTGCAGCTGTAAAGTTAAATTCATGATAAATTCATTACTCCATGTGTCTGGTGTCTGAGTCAAAACAGCTTTTTCTACAGCTTTAACAGTGTTCAAATTACAGCAGATGACTTCCAATCAAAATGACTCCAGTTTAACATTTTTCCATCAGTACTAAAGATTTCTTCACATTCATTCATTGCTCTCCATTAATCTGGTGACAGCTGCATCACGTGTGACTTATTTTTTTAAATTTCAATCATATTTAACCTTTGAGAGACCTTTAAAAATGTCCACATTTGAACCAAGAAGGGCAAGAAATGTCACATTCACCAAAAGTAATCTGTAAAATATATGTGAATATTTTTTCCAATTTGAAGCCTGAAATATAAATATTTAAAAATGATAATTTGTAGTTTTTAACCCTTTGAAGGTCAGTCTGTTTACAAAACACATTTTTTAAGCAACAAAAAACTGAAATAACTAAACTGATTCCCATAAAATGCTTTGCATGCTTTGAATTTCTAAACATTGATTTTATCTGATGGCAAATTTAGAAATAAAATGAAAAAGTCCAAGGCTAGTAGTCAAAGTTGAAAGATATACATTTGTTTAAATTAAGATTAATGCGTCATCAAAATTGCATTTAAAATGGTTTTCGAAGGAACATTTTGGTCTTTGGCACCAAATGTGTAAGGTTTTGTGTAGCTTAGCTACTTTAGAATAAAATTCAAGGAAGCGATATTTAAATAATTATCTAAAAAAATCATATCTGCTCAGAAATTTCAGCTTTACTCAATCAATACAGCTGAAAAGGCCAAAATGTCCGTAAAGGATCTCTTCATGGGTAAAGACAAAAATCTTGTGAGTTTGGATCCATTGGTCTGAACTGCTGCAGCCACGTTAGGGAACACACAGCTGCGTTCTTCTGCACCTCGCTGTACAGAAATGCTGGTAATATTTTATGTAAAGCACTTTGTCTTGTACATGAAATGTCATGTACAATTAAACTTACTTTACCATATTCAGTGTGATGATGCAGGTTTCTCCAGAGGAGTGTGGGCTGAAGAACACACATTGCGTGTTCATAGCTGAGATATGTTTTATCTCATGTGTGAATGCAGCTGGTTTCTGTTTGTGTGTCAGACTGCTCGGAGGTGTTTGAAGACGGTAACGCAGTCAGCGGGCTGTACGTGGTCCGACCTGACGGCTCTCCCACGGCATTCAGCGTCTACTGCGACATGACCAATGGCGGAGGATGGACCGTCTTCCAGAGGAGGACAGATGGAAAAGAGAACTTTGACAGGTGTGTGTCACCTTCACACACAAAAAAAAAGCCTTTAATCACACATGTGAACACACACGTCATCTCTGTGTGTTTGTGTGTTCATGCAGAGCCTGGGTGGAGTACAAGCATGGATTTGGAGACCTTTACTCTCCAAAAGGAGAGTTCTGGCTGGGAAACGAGCCTCTGCACCACCTCACCTCACAAGGTGTGTATACCTGTGTATCATCATGAGCCACCTCCGATGCCATGATCCGTCTAACTGGACTGTCTCGTAGGGAAATACGACCTGCGCATCGACATGGAGGACTTTAAGGGGAACAGACGCTTTGCAGAGTACAAGAACTTCAGAGTGGACGACGAAAAGGTGAAAAACACACAGCTGCACACCAAAAGACATCCCTTAGTGAAGGTACAGGATCCATGTTTTACCTTGAATTCATCTCGCTTTCAGGAAACTTCTGGAAACCTTTATTTTGGATTAAATAGATGGATCTGATTGTAAATTCGCTGCTCTGGTTCCCTAACTCTCCCCGTCCACCCATCTGTTTCCTCCACCTCCATCCTAACCTTGCCTCCTCCAATTCCCATAACATTTTCTTATTTAGACTATGCCACTTTTTATGTTGCTATGGAAACAGAAGCAAGGTCGTCTGGCTGTTCCTCCCTTTCATTTTCTTTCTGGTCACAGTTGTAGACAGGGTGATGTTTATGAAGCATGGGTGATTATTTGGGCTTCCACTATGATGAAATTCCTTTGGTGACATCATCCTTTAGCCTGGAAGATGTGCACGTCATGATAAGCCTGATAGAAACAAAGACTGGTTTATGAAGCTGAAGTTACAGGGCTAAAAAACCCAGGAAAAAAAAAGGAAGAAGGTAGATTTATGAATTAATTTAACCTAATCTTCATTATCCCATTTCTCCTGCATGAGACATTCGGTTAGTTAACACATTGCTTATTGTTTGATTTTTGTTTTGAACACAACTTAAAACAGACTGGCTGAAAAGGAGTAAGTAGAAGTAAAGATACCCATTTTACGATAATAATAATAATATTAATAATAATAATCTATGATATCAAATTAACAAATTTTGTTAACTCTGATAACAGCTGCTACCATAATATAAAATATAGACCTCGAGATTTTGTGTCTCTAAAACCTTTTAATGGGTTTTAGCCTTTTAATTTCTCCTAGTGCAGGGGTCTGCAACCTGCGGCTCCGGAGCCGCAAAGGGCTCTCTGGACCTTCCACAATGACACAATGCACCAAAATAACTAACCAATGTTTTTAAATACAGATATAATAATAAATGCAGGTTTTTAGCCATATTTTTTTTATTCCATTGAATAATTGCATTGAATTTTCCACAACAAAATAACACTTCAATTACCAGTAATATTTTTTTAATCTATTATTTGTCATTGGGTTGAAAACTATGTTTTTCTTTCCGTTTTGATTTTTACATAATTTTCCACAAATATCTACATCCCATAGAAGAAAGTCTGTCTGTACTTTTGCAAAAGTTTAAAGTTTTTCTTTATTTTAAAACCTAAAAAAGAAATAAAAATGTGGTTCTTCTAAAACAACAAATTCCCTATAGTAGCTATTCATCAAAAATTATAAGATGTCTTCTCAAAAGGTCTCATAACATTTGTGGCTCTAAACGAGTTTTATTTGGCCGGGCTGAGGGAAAAATGGCTCTTTGGATTGGAAAGGTTGCAGACACTGGTCCTAGTGTCTAGTCTAGTTCCTTTTTAAGTGTTTTTAATTTTGTAATTTCTTCTAGCGTATCTTAATCTTAATTTCTTTTGGTCTTTAACTGATTTAGTCTTTTAATTTGTTTTAGTGTTATCTACCTTTTAAATTGTTTTATGTAGCCTGTCTTAATTTGTTCATTTCTTTTAATGCATGTTAATCTTTTATTGCTTTTAGTGTATTTTTAATATATATTTTTTTTAGATTTATTTTGTATATTTTAGACATTTTAGTGTATTTTGTTTGTTTTCTTGGAGTGCAGATTTTTTTGGCTGTGTGAGGAACATTTCTTCATTTTATGCCCCACTTAACCCCGAAATGAATAATAAATAGATAAATAAATAAATAAAAGTAGAATAATAAGAATAAACTGAACTAGTTGGGGAAATAAAGTCTTGCTCATTACCTCTATCAGATGGCCAATAAGAGCAGCTGACATGGGTTATAAGGTGGGTTTTATTGGAGTGAGACTGTAATGGACGTGGACGTAGACGTACACGCGTAGACGTTAATGCTGCCGAGACATCCTAGAGCGACCAGCCCATTGGTTGGCCATCTTGGTACAATGCTGCTCATTCACTTATTACATCACGTTTATAAGGAACGAGGCACTTCCTTTGCTTAAATGTAGGGCGGTCAAATTATTCAAATTCTTAAATCATGATTAGTCACAGCTTTAAAACTAATCATGATTAATCACAGCTTCAAAACTAATCATGATTAGTCACAGCTT
>JBAMHW010000004.1:35424539-35458185 GCA_037177495.1 Rhadinocentrus ornatus
TCCCCCAGCCGAGGCTCGAACCAGCGACCTTCTTGCTGTGAGGCTGCGGTGCTAACCACCACACCACCGTGCAGCCTATTCATTTAAATTGTTAATAAATTCTTGTGGCTTCCTCTACTGTGTTCTATATGATAGTAAAATCAGATCCTTGTTGAATCAGAGCTGCGACAGGCTGATCGCTGGTTAGATTCCTGTTGGCTGGAGCCTTTTCTGTGAAATTTGCATGTTCTCGCTGTGCAAGAACATACACCCTGGGTGTGGTCGGGCCTCTCCTTAATGCTTCCTCCTAAAAACAGTCACAACATTTCACTCCACTCCTCCTCCTGCATCTTATCACCACCTGATGCCTGTAATTACAGGTTCAGAAGAAGATAAAAGGTTTCCCGTCATCCATCGTCCTGAAGTAGAGCAAGACCAACCTGCACTTACATGAACATCCATCCATCTAGTCTGCCTTCACAGAGACGGGCAGCTGCAGAAAAGGAACACGGTGAAGCCGGTTTACTGGAAATTTTATTTATTTATTTATTAATTATAATAATTATTATTATTATTTAAATATGTCTAATAAAAAGTTACACAATATGCTTAAAAAGCTGCTTTGTGTGCTAAAACAGATTTAAATGCCAGAATCTCTGTATGCTAGGTCAATGCTGGATGCTGGTGATCTTCTGCATTAAAAGCAAACATGATTCTCAACTGGAAACCACTGCATGGACTCAGGAAGACTTCCAGAAACCACTGTCTGTGAACACAGTTCACCCTGAAATCCACAAATGCAGGTTACAGCTCCATCATGCAAAGAAGAAGCCAGATGTGAACAGCATCCAGAACCAGCTTCTTCCGTCTTCTCCGGACCAAAGCTCTTAGAAAGGGAAGGCCTTGCAGATTTTAGCAAGGCTATGCTGAAAAACACCCTGAATCCATCACAACAGCATAGCTTCACGGGAGAAGAGTCCGACTGCTGAACTGGCCTTCCTGCAGTCCAGACCTTTCACCAATACAAAAACATCTGGAGCACCATGGAAGCAGAAATCCAGCAACCAGGTCCAGGACTGTAGAGCAGCTAGAATCCTGCATCAGACCAGAATGGGACACCATTCCTCTCCTAAAACTCCAGCAACTGGTCTCCTCACTTTCCAGACGTTTCAAGACAGATGTTAAAAGAGGGGATGCTACACCATGCTGAACATCACCCTGGAACTACTTTTTTGCTGCTGCCATCAAGTGCCATGAAGTAGAATAATCTTCCAATAATTGTACGAGAGAGTTCCATCTTTATGTTTTAATAAATAGCTAAAACAAATAGCTCAAACCAACCACACGTGTCATGTATATAATGTATTGTTGTGTATGTATTGTGTATGCTATTTGTTTTTGTTTGTCATGTTGCCTTTGAATGTTTGAGGTCTATGGACAGAAAGTAGCTTCTAGCTAAATCGAGCATATTTACACAATGTCATAAAAGTGTACAAAGTGTGCATTAATGTGTCTTGTCCTCAAAATATAATCATGAACAAAATAAAATAAATCAGATTCACCATCAGCTCATATTTTCCATCACATGGTAAAATGTCTCAGTTTCATCATCTGACATGATGTTTATCTTCTACTGGGAATAAAAGATGGGTTTATGGAATTCTGCTTTTATTTACATTTGCAGAATGTCCCAATGTTTTTGTAATTAGGGCTTTAGTTCCCAAACTGAGAAACAAGAGGAAAGTACCTCTGAGAAGAGATGCTGGATGACTGTAGCCAGGGCCTCCACCTTCCGATTCCCCTGCAGAAGCAGCTTCTTCAGCTGACTGATGGCCTGCTTCTTCCTCTCCGCCTGCTCTTTGTTCAGGTTCTGTTTGGCTGCGACCAACCCCTCCACCACCGTAGCCCCGCCTGCTCCAGGTCTGGACGAGCTCTGAAGGCGGGGTCCTGTTTTAGGGCTGGACCGTGACCCAGTTCTTGCTTTGAACCCATGCCCAGCGGGTCCAGCAGTGCCTGATGTGGTGGTGGCGGCTTCAGCGGGAGGCATTGGGAGAGCTTGTGTCACCGGTGTGTTAGCATTCACCTCATCTGGAACCTGATCATACGAGCAGAAAAAAACCCACGTTGGACCACACAGAAAAAAATCCTACATTTTGGGGCATAAATTTTATTCCACTTTAACAAACGACTTGTAATTTAGTGAGTAAATTTCTTTAGACTGACCCAAATTAAGCTCAGTAGAAAGGGAATTACTTCCATTTTTAAAAGGAAGTAACAAAACACACCTAAGCTTCATCATCAGATGCTGTTCAGTAAAGAGTCTACAGAAGAGTTCCTCCGCTGTAGAACTTAAAGAGGAGGAGGACGTACTGGTTCTGATTGAGGAAGCTGCTGGTGGTGCTGGTTTCCTGCTGCAGATGCTGCAATCTGGGAGCCGCCGCTGGTGTTCCCCGGTCTCGTCGCCACCTCCCGGGCTTTGCTTTTCTCCACTGCAAGACAGCGGCGACCTCTGAGTGTGTGGGTGGCAGGTGCAACATTCAACATGATGTCCACGCACACACACTGCAGAACAACGTGCACTCCTAACCTACAAACGCTCCTTCATCCTCCACAACATGCAAACACATAAAAACACGCAACTGGTCCAGGAGAATACGCCCTACCCACTGCTTCAGGATGAAACAGATGCATCATGGGAATGTGAGGTAATGATGGCTACTTTGTGTGTGTGTGTGTGTGTCCTGAGTACATTAAGAAGTGCATTACTAGAGCAAAGCAATTAGAGACACATCAGCTCTCCTCCTCCTCCAGTCAGCGCCTCATCGTCCAGATTCTCCCTGACTGGAAACACAAAACTGCTGATATCTGCACGTATGAATAAAGTTTAACCTGCCAGATGTTTGATCAGGCGCATACAGTCAGGATTCCTTGAGAATCAAATGAGAGGTGTAAAAACCTCCAACTCTGCAGGACCAGAACTCCTGTGGTTTGTGGTCATTTATGTCGGTTGAGAACAAATATTAACATTTAAAACTCCACTAAAACCCAAAATAAAGAAAGAATTTGAGGGTAAATTCTGCAAACTCAGCGAGGTGTGTGTTGTGTATATCTGTGCTGCTGCTTGGCCCAGAGGCTGGGAGACACCGCACCCTGGTGGCAAACACCAAGCAGAACAACAACACTTTGAGATGAGAAAATCATCACAATGAGACACGTTCAGGGACAGTTTTAGTCACAACTCTGTCCAGCAACAACTAAAACCAACAGAAACCACTTTCTGTATGTAGCTCAGTTTCATTACAACAACAAAAACACATCATCATTGGAACACAAAGAGCTGCGGTTCAGCCTGTACAAACAAAAGACTGAGGTCGATTTCAAAGATTTCAACCCCATTTCTGTATTTGTTTTAATAAAACCCTGATTCTTGATCAATTATTCCACTTGTTTTATGTTGCAGCCAAAGTACCAGTGGGGAGATGTCAGAAGGACACTTTACTTTCTAAAACGCCATTATAGATATATATGAATTTATTATAAAAAAGTAATTTTTTGAAATTTATGGGGACGAATAATTTGTCTAATTACATATACTATATTTTATATAATATAATATTCTAAATATTTATACTTTCAGATAAACAACAAATCTATAAGCACATAAAAAAATAAATTAAAAAAGCTGAAAACTTTCATCCTGAACACAAACAAGTGGAAAACATTCCGATGTGACGGGATATTTTCCTTTTCTCTGAAGTGAGGTTAAACCAATAAAACCGGCTCAGTAAGGAACAGTGATTATAGGGTAAACATGAAGAGCAGCAGGGACAGAGGTCGGTGGTGCTCTTAGAATCAGGTAAGGTTGATGTTTACACGACTGAATTCAGTTTAACCCATGCATTTTCTGCCTGATGAGTGTGTGTCCTGCTGAAACGAGCTGTGTGTGTGATGGCGGTTTGTACCTGGAGGCTGCCAGGCTGGCATGCAGAGCTGCTGAGCCCAGACTGAGAGAGAAACCAGACGGTTAGCATGCTAATCACTTTCCAGAGGGAACACACAAAGGACACTTCCTGCCGCGTCATGAGGATCTGCTTGGGTAAGATCACCTGCATGACATCATGAGGAATCATGTGACATCATGAGGAATCATGTGACATCATGAGGAATCATGTGACCAGGCTGCACGATGAAGCCGGATCAGCAAATTTTCATTCAATTTATTTAATTCCATTTATTCTGAAAACAAATTAAGCAGCTTCATGGTCGGTAGGAAGGTCCACTGTGGGTTTTATGTATTTCAGGGGAAACTAGTGTAAAGGAGGAAGCTGGGGAAGAGGAGGAAGAGGATGAAGGATGAAGGCTTCATGTCATGTGCTCAATACATCCCTTAGCTTTGCTATCACCATTGTCTGCTTCTACAATCAAACAAAACTTTATATAAAATGTAATTAAAAGTGCGTGCAAAGATCAACCCAACGTTCCTGTTTGTGTCAGACATCCCCAAGCTCTCTAACAGGCTGAAACCTGGTTGCTAACATCACGGAGCAGCATCGTGCCTTAAGCAGATCACAGCTTGTTGTGGGTTTGTCTTTAATAAGCTGCCACATTACCACTCAGAGACTCAAATCCTCTGCAAACATAACCAGAGGGGGCAGAAAATGGGAGATTATGGTGCAGCCATGTCAGGTTTAAACACCAACTCTGAGGATGATTAGTGCTGGATTATTCTGGATCCGTGTTTACAGGAGGGAAAGTGTACCAGCAGAGAGCGGGGGCACGATAGGCCACTTCACCACAGGCAGTGAAGTGGCTTTAACTGAACGGTTAAAATAGGATTTTTTCAAACACGAGAAGCTGCTGGAGGTTCCAAATTTTGGAAAAGTTCAGTCTCACACGATGATACAATTTAAAGGGAAGTCAGAGGATGCCTCGCTTGCATCTACTTCAGCATCATCCTCCACTAGAAACAGACCACAGGAGCAGAAAACATCACATCCCACATATGCCTGTTACCGTAGAAACAAGCCTGCAGAGCGTGAGGTAAACATGTCCAGTTTCTGACCTGCTTGCTTTCAGCCAGACCATGTGGTTTCCTAGCAACAACTACATTTTAGAGACGAAAGCGATTGGATGGATTTGCTTCCTAAAAGGAGGAAATCACTTTTAATTAATGACTTCATCTTTATCAGTGAAGAAAACACGTTTAGGAAGAGTTTCTTCAGTGCTACAAATCTGAGAATAAACCTGCTTCATGAAAATGAGTCAAATATTTGTTGCAGGTCTACCAAATGTCTTGCATTTATGATTTTATCTGAACCAATTTTTTTAAAAACATTTCCACACGTGGTTTTGTAAGTAAATTTATTGGGATACTAAGCAAGGAATTATTAGGTTTGCTACTTATTTTAGTTTATTCTTATTCTAGGTTTTTATATTTACAAATAGTGTGTTATGAGTCCTTGTGCGACAGTGGGACTCTGTGGGATTGATTGCTGTGCTGTGCCTGCTGGTGAGAAGAATTTACGGGGTGGTTTATCTTGGGGTTTCAGTTGTTTATTGTTCTGTCGTGCCTGGGCTTGTGTGTGGGGGTGTCTTTAACTCTTCCTTGCAGAAAATAGGAGGTCAGCGCCAAGTGAGGACCACCGGGAGTAGGCTATCAGATGACACTTGGAACTTTCCTCCAGCAACTCCACTGTATAAGGCGTCAAGGGCCGATAGCTGGGAATTCTGGTTGTAGCAGGCAGCAGGACTCCATGTTTTTGTATTAGTCAGGGAGAGATAATCAGACCCAGAGCTCTGTACGCACATTTTTAATACTATGTAATTTAATTAATTGAAATAGAGGAGAAGTAGTTTGTTTTTCACAGTACCCACTCGATTTGGGTGTGTTGGAATTAGGACACATTCTTAACGTTCGAAAGTAATATTTTATAGGGGTTTTTCATTCTTCAGTTTGCAGGGCAACGACTCCTCTTCACAAACCACATCTGACTTCCTTTTTATGTCTGGGTACTTCAGCAGTTACTTTTTTTTATTAATTCACAGCTGGACAGAAACAGAGCTGGTGGGTCTCTCATGCCGGGTGGCGACAGCTGGGAAGATGGATAACAGTCTCCCAAGAAAGATCCGAATCTAAATCCAATTTGAAATCTTCGCTTAGTTCTCTAATTTTCTTAAGTAAACAGAGAAAATCAGTATCTCATTCGAAATGCATTCATTGTGTCCGTGAAATCACATATTACAAATAAAAGGCTAGGCTAAGGTCCATGGAAAATACTATAGGCAAGCTAGCGGTTAGCGTGCGCAAATGGAACAAGTTTGTCCATCAACAAATGATGACCTCAACATTATTCTCCGTGTTCAACTACAACTTAACTAGAATGCTGGACTGACTGCAGAAAGGCTGAAGGGACAAAACACACTGCTTTACTGTAGAAATCTCGCCACTTCTGATAACAGAACGTGGCAGTAAGACGTTTCTAGATTTTCCGGCAGTGGAACAGTTAAGTTCAGTAATAAAGATAAAAATAAAGTGATTGTTTACATGTTGATGCTGTTTGTATCAGGACATTCAGATTGATTTCTGGAAAAATTATAAATAAACAGGGAGTTTATAATTATGTGCCTGCTTGTATTCATTGATAAAGGTGGCAATGTGCAGTAATAAGTAAAATTGTGCAACACAGTGATACATCATGATGCATCGTGGAATCAAATTGTAAGACCAGTAAAGATGGGCCGACACACAAACTAAGCTGGAAAATCATCCCGAAATTCAGCTGACGCAAACCACTTGTCAAACAGCTGTTACTGATGCATCGTGTCCAAAAGATAACCTGACCTCATTTCCACAGAGAACATCTCTGCCTAGTTTTATAATCAGTCAAAAATCCTGCAGCTGAAATCTTCTGCTGGATGATATTCATGCAGCTAGCACGCTCATCTGCTCCACATCAGATTAACGTCTGCATGACTGGTCAGCCTCAGCTGAACCTCTGCAGAGTGCACGAGCCATGCGCGTGGCGACTAAAGCCTGCTCTAACCTACATTTCAGGGTGATGGCAGGCGGCAGCAGGGAAGTGGGTCTGTGTTTCTGAGACCCAGAAACACAGTGTAGCCAAACACGTGCTGCAGAGCTCAGATGGAGCAGCAGGGAGGCCAGCTCAGTCGCTTCCTGCAGGACCAGAGCCCTGAACCACCAGCGCATGAGCAGATTTCTGGATGATCTGATGCCGAGCACGAGAAACATTGGTTTATAGATCCAGATCCATGTTCAGGCGGAAGTTTGGAAGTGGTTTAGGTAAATACACGTGGAAAAGTTTAAAGTTCCAGAGTAAGCATGGTGGTCTGATGATGCTGGCAGATGCACAAGTCAAAACACACGTGGAGACATTTGAGCCAAGTGGAGTAAAATACTAAAAAAAAAATTCAACTTCTCTTGTTTTGATTCAATCTAAGGTGCATCTCAGATAGGCATTTATCCAAACTACAGAAAAATACAGTAATCATTCAAAAATCTGGAAGTGAATCGTGATTGTTTATTTAGCCTCTGATAAAAGACACATTTAAAATGACTAAAGCAGCTTTGTTGACGTGTTCACATAATCAGCTTTAGTCTGCAGTCAGAGCTCACATGGAGCGTTGAGTTGGGAATCAATAATTTCCTCAATCAATTCGATTAAATCTGACACAATATGGTTTCATTTACAGATTTATGTAACATCACCAGTTTTTCTTGCATATTAAAATATTTTTCAGATAATTATTTTTTAAAAAAAACACTGAGCCAGTTTACATGATCAAAATCAGATATCTGGGAGTAATCAGATTACTGTAATGATCTGGTATCAGACGTCTACAAGCACTTCTGATAAACCAAAGATCACAGTCTACATTTGCCAATCCACTGCCTGTTCAGTACAAGCAGCAGCCAGATATCCAGCACGCTGCCGCGTCATGCTTTCTCTCATTGGTCCGTTTGCTTTCAACCATCATTTGCAAGCAGACCGAGATCAAACACTGGATCATTTTATATCTACTGAAGACGCACTTCTAAACGTTTCATTGTTGTAGTCATTTTTAATTTTTCTAATGTATTGATTCCTCAAATGTCGTTATGATTGCATAATGACGATAAAGATCTTGAAGTATTTTCATCGTTTCCTACAAGACTGTCAAACATTGTTTACTAGTTGCATTTTAGTTTGTAAAGCACTTAGGGCTGCATGAATTGTGGAAAAGGGGATATATAAACAAATCTGACCTTGACCATTATGGAAAATGAGCTCAGGTTTAATGACGCACCTGGATTTCTTTCTAAAGCAAAGATTAGAAATCCAACCACGAGGCAGGTTAATCACTGTACAAGTTAAAGGACCAGTGTGAGGAATCTAGTGATTTAAACTGCAAATTGCAGCTTAAACCTTAAAACTCCAGCAGATCTCCCCGAGGTCTATCACTTCTACCCCCAAGAACGGTAGTGTGTAGCTCTGTGGGGTAAACTGTGATGAATATTTTACTCTTTGGGTGCTCTACAGAAGTTTTCCAGGCATTTCTATTCCATCCGCGAGGTTTACAATCCAGCCACTAAATGTAGTGTTTATTCCTCTGTTATTATTTTTTCTCCTCATGTAGGATCAGAAAGATGCTCTAAGCACACCAGAACCCTAACATCAAAGATGTTAGTGAACCTTCTCCGAGCAGAAAACACCTAACGGCTGAATCAGTAAGAAACAGATTCGTCCTCGGCTATTTCTGGTTTGTGTGCGAGTCACGTGGTCGGCGCCCCTCCAGGCGTGGGCATCAGACCTAACAGGAGCCAGCAGCCGTGGGTATTCATCACGCCACCGCTCAAGCACTCATGCATGAAGAATTCACACACATACACACCAACAGCTCCTTTTGTAACCCTGCACATCTATGAAAAGCTTCCACAGAGGAGGAGTGGCAGAGGCAACAATGGCTGCTGATGCAGAGGAGCAAAGGGAGGAGGAAGAGGTGAGGAAGAGTGAAAGGCCTCTGAGGCTGATTCAGAGTCAGGGTTGGCATCCCATGACTGAGGACTGAGCTAAAAAGAAAAGGCTGAACAAACCATTGAAAGACAACTTCAGCGATCAGATGGAGGAAACAGAAAAATTTTCATGAAATAAAGTTTAATTTATTTATTTTAAACAAACCATGCAACGCCATTTTATTTTGAAGTTGACATGTCCAACATTAAACCAAATTACTCGAGTTGCTGCTTTGGGTGTGGCAGCTGCTCACGTCAGCCCCACCCAGCCATGCGTGCATGTACGAAGGCGCTTCACCTCCGTTTCAGGCCTTTACTCTCAGGACATGAGGAGGAAGAGGAGGATGCTGGGACAGACAAGGTCACCAGTTTCTCTGAAGTATCTAACAGCAGCTACTGAGGATGTGATGGATGGAAGGATGGAGGTGCTGAGAGGGTGATGGTGACATAAAGGACAGAGCCAGACCTGCGTGGAAGACCACCGTGTTCTTCCTGCATCCCGACAGGAGCTGAAGGTTTCGGAAAAGTCCTTTGGCCGTCAGCTTCACGTGGAAGTTGGACAGCGACAGTCTGGGAGACCATAACATTGTCTCTAAGACTTGCTTTTAGATCAACAGATTCCTGTTTTTCCTGCTCCGTAAAGGCCTTAGCGAGTCCTGATCTGACCTAGTTTTAGTTCTTCTGCTCCAAGTTTCCAGTTTTTACTGTCCTCATAAAAACTGGATCTACGGATGAAGAAATCTCACTTTTTTCTTCTTTGATTCCAGAAAAAAGTAGAAGATTTAGCTCTAATTTAATTTGAGTCAAAGCCAGGAAAACAAGAATAGGGATTTTTAATTTTTTAAAGCAAAATCTTCGCTCTGTCCACAAAGGGCTGAAAAGGCCGAGAGAAAAAAAGGGAATATGTTAATCCATCGAATGGAAGCTGCAAAACATTCAAACGAAGAGCAGCTCGTTTCCGCGGTGACACAAATAGAAGAGGAGAAAATGGCGCCAAAAATAGCCGCGTGCTTCACCGTCATCCAGGTGGAGAAACATCCAGCGGCAGAAGGTGAGAAAGCAATGGAGAAGGCAAAAGATGAGGATCTGCTGGTGTTAGTGTGAGAGGACGGAGGGAGGAGACAAAATCCTCATCGCCGGAGACGGTCAGTCATCTATCTGCACTGCTGCATGAAAAAACACACCATGATGTGTCCCACAGAGCTCTGCACACACATGCAGGGGGAGGGATGCTGCAGGGGAGGAGGGGGATGGGAGGAGGCGGGGTCTGAATAATCTCCCTCTGCTGTTCCCTCGCTCCCTCCCTCCTTCCTGATTCTTTGAGCTCTCATCTTCCCTCCATTTAAACCAGAGAAAGAGCTGCAGATAAATCATGTTAACACACACACACTCCGGCTCCTCATCTGTCGGAGGCAGGTGTCACATTGAAAAGAAGTCTTAGTTTTAAACCCGTCCATTCATCTCAAAGTCTAGACTATTCGTTGGAGGAAATTTTTAAACAAGTGGAGGAATGAACCGTTTGAACAGAAGTTTCCTCAAAGACCTTCTCACATTTCTTCATAAAAACAACCTAAACTCATCAGTATGGATGCAACCATTTTCTTGATATGATTATTGTTACAGATAATTTCACACTACAAATGTGTAAAAAATAAAAATTAAATAACACTCATTTAAAATGTCTTTTAACCCTTAAAACTCCAGGACATTTTTGCTTTTAACAAACCAGGCAGTTTATTTATATAAAACGTCACGTAGAAGCTTCTATCCCCAGGCAGCATGCAGATATGTTGTTTCCAGGAGGCTAAAATTATGTAAAATAAATGTTTCAATAGATATAGCAGCATAAAGGCCGACCAGAACAACAGAAACTATTTCTATAATTCCACTTTTTCCTTATTTCCAGTTATTTCTGCTACTATTTATCTGCTATCCTCACTAAACCAAGTCAGTTGCTTTTTGGCACCACTGTGCATTTTTTTTCTTTTCAGACACACATAGAACTTTCTGCTCACTGGTTTATCTTTGGCTGCTCCTGATTGGACATTACCTTCAATTTAAGCTCCTAGACCTAAAAGGTAAGGGTAAGCTATCCATCACAATTTACCCCACAGAGTTACATACTGGCCTTCCTGAGAAACAAATGATGATAGAAATGATGGCGCTCAGGGAGATCTAGCAGAGTTTTAAGGGTTAAGTTTTATTTATTTCTATCTTTTTCTAAATGTCACTCTTAAGACAACTGATAGACTACAGTTCTGCTCCAGTAAAATGTGCCTCATAAACAGATAAGGGAGTTTAAAGCTGCACACTGGCATCCCCACATGGCAGCAGGAGGAAACTCAGCTTCAGAGCTCAGTTTAACTCAAATAGTGTAAAACATGCACTTTAAATGCAGAACGACGAGTTTGAGAACATTTCTACAAAAAGAAAAATGACCTGTTTAATTTGCACTTTGCAATAAAAAAAGATCTAAGACAAACACGAATGTGGAGCCAGACTTCAGACGGCTGTTAAATATAATAAATCCCCAGACAGCAAAAGACAGGACAGGAACAATTAAATCAGAGTATGTCAGAATCCATAAAGTCCATCTTCAATAGAGACAAAAACCTCAGAGAGCTTTAAAAGCCCATATATCAACCCAGTGTCGCCTGAAGGCTGCTGGTGTGGGAGGCAAAAATGTGCTGCCTGCCTCTCTGTGTGTGAGCATTAAAGCCATCATGGTGGTGACAGCATGCCTTCCCGCAGGCCCAGAGAGGTTTCCAGGTCCAGCCGCAGAGGGGAGGCAGGCAGGCGCCCCGGGCCAGACGAGAGCCACCGCATGGTGGAAGAGGCTCCAACCACGGGCCCCGGCTTCAGAAGGCCCGCGTGGAGGGAAGCTGCCGCTCAGAGAATTAAGAAAGAAATGTCTCATCCTCCAGCAGGAAGACGACATCTGTGACTGCAGCAGCTGACTCGCTCAGCACGTGTAATTAAACCAGTTTAAAAACGGGCTTTACTGGTTTCAGGACAGCAAACATTTTAAGATTCAAAACAACTTTAAGCGCTGCTACAACACAAATGTGTTTCCACTCAGCGTGTCACATGAGCAGAGGAATAATTACAGAGAGGCTGCAGAGGGATGATAATTCAGTTTGCTTCAGCTCGCAGGGTATGAGTTGTAGGCAGGAAGCCCACACGTGTGTCTGGCCCAGAATTAATCACTAATAAAGTTTAATCTAAAACAAGTGCAACTAAAGAAGTTTTCCAAGTGAAGCTTGGACTGGAGTCTTTGATTGGACTGGAGTTCTGTTCAACCGCCTCACATTTTTCCATGAAAACAAAAACTTTATCCAGTTTTCACCAGAATCTGTCCAGTATGAGCAGCAGGAGAGGCAGCCAGACATCTGGCATGTCCGACATAATTTCCTCTCGCTGCTTTACTGATGCTCCGTTTGCTTTCACACTGCAAGCGAACTGCACCAGGGTTCACTTGCACATGAACAGAGACCCCCACAGTTCCAATGCTTGTTTACACTGCTTCAAGTGGACCGTAGCATCCGTGGAACTGGACCAGGGTTCGTTTAAAGCAGATCAAACAACACCAGCGTGAATATCATTAGTATTATTATATGATAATATTTATAGATAATAAGCAACTGATGGGTGTGTTCCTGTTCTCTCGTAATTCCGAGCACCCGACAGTAGGTGATGTCACTTCCAGGTAGTCTGTGTTCCCGCTGTACGTACTCGGAAAACGGATGCCACCAAAACAAATACATATCTATCAGGAGAATTTTCAAATTTTGTTCTGAAGTATTTATTTGGCCCTTTAAAAAAATGTAAACAAATATTTATCAACAATAATTCTTGAATTTTTGTGTATTTACCGTTTAGTACCGTGTGGCATGTCAAAATTATTGTAGTGCAAAAAGTATCCACCAGGAGGCGGAAGACAAGAATCAGACTAAGTTACACGGGGTTTTGAACAAAGTTTTTATCATAAAGTGATGCAAAATGTCTCAAAGTGGATCAGGTATGATACATACGGCATTAAAGGGTTAAATCTGTAATTGTCTACAATTACAAGTTCTCCGCTCGGAAAAACAAGTTCACTTCATGATTTCCGGCAAAAATTCCTTCAAAAAACTAATTCCGAAAACAACTGGAATGCATGCTGACTCTGCTCCTGATTATATTCACGATGATCAAGATGCACATAATAGAAAAGTATTCATTTATTTATTTATAAACATGTCACACGGGACATGTTGCAGTCAGGCAGCATACAGGTAACAGTCAGGTAACAGTCAGGTAACAGTCAGGTAACAGTCAGGTAACAGTAAGGTAACAGTAAGGTAACAGTCAGGTAGCAGACAGTCCGGTAACAGTCAGGTAGCAGAGAGTCAAGAGTCAGGTTGCAGACAGTCAGGTAGCAGACAGGTAACAGTCAGGCAGCATACAGGTAACAGTCAGGTAGCAGTCAGGTAGCAGTCAGTTAGCAGACAGTCAGGTAACAGTCAGTTAGCAGACAGTCAGATAACAGTCAGTTAGCAGACAGTCAGATAACAGTCAGTTAGCAGACAGTCAGGTAGCAGACAGGTAACAGTCAGGCAGCAGTCAGGTAGCAGTCAGGTAGCAGTCAGGTAGCAGTCAGGTAGCAGTCAGGTAGCAGTCAGGTAACAGTCAGTTAGCAGACAGTCAGGTAACAGTCAGTTAGCAGACAGTCAGATAACAGTCAGTTAGCAGACAGTCAGTTAGCAGACAGTCAGATAACAGTCAGTTAGCAGTCAGGTAACAGTCAGTCAGGTAGCAGACAGTCCAGTAACAGTCAGGTAGCAGACAGTCCGGTAACAGTCAGGTAGCAGAGAGTCAACAGTCAGGTAGCAGAGAGTCAACAGTCAGGTTGCAGACAGTCAGGTAGCAGACAGGTAACAGTCAGGCAGCATACAGGTAACAGTCAGTTAGCAGACAGTCAGGTAGCAGTCAGTTAGCAGACAGTCTGATAACAGTCAGTTAGCAGACAGTCTGATAACAGTCAGTTAGCAGACAGTCAGTTAGCAGACAGGTAACAGTCAGGCAGCAGTCAGGTAACAGTCAGTTAGCAGACAGTCAGGTAGCAGTCAGTTAGCAGACAGTCAGGTAGCAGTCAGTTAGCAGACAGTCTGATAACAGTCAGTTAGCAGACAGTCAGTTAGCAGACAGGTAACAGTCAGTTAGCAGACAGTCAGGTAGCAGACAGGTAACAGGAAAACAGCCTACCTGCGCTGCTTATTCGGCTGAGTCTGGCTGAGCCGCTTCGTTGCAGCAGCATCGGCGGCTTCGTCAGCCCCTGACAGGTTTGACCGGCGGCAGCAGAAACCTTTGCTGCCGTTTGACCGGCGGCCATCTTGGTCACGCTGTGGCTTGTGACGGCCAGGGTCTTCAGAGCTGTGGACAGGATGCAGGACAGGTAAAGATCACCATTTCTCTGCAAAAGACTTTCCTCTTCAGGTAGCTGCAGCTGTGACACAGACCAGCTGAGCGGCTTTTACAAGTTTATTCAGCCAGAAAAGTTCTGGGTGATGAACCAGAGCGGCAGAATCTCAGCCCAACAAACGGAGCCTAAAAGTCCAATCTCTAGTGGAGACTTTAAGGCCTTGTCTCTGTGGAAAATTAACATGGATTCTGGTCTTTGAGGGAAACGTTTTAGCTAATGAAAACCCAGAAAGTACAGCAGGAACTCATGCACCAACATGTACTCTTAGTCAAACGGGTTGAATGAATGCAGAACAGAGCAGCTCTGATTAAAACACACATACAGGAGGCCAGTAACTGCAGTTTCCGGTAAAAACACAATCACAGTGCTGCATCTTCACAGAATAGCATTTTACACTTTAAATTTATCTGTAATGTCCAGATTAAAACTATTAAAACTGCCAACAAACCAGTTGCTGATGGTGGAAACTAAACATGAGTCTAGACTGAAATGAATGAATGCAGTTCATCTTTATTTCCATGTCCTGCATTTTCTACTGTATAAATTTATGTAACTCCATCTTGAAAAAATCTCCCATTTAGGAAGTTTCTTTGGGTTTGGTTATGTTTTTTCACCCCTTTGTTGCCTCTGTAGCATCCTGAGTCCTGTAATGTATCACCATCTCAATCCAGCTAAGGTGATTAATGTGCAGCTAATCAAACAAACTTAAAAGACAAACTGTCTTTGAACACATCACCTACAACCCTCATTCTACCGTTAAGTCCATAGCAGTTCAGGTTTAACATGCTGCAGCTTATCTGAAAACGTTTCAGGCTGCTGACCTGTAGCAGACGTCTTGGCCTGCAGAGACGGTGGTCGGCTTCTACTGGCGGGCGGCTTGGGAGCAGCATCACTGGGAGCGCTGGTGCTGGGAGCTACTGTCCCAGAATTTTGAGGCTTCGCTGCATTCTGGCTGCCTGAAAGAAGTGCGCCTCTGCTGGCCCGCTCATCTGGCTTGGTCCCCACTGGAGCTGATGGAGAGGCTGCATGACAGACCATGTGGGAGATAAACATCAGAAATGTCCTGCAGAGGCTACGGTAGCAGGTGGAGAGCAGGATCTTTGAGTGGATAAACAAAAGGATGCACAAAATGTGGAAATGCTCAATAAACAATTTATCAACTTAAAAACTAGATTTTTACTAAAACATCTGAAAAATTATGTAAAATTATACTTTAGTTATATTTACATCAGAAATTTACCACACAAAATAAGTATTTTACTTTGCATATGTTATCAAATATGCATTTCTGTTCAACTGATTGATTCAGAAAAGTCTGCAGGTACGAATGCATTCATACAAATGCAAGGCAGGTTTATTTGTGCTTTAAATAAAACATTAACACATTACACCTGGGTGCAGATGTATTAAAAACTACAATAAAAGAAACAAAATATTAAGATGTAACTAAAAGGGTGTGCAAAAATATTACAATCATGTAAAATAACTAAATCAAACAAAAATGGCTAAAGCAAAAAGTCTAAGTTAAAAATTATGGTTTAGATTTCATGCATAGGCACATGAGAAAAGAAATGATTTGAACCGGGGTTTAAAAGTGTCTGTTACAGGAGTCAGCAGTAGTTAGACAGGAAGCAGCAGGAATAAAAACATGGTGGACACATCAGATGTTGGTCTGATGGGCTGTCACTGCGGTCCAGTCGGTGTCTGTTGGGAAGCTGATCCAACATACGACATGCAGGGCGTCCATGATGAGGCTTTGCTACATGTAACCGCTGATGGTGATGATGAGAAGGAGGAAGGACCTATTCCGTCCTGATTCATCAACAGAAATCTGAGAGGTTTGACAAAACATTCGCTGCTTTCTGACAAGGTGTCGCCATGGGAACTGGTTTTCTTAAATGTAATCTGATTGCCATAACAACCCCTTCTTTCAGCATGTCCGTGTTACTGTGTGAGTGTGAAAGTCGACTGAAGTCACACGTTCAGAGTTTGAGGATGTCTGATAAAATAAAAATTTCTGGAAAGATCCGGAAATGTTCCCAACTTAGAATGTAAAACAGAGTAGGACATGTGGGAAGAGTCTGGATCCGTTTCATTAGCCTTCCTCTCCTCCACTAGTCACCAGATTTAAACCTCTTCCCTTCGTCTTCCCTGAACGGCTGCAGTGCTGTGGAATATTTCCCATCCACCATCAGACAGGTGACAGACTTCATGCATGTTTTCCTCGGCTGGCTGGTTGAAGAGAAACCAGGAACAGAGATCCTTGTTGTTCCTGCTGCCAAAGTTTAAATAACAGTCACTTAAATGTAATTTTATTTCTATTTTATTTAATTCTGACTGGAAGTATCGGACATTCAACCTAATAAACACCTTTTTCTACAACTTTAACCCTTAAACCGCCATCGGACCACCAGGAGCGGTAGTGTGTAGCTCTGTGGGGTAAACTTTGATGGATAGCTTACCCTTTAGATGATCTACGTAAGTTTTCCAGGGATTTCTATCCCGTCCAGGAGGTTTACAATCCTGCCACTAAATTTAGTGTTTATTTAGAGACTATCTGGTAAATCACCAATGATCGATAACAGCATTATTTATCACATTTCCATCATAAAAAGATCACTATCACAACTAGGTTGCTAAGAGACCTCTATTTAGACCTGGAGATGATGATGAAGCCACTTCCTGTCAGACTTTCCACCAATTAGATTGCTTATAATTGATAGCAATGTCCAATCAGGATCAACCAGTGAGCAGAAAGTTGTGTGTGTCTGAAAGAAGAAAAATAGGAACTCTTCTGTCAGCTGATCCGGCATTTCACCGGTTGGTATTTCAGAGTTTTAGATTTAATTTGGCTCCAACATCATTCGTCTCAGCTGTGAACCTGCGAGCCTCACCTTTGCTTGTGGCTGCATTGTTCTCGTTGCTTCCCAGTGAAGAGGAGCTCACACTTGTGTTTAAACCTTTCACAGGAAGTTTGGAGGCGGCGGGAGCAGCGGGTCGCCCGGTTGACCCCGCTCCTGACTGCTGACTGGCTGCTGGTTTGACCACGGATGCTGCAAGATTCTGAGCAGAGAGTGTGGAAGATCGCTCTGCATTGGTGCAAAGTTTGGGGATACCTGGGACACAAAGAACAGTCTGAGCATGCCTGAAGACAGAAATAAGTAGAACACGTGAAAATGGATAACTTTAGCAACACTGAACATTTCCAGGTTTGTCCTGTTAATTCTGGTTTAAATAAACAGTTAAAGATTTAACAGGAAGCTGCCGTTTCTGCTGCTTTAAACTCCAACCAAACCTTGCTTCACATCAGGAACAAGTCTCTTCACCTTCAGCTATAACAAGAAGCCAGTCCTCCAGAAACATCTGTTCACACTAACAGCAACAAAAATCTCAAACATTTGAAGCATTCGGCCTCTTCTCATGCTGCAGCAGAACCACAAATTTACAGAATATTTGCCCTCAGCAGCTAAAACGTAACAACCAGCTCATATAACGTGTTAAACACGTATAGGTCAGGATCTGGGTGATTAAATTGGGACTGGTTTTGTGTTTCAAGTTGAGAAAAAAAAGAAACCAGATTGTTCCTGTAACAGAATACTGAGAGGATCCACAAGGAAACTTCTTCAGTCAGAAATGTGAAGCAGTGCGTCACTCATCATTTCTGTGGATTGAATCACACATTCTTTCCAAAAAGACCAAATCAAAAAAATTTCCTGAGAACCACACCACCCCCTCCTCCTCCTCCCAGGGCATGATACGCTAATTTGCTCAGTACGCCACTCAGTGTGTGTTTGCATGTAAACATTTAAAGGATCAAGAAAGCTGTAACTCGAAAGAACATTCAGGATACGAAAGAATAAAACTGACCTTTGAATGTTTTAAGGATGAAACTTGGAAAAAAGGTGTTTTTTTTAAACTGTTTAAACCCACGCAGAGAGCCACACTCCAGATCTGTAAAATACCACCGTGACAGCCTTTAAATAATGAAAACTTCCCATTTTCCTTTTCTTACTGCAAGGAAGTTCAAGTAAATTATCAAGATGTTTATATTTAATAAACTCATTTCAGAAAAGATAAGCAAGGTAAGTTTCTTCGTACGTCACATTTCATGTACAAGACAAATCAAAGTGCTTTACATAAAGCTCCTCACAGCTGGGTGTAGAAGTATTAAAACATTCATAAATATGAAGAGAAACAAAATCATATTAAAACAATGTTATTTTCAACTCCATTATTGAACTTTATTGTTCCGTTGCTGGAAAATCAATAAACATTACAATAATGTGACATTGTTTTTATTTCCTGCAGTGAAAAAAAGTGTTATGTTCCTTCAGTCTTTCTGTAGTCAGTTCAGATGTTTTTCATAGACTCATTTATGGTCTCAATTTGTTATTGAACATAAAGAATATAGCTCAGGTTAACATTTGTTGATGGACAAACTTGTTTTAATCCTTTTAGTCTGTTCAGGCATGCTAACCACTAGCTTGTCAATGGTAGTTTCCATAGACGTTAGCTTTAAGCTTAATTTATGCGCCTTCTGGTGGGCCAGTTTTGGGCCCTGGCCGTTTGTTTTACACTCCTGGTTTAAACGCATCAAAAGAACATTTTTCTAAAATATTGTTGAAACATTCCATAAAACTTTCCTCATGTCCCCATACAAGACAGTCCTGTAGGTTTTTAAGTTCACAGCACTGTGAATGAGGAGCGATGGTGGTCTGAAACCAGGAATGTTCTACAGAAACCAGGAACTCCTGGAGAACATGTGGATTATTTCATCCCAACTGTCCCTGCAGCTGCTTTTAACAGCTGGTAATAATCCAAAGCATCATCTGAGGAACGTGTATGGCCTCCTCCTGATGTGATCCAGTTCCAGATTTCAGTTTTGCAGACTTGGATGGTGGTTCCTTTCCTGTAATTTCCCAATGTCCATAGATGCTGAAACATCAAAGTTCTTCACCATCTGTCACTCAAAAATATTCCTGTTTCACTTCAGCAGATCCGGTGTTCCCGCCTCCTCCTTCAGATCTCCATCCTAAAACCCGGAAGCCATTTCTGATGATTTTTCTCTACAAACATGACTGTTTTCAGTATATTCAGAAAGCGAGCTCCATCGTGTCGACGAGCCGGGCCTCCACCTTCCTTTCTTCTGGTTTATTCATCTCTTCATCAGCTGCTTCCTTTCTGTTCAGCTCCAGTTAATACTCTGAGATAAACTGGTGATGATACAGAGCAGCATTCATAATAATAATTAAAATCCAGAGCAGGAGGTGCCGAGGAAAGGCCTGAAAGAGAACGAACACGGCATCGGTGGAAAGAAAACATTCTTATTCTGTTCATCCATTTCCACCACACACCGCCAATAAGCCGGTAAACCAGAGTTTGTCCTCTGCTGCCAAAATTGAAAATACAAATAAATTAACAAAAAGCTCCCTTAAATCCTTTACAAACTCCTGGGATGTGAGTTTAGCTCAGAAACAAACACCTGTGAGGCAGGTATGACAAACCTGCAGCGACTGTATGATGCTGTCATGTCAATATGGAGTAAAACCTCTGAGGAAGGTTTCCAACAATCTATCATACCAAGGATTAAAAGTGGGGCCCGGCCCAGTACCACAAGGTGGTCCTGATGAAGAAGATGGTGAGAATAAAAGACAGCATAGATCAGTGGTTCCTAACCTAAGGTCTGGGACCCCCAAGAGCACAGTTGGTCCCCAGTCTTTGAACATTCAGAGACATTGTGATGAATGTCCACACATTGTCCCTATTTTAAGATTTTTAAAAAAAGTAAGGCTCCGTGTTTATAATTTAACTTTGGCTTTATGGAAGGACAGGACTCAGCCAGAATATAGTATTTTGATAGCATACACTTTTGAAAGCATGAAACCAGCATGGTTTCAGCACGGTTAAGTATATGCATGAACGGGTTCCCAAAGAAAATAGGCTGGGAACCCCTGACATAGAACACTGGAAGTTGCTGTTAACACACATTTCAGACCTTAATTCTCCCAACACATTAATCTTCTGCATTCAGCTTGTTTTACATCTTAACAGCCATTAGTTTACTCCCTGTTTCTGTCTATACTTAAATCTATGGTGGCCCTGAGGGCAAAAACACCACAGAATGACAAGAAAAGCACAAAAAAGCCACACTAAAAACACGCATAACATAAAAAGGAGAATATTTTTTTTTATTAACGTTTATATTTTGGATCAACGTTTTGGACCTGAGGGCCACCGTAGCTTCCTCGTAAAACTTTCTCTGGCTCTCGCTGAAAAAGATGAACACACAATGAACAAAACAAAGCTTGTAATAAAAAGGTTCAGTGTGTGCTCACTGCAGTTACCGCGCACACACACACACACACACACACACACAGAGCAGTGTGCTTGAAGCCGGCAGGAAACATCTGGCTTCGTTTGGTTTCATGGAGGAAAGCAGCTGGATTGTGTTACCTCAGAAATCAGAGTTAACTGAGAGCTGACTCGCTGAAAATCTGCCTCGTGCTCTATTGGCAACACAGACATACGTACACGCTGACATCAGCTTCAATGATTTCTTTCCTCTGTAATCGTTACATTTCTTTCTTACTGACCAAACAACAAACTAAACTGACATCTGAACACAAACAACTTCTAACTTCTCTCTCTTTCCTCCTGCAGACTCATCATCAACAAGATTTCATGTTTTATCTGCTCCACTACTGAACTCTGGCAGATTTACTCAATGAAACATTTAATATGGATAACAAAGTCACTCTAGTCATTTTAACCAATAATCAGACTTTGAAATTAAATGACAGACTGTCAGAGGCCGAGATCAGTAAATAAAAAACCCAAACAGCAACATGAGAGACGTTCAGATGACGGAAACAATGCAGATGTTTCCATCATGGCCACTCAAAAAACTTCCACATCCCAGCCAAAGAGGAACCGTGGTGGAACACTCAGTAAGCTTCTACCGTGCATATGTTCGTCTTAGAGAAAGGCAGCTAGAGCTCAACTAAACTGATCCATATTTATTTAGTGCGGACTCTAAACTCTGCTAATGTGTTCTAAGCTTCTGCCTTTGAATCATGAAGGTCCTGCCGGTTTCCACGGAGATGAAGGAGGTTTTACTACTTTACCGTTTCCTAGTTGAACTGGGCTGCTATTCTCTGGTTTACAGTAAAACTAATGTGGTTTTCTTTTAGGAGATAACATTTTACATTTTCTACTGTGTCTCAGGTGAATTTACTCTGACAAAGTAACATGTGTCCCGATTCTCACTCTTCTGTTGTAATCTCTGTATGACCAAGATTAAACATACAGTACTTGTACTTGTAAAAATATACTCCAGGAAATATTCAGATAGATTTATTATGGGTAAGTCATTTTAGACCGGAAAAATATGTCTTGTGAAGATGTTTAATTGAAGCTAGTCAGTGCAGTACCGTGGATGTCAACCAGTCCTGAACATCTCTGGCTCTAATAGACTCTGGTTCAGATCATCATCTGCTCTCATGATATTAAAAAAAATAAATAAATATCCACATAATAATCAAAATTTAATCCCTCCGAACTGAGTCCAAACCCAAAATTTGCCAATTGAAGTCACAGAGGTGGCCCACTGCTGGACAGCAGAAGCAGTGTATGCTTAAAAATTCCAAATAATCCAATATATGTCTAAAAGTGACTCTGTTCCAACTGTCAGAGAATTAATCCTTAATTTTCCATTTTTTACTATATGTTGGAAAACTTCTGTGTTCACAGGTCACGGTAAAAAATGCTGCCTGGATGACTAACATGATGAAATGTGGACCGCTCTCAGGTCCATCCAAGTGTTTACAGAAGCCGATGGTATCTGAGGAAAACCCGAGCACGCAAACACATCCGCAAACCTGCAGCAGGACGGAATAAAGTTATCAAGTCAGGAAAAAACTCAAAGTGTCGCAACACAGACACACAATCAAAGGAATTCATTGATGGAGATCGCAGTCTGAGGTCAAGAGGCATCCGTTTGTCCCCCTTGTATCAGCAGGGAGGACAGACCAGCTTTTGTCCAGCACAATGTGGCCTTTACAAGGACAAAGATCTGCTTTTACACACACATGAATGTGTTTCACCCACAAACTCACAACAAGCACGAGCATTTTCCGCTATGAAAATGACCCTCTGCAGGACGGTGATTACAGCAAACAAGAGTCGAGTTACGCACGTGTGGAATTACAGGCCACCAGACACCAGACAGAGGACACCATGTTTAGGTTGACAGTCTGAGCGGCGTCTCACCACCACTAGCAAACACTATATTCACTAACACGCACGCAGGAAACAGACAAGAGTCTGAAATTCCTGCAAGACAAAAAAGGAAAATAAGAGAAAAGACAACAAAAAAGAAAAGAAAAAAAAAGTGGGGGGGGTGTTACCCATGAGCTCTTTAACATCCTCTGAAGGCCAACAGGGACGTTCAGGTTAAAATGAGTCTGCACGCACAAACAGATTAAAAGCAAACATCTGAATAAGTTCTGCACCATCAGATCAATTTCCTCCGTCTGCTGCAAAGACAACACACACTTTCTCTCCCGTCACACACACAGACAAGAGACTACAAGACTGAAACACACACATATGTGCAGCTTGTTCCATGTTGACTCACCTTGGTTGTGGATCTGGTTCTGGTTCTGTCTGCCTCGGGTTGGAGAGCCCCTCCCAGCAGTCTGTCCTCCTTCTCCCACTGACCCATGTCCTGGAGGTCCAGTCCCTGATCCCAGTCCTGAAGGCGCCTTATCCGGCTTGGTTCCTCTCACCTGCTGCCTGGTACCGGGTCCCAGCTTGGAGGACACTTTCTGCAGGAAGAGCTGATGTTTAGAGACGGGGTCCCAGCCGAGGGGCCTTAACTCGGAGCTGCGCACTGAGACCATGGTGTCAGCCATTCCCTGCTCAGCGTCAGAAATGTGGACGAGGGAAGTGAGAGGAACGCTGAAGGAGGGGAGGAGGGCCCCGGCATGAGTAAAAACAGAGGGGGAGGAGGGAAAACTGGGAGTGTGCTGCAACCACAAGAAGTTGGTATTGTGTTGTACATTCCCCCTGAGAGCAGCAGCTCCAACCAGGCCAAACTTTTCCCCTATCTCCGTCTCATCCCCACCCCCACCCGTCCCTCCCCTCTGACTCTACAAACGCATGCACACATGGAGCGAGTTTGTGGACGAAGTTCTGGCATCCTTCCCCGTCTCTTAGCTGTCGCAGCTCAGCGCCAGGGACTCGGATAAGAGGGAACAGCAGTTAACACTTTCTCTGCTAAATTTCCTCCTCCAAAAAAACCTGCAGAGAATCTGACGTTAATGCAGAATAGATGAAGCAGTTCAGAGAGCAGCTTAGAAGCCGAGCCAAGAGATTACAGTAGCATACCAATACGCACTAAATCATGTGTTAACACGCTCACTGGCAGCTCAGCTGAGTCACTGCTGGAGGAAACACTGATAGATGGACTTTAATGCACACGTGCAGCACTTTCTCTGGATGTTTGACATCTCGTCACACTGAGCTCAAACTGGACATCAAACTGTGCAGCACACGACTGAGGAAGGCTCAGCTAGCTTCCCCCTGCAGGCTTTTGCATGCATCAAATGTGCACGTAACACAACAGTTTACCCTGCTGATACAAACCTGAGGTGACCTATGAGCAAATATGCCAGGGCAGGTTTTAAACTTGTCACTGGCTCGCTGGATGTTTAAAAACACATACCAGAGACTGAGCCTGCTCCCTGAAGCACTCTCACATTACACAACAGAGTTCACACTTGAAGCTGCCTTTTCTCCATCTGAAACTGGATCACCAACTCCAGACTTCTTCGGCCAGAGTACTGCAGGTTTTAGATGTTTCCCTGCTGAAAGACACCTGATTAAAATTAAATGGTTATCCACCAGCTTCTTAATGAACCATTGATTTGAATCAGGTCTGTTGCAGAGGGAAACATCTAAAACTTGCAGGACACTCGCCAAGAGGTCTGGAGATGGTGATTCCTGGTCTAAAAACAGCAACGCTGAAGCGCTCTGCTTTCTCTTAGAAACAGGGCAGATTTGTGCATCCTTCCTGTTAAAGATAACGACAGCAGTTTTTCCTGCTTGACCACATTATCGTGACGGCGATTAAAGTTGGAATCCAGAACGAGATGCTGAGGTTTGCGGCAGCCTGAGGCCATGTTAAAGAGTTCAGTCCACACGCAGCATTTAAAGCTCCTCTGAACACAAGTCAGATCACCTCCTGATGGTGACATCAGTGTAATGACCCCGTGAAATACATTTGCAACTCCCCCCATCAGAATAGAACTGGGGTAGGCAAGTTTGGTCCTGAAGGGCCTGCAGGTTTCAAATGTTTCCTTGTTTGAATCAGGTGTTGGAAGAGGAAACAGTGTCTAAAGACTAGGTCCTGTTAGATTTGGTGAGATTCCCGCAGATGGAAACCAACACACCACCAAGAATAAACCCTGATTACTGCCTCAACCCATGTATCAGGAGTGAAACCAGGATGGGTCGCTCTTTCAACACATTCATTTATGGTGTAGAAAAATAAAGCAAACCCAGAGTTTCTGCTGAATAACGTAATATATCATTATATCATTATACCATAAAGTCACAAGAAAATTACCCAGAGGGGTCCACATAAGTCAAAACAACAGAACCAGAACTCTTTTTGGAACAGGAATGAGTTAGCGGTTCGATGTTTCAGAAACATCCGACTTCTCGTATCATCGGTTCAGAATTCATTTAGTATCTGCAGAAACCACTGTCTCCTTTTATTGGCTCTGTTAAGCTCCTCTCTGAAGCAGGAGCTTTCCCCACATGATGGGAAACCCCTGGAACACAACTTTAGGGTGACAGATGTAACAAACATTGCTGGAACCCCGCTCGGTCGCACAAATCAATCAGAGATCTAAACATTTCCTGTCTACATCCCCTTGAGAGATCTCCAGGAACTGATGCTCTTCTCCATAAGAGCTTACCTGCAGATTGGATCTGACTGTTCTGTTTTTGCTTTTCTTTTTTTTAAATTATGTAAAATCTAATGTCAACATATTTGAAGAAAACTTGGCACAAAAAGTATTTCTCCTCTTTAATGACACCAGTTGGTGTAGTGTTTTACATAGTTGGAAAGCCTGATTAGCTAGTTGTTTTTTTTAACCAGATAGAACTCGTAAGACTCCTGCTCCCCTGATGAAAGGCGTGTCCCAGTCCCAGATGGAAGACTGGTACCCAACTCACTGGCAGACATATCAGAATATGATGCTGGAATTAGAGATGATCCCATATCTCTGGGAGTCAACTGCTGGACAGGTGTGTCTGGATGTTTCTGTGTCTGTAGATCATTTTAATGTGTTTAATATGAATAATGCTTTTCAGACTAACATTTTCAGGTTGCCATGTTCAGCAAAGGTGATGTGAGCTTTATCCGCATCTTGATCCATCAGCTGGGACTGAACTAAGACAGACTCACCTTGCCGGGACTCCGTTGTTTCTCCACAGCAGCATCCATCTGCAAAGCCACCTTCTGCTCCTCTACAGACGCTCTACCTGCTCCTCCACCTGTATGCGTCACCTCCACGCCTTCAGGTGCATTCTGGGCGGCCTTCCTGGGAGCATCTCGGGGTCCTTCCCCCACCACCTCAGAGCTCAGAGAGGCGGTCGAAGCAGAGTGAGTTCGACTGGTGGCCACTGGCAGAGCAGGGTGGGTGCTTGCTGCCATCTTGTGGTTGGTATTGAGGTTGCTGCTCTTTCCTCTGATGCTTTTTAAAACAGCCACTTTCACCTGACCCGCAGGAGACCATTTATTTCCATCGGCCTCCTCCTTCCTGGGAGCTGCTCTCCTTCCGGTGGCTGGAGATGGTTTATTCTGCCGAGGAGAAAAAGTCTAAATTAGGGGTGTCAACCATGCGGCTCAAAACCACTTTAGATGAAATCATGCTGTATGTGGAATGAAAATGAGTGTGATCCCCCCCCCCCCACCACCACCACCACCCGGTCTAAAGGAGAGGTGCACAGCAGCTGTGAGTGTGACTGCAGTACCTGGCTGGGGGTTTTTGACGGGGACATGTTGGACCGTGATCCCACTTTAGCCTTGACAGATTTGAGGTCCAGTTTGGAAACTCTTTTAGCTTTCAGGTTTGATGGTTTCACAGCTGAATTAGTGACTGGTGGTTTGGTTTTTGCTTCTGTGCTGATCTGGGTAATTTTGGATGCTTCTAAATGGCCGTCAGCTTCCTCATGCGGAGGAGATGTGAGCGTGGTGGCACCTGGTGCTGGATCATCAGGGGAAGGTTTAGAAAATGGTGTGTGAGGGTTTTCACTGAGCTCCTCGGAAGGTGCAGGTGGATCCAGAGTTCTGGAAACGTCCGGTTCTTCTGGTCCAAGCGGTGAGCTCTCATCCTGGGTTCTCTTCAGGGCCTCAGCGCCCTCGGTGTGGGGCCCAGTTGCACCTGTAAATCCAGCAGGACTCACCTGTGTGAGCGTCACACAAATGTCAGAGCTAACTGACAGAAATAGAGCTTCCTCTTCCTCATCATCGGCAGGGATCTCTGTTGCGTCCGAGTCTGGAGTGGAGGAGCCGTGCCTTCTCCCACTGCTGAGATCACTGTTGCCATGGTTACGGCTGCTGGTGTCCAGGGAGAGCGTCAGGTTGTCATCCCAGCTGTCCTGGTGGTAATCACCACTGTTGGCGTCCAGGTAAACAGATGCCGAGGTGTCATTGGAATCCAAGAGCTCTGCTGTGGTCTGGATTCTTCCATCATCATCACGTGGTTGATCTTCATCCTCTGGAAACCATTTAGAAAGGACCACGTCGTTCATTGTGTCGCTTTTGGTCATCACCGTGGCCATCAGGGTGACCTCCAGCATGTCGTATTCCAGTGGGCTGTCGGTCCGGCCCCCATTCAGTCTGCTCAGGCTCCGCAGGGACTCGGGGGACGACTCCCCCAGACAGGAGGACGAGGAGGAAGAGGAGGAGGAGATCGGGAAAGCATTCCCATTGCAGTGAAGAGGGAGCTTCATGCTAGAGGCGCTCTTACCCCGGACAGGGATACTCTTATCAGGCTCAAACATGCTCATCTCTGGAAGACTGGTCCCTATTTTTACAAGTAGACTAAATGTCCTCTACAGGTTGACATGCAGAGGGCAGCTGATGTCTTCACATGTTCCATGAATCGATTCAGGTCAACATTGTGAAAAATATTCCTTTAAAGTTTCTGTGATGAATCCTCACATCCTGCGACAAGAATTCACATTTTCAGAGCTGCAAAAAGAAGTAGGAAACATTCAGATTTTATTCAGAAAACATTTTTTAAACAATTAAAGATAATCACATTTATATTTAAGTAATTCTCATTTATTTGGAAAATGACCCTGAAAATAAAAAAAACACACTGCAGAAACAGTCACTTTTTTATCAACCCATCCAAACACACAACTTTATTATAGTGTTAATAGATGGTTTAGGTTCAACACTGAGTTTGAGCCTCATTTCTGAAAACTGTTCAGATCAGGCAGGACGATGGCTGTAAAAGCTCCGTCTGAACATTAACTTTAGTTGGTTTCAGACTAAACTCATTCCTGTGCAAGAGGTTCTACATTTCTTCTTCAATCAAGGTTAAATTAACTTATTCGAACCAAAAATTTCAGCACTTTTTAACTGTTTGTATTTTCTGATCAACAAGCCAGCATTGGCAGATTATTTAGGTTTTAAAATGCTGCCTCCTGCAGGCAGCTATTCTGACTGCAGGTAAAAAAACACAAACGCGCATCCCTGGAACATAAAAACTACATTCAGATGAAAACGCCTAATACTCCGACACATTTAAGAGTCCAAATGATTGGATGGTTCCTGTATGTGTGAAAGTGGGTCAGGGACAAAGACAAAAAGAGCGGCACAGCTAAATAAAGACCATCAGATCCAGGACGTTGCTCCTTCTCCATTATCCAGTAATGACAGCCGGGCCCCTGGGCGACACCACGAGAGGACTCACTTCCAGGTAGGACGACAAAGAAGCAGCACACGGTTAAAGCAAAACATTCCCTAACTGGATCTGTCAGTCATCCCCAGTGTGGGTGAAAGTGCATTGAACTGATGCACATTTACACCATAAAACCACTAAACTTTGAGGTTATATACTGTCAGTGAAAGGAAAATGGATGTTTCAAGGTCACAATTTGGACATGAAAGCAGTTTGCACTGCAAGCATTTCATCTGGTTGCGGCTGCTGGAGGACAGATAGAAACTGCCTTCACATTCATCTGCAGATGAATCCCTACGGTCAACATCAGCATCCAATCGATCACGCAGTTGGTTCAGATCAGAGTGATGGATGGGCCCGGTCTCACCCTGGATGACTCAACCATTTTCTGCTGTTTTTTAACAAGATGGACAAAGTCAATTCTCCACAGAAAAGATTGAAAATCTGGACTGACGAGGCATGTGAGGAACTGAGACCCAACAGCCTGGGATGTTCTGTGTAGCCCACATGGAGAGGACATCGACGGTCTGACCCACTGAGTCACAGACTAGATCGTTTCTGTGTGGACAACACTGTGCCATCCTAGGTGTTTTCCCAACAACAAGCCCTAGGTGACCCCTGAGCTGAAGGCTGGGCTGGATGAGAAGGCGGCGGCTTCCATCTCGGGAGACGAGGAGCTGCAGAGTTCAACAGGTGCTTGAGTACAATATCAGGAGGTGCTTATAGGCAGAAACTGGAGCAGCGCTAAGATCTAAATGTTTAAGATGTAAGGAGCGGTCTGAAACATCTCTGGCCTCGGCAAAAACGGTCAAGTCACTGTGGGAGATCAGGACTTCGCGAACAAGCTAAACTGGTTAAGAGAGCTGGATCTGTCCTGGGCTGCTCACTGGTTTCCATGAAGGAGGTGGCAGACAGATGGATGTTGGCCATGCTAACATCCATCATGGACAAGTCCACCCACCCGGTACCTCCTGCTGTAGTTTCTCTGAGTAGCTCCTTCAGTACAAGGTTGCTACACCCCCAGTGCAGGAAGGAGCTACCATGGTCATTCCTTCCTGCAGCCATCAGACCCTCCAGCTCCATTTAACACCCAATATACAGCTCAGTTCCTCTAGACCCATCACCCTGTATCTGCCACCCCATCACACCCCACTGCTTCCCACCACTCAATTATATGTAAAAAAAAGTCTTTTTTTTTTATTTCTTAAAAACGTCTCTATAAAACATGTCTATAGTAACCATTACTGCTATTGATGTTATTCCCCCTCCCCTCATTCTTTGTGTGTGTCCTGTCCTCTACATTCTTGCTGCTGTGGCATGTACATTTCCCCATTAAGGGATCAATAACGTCTTATCTTAGATGCTCTTATCCTAAAAACTGCCCCTTAACCCTTGTTGGTTGTTCCCGTTAGAGAATAAATGAAAAACATGGTCCTACGATCTCTTTTAATCAACTTCCGTTCTACTCAAAACAAATATGGAGACTAATTATTCTAAATATTTTAACCCTTTAAATGCCATTTTCATCAAGTCATCACGGTTTTAAATAAAATTTTTAAAAAGAACTCATTTTTCCCACTTTTTCCTTCCTCAAATGATCATTTTATGTGTTGTTTTTCATCAAATACATCTTTGAGAGCTTGTTGACTCCTAAAAATCAGCAACACCACCAATTTAGATATTTACATGAATACCCATCCCCCAACATGTAATATATGGAACATGACTAATTTTATATTACTTTTTTCATAAAACAATGACATGTGATTAAATTAGCATTTAAAGGGTTTAAATAATTACACATTTTGTGTTTTTAATTTTGAGAAATTTAAAAAGGGAAAAAAGTGAAAATAAATGTTTCTAAAAGCAGTTTTGAGGAGTGGACATTTTTGTCCTCTAATGACCTGAAAGGGTAGAGAAACACTCTTAAATAAATAATAAATAATTATCATCTCATGTGACGTAACAATTAAAATGGCCAAAAATTGAAGGAAAATTCACCTGAAATAGGAAAAAAAAATAATCCCAAATCACCTATTGAGGTTAAATTCCTCCATTTCATCTTGAGTAGAAATGAACATTTTATTTAGTTTTCATGGTCCTTCAGAATTCCAGGGCAGACATCCAGACCAGCACACTTCCATCCAGCAGAGTGAGCATCCTGCTCTCTTTGACACTGAGCTTTTCTAACCAAACTGTCCTCCACCAACATAACAGCTCATCCATTCTTGTTAGAATCAGATTCATCATCGGCCTCTGGCGGCCTCGTTCTGACCGAGCGTGTCAAACGGAAAGCAAGTTCGAGGACCTCTGCTGAGAAGCAGAGCCCTGCTTCGCATTAAAACACGCTTGTCGAGCAGGATAAGTTCAGAGATGGATAGAGGGAAGAAAGAGGAGGTAAAAGGCACAAGAGAGGATCGGTAAGTCTGATGAATTTAATTCATAAAGCTACACACTTTATTCAGCAGGCCGAGTATCGCACCTGAGCAACATCTCTGCACACCTTCAGCACTTATCTACAAGGGTATGTGGATGAAGTGAGGCACAAATTTAAAATGCTATTCACATGAAAACCTGATTTGGAAACTTCTCCAGTCTAAGATACATCACAATGCAGACGTGAACGATTCTGCTTCTTTTCAGCAGCAGAACAAGAATGTGCAGCTGAAACCAACCTGGAGATGCAAGAGGTGGAGACATTCCCCACAAGCAAAGCCAGCCGATGGTTAATGAGCTATCAGCTGCATCCTCCATCCATGTGGAAGCTTCCAGAGCTGCAGAGTTATTCCTGATAACAAACCCCTGGATTTCACAGGTTGTTGTAAACCTTGAACCAGCAGAAAAGACAATAAATTTGGTCTGCAGCAGAACTTAAAGGGTTAAATGAAGGATTCTGTGAAAAAACCTGGATGAACAGCGGTGATGCCGTCTTTCACATCATCGGTTAAAGTTTCAGTCACACAACGATCACATTTCTGTTTAATGTTTATTCAAACGAGCCTGAGAGGAACCGGTGGGGTATAACAGCTCTTACATCATGGGATGCTGTTGCCATAACAACTCATATCCGCGTACCAAGTCCACTGTGGCTGTGGTGAATGGAAACAGCTGAAATTGTTACTTATTTCATGTTTAAGTGTGAAGTCGCAGAAACAGTGTTGACGTTATCAGCCTTCATCTGGGCACCACCTCCACCATCACTGCAATCAAAACTTTGCAGCTTAAAGTTTTTTTCTTCATTTATTACACATTAAAAGTTGCTGTAGATAAAACTACAGATCAGAACATCCAGAAATGATTACAGAAAAGCACCTGGAGGATAATTTACACACAACTTGCCGCCAAATGATTGAGGTTGTGTGCTAGTGTACGGGGCTGGTGATCCTGGTGAAACTGGTTTGATTGTATAATTAATGGAAACATAACTAACCCCAAGAGGACATTATCAGAGGAAGAAGGGAAAAGAAAGACAGAAAAGGACAAAGCAATACAGAAGACAAAAGTAGACACTGGACTGACTTTAATTAACTGGAGCGATCTAAGGAGAGGCAGGATTGAATTTGATTGCCGTTGTCAGGGGTTACCACACTGAGAAAAATCCAGCTATGCTGCTTTAATCTCTTTTTAACAAGGCCTATTTTTCAGCTTCCTGCCTGACACGACATCCCCAAAAGAAATTAAGTACATCTTCACAACTACAATGACTGTATGTATCATCTGGTCTTTACAGAAGCTGAGATATGGGAGGTTACTACAGAAGGGTCAGAAACAAGATGTGTGTTACTGTGTGTGAAGATAGCAGCCCAATACATGTAGGAATGAGTAACTTATTCCAAGGAATGACTAAAGTAGTCCTAAGAATGAGAAAGGTAATCCTGAATATGTAAAAGATTTGCTAGGAGTAATTTTTCCTGAATTAATTTACATGAACAGAGTTGTTATAAACGGGACCAATGTGGATAATTTTATGGATTTGTCCTAACTGGATTATAGTTGGATAACAAGTTAACTGAATCTTCAAAAGTGTTTTCTGAAAGATTGTTTTTTATTTTACTATCGTAAACCAAAATGGAAACAAACTTCTTTTGTGTTTTACTCAATTAAAAAGACAGATTGTGTTCTGGTTCAGATCCTACTGATCCCACCAGTCACCCGAATCATGGGATTTACTATCAGACTGACCACAGCTGCTGAAAATTGGCTTTTTATGAGAGAAATCTAAATCTGATGTGGGAATCGGTGAGAATCCAGCTGCTGTGTGGGAGGTTTTTTACTTGTTTTCTAACTGAACACAGAAGGAGAGAAAATATCCAGATTGTTAAACTATTATTTCATCTGAAGTGAAATATTCAACCCCTCACATGTTAGTTTGTGGTGATGGCGGACCTTGGACCACCCTGATGAGTCAGACTTCCCTCTCATCTGGCCACCGCCCTTTTATCTTCCTCGGTCAGACTTCCCTCCTCCTCCTCTACTTCAACTTTCCACTCTGCAGCCCCGACCTTTGTAGACATCGCAGTTTGTTTTTCCATTATCAGAGATCACTTCACCCCTTTATCAGACCAGCCCGCATCTGGTTTTCAGACAAACAGGACCACATGAGACCTCAAACCTCTATGTTCAGTGAGAGACATTAAGTTAGTCCAACCATCTTTCTGCAGAAGTATATTTAAAAATCACAACAAAGCCTCCCGCCATCTTTTTCCTTTTCTTTCATCCTGCATGTTTGGGGGAGAAAATCCATTTTGTTGAGCGTTCTGGGCTAAGTGCAGAGTGATGAAGCCCGAATCTCCTCTCTGCCTCCAGCACTTTGAGCCATTTTCTTCCCTCTTCAGGCTTTGAGACTTTGGTCTGTCAGCCTCATCACACAAACGCTTGTAATCGACCTCGGAGCAGCGTGGCCATCCACAGCCGCCTGCACTGGTAGTTATTTAAAGTGAAGGTAGACATTTACATAAACCAGAAGTTTCCTCCAGAAACTCAAACATGAGTCTGGATTTCAAAACAAAACAAAACTCCACACTCAGCTAAAACACTCATTTACAGGTTTGTTTGTCAAGTTCTCTTTAGTAGGACTTCATCTCTCTGTGTCTTCAGACTTCCTGCAACAGTTTATAAAAACAAATAAAGGTGCAGATTGTTAGATACACCTTATGGTGCCCCTGGACACATCATCAGTGATGTAACCTGGGATCACAGGGGGTTTCGGGTCTT
>JBAMHW010000004.1:35459245-35472375 GCA_037177495.1 Rhadinocentrus ornatus
ACTAGCTCAGAGTACTTTGCCCTCTTTCTCTCATGGGCCTCCTCCATCCGGTCCTCCCACGGCACAGTGAGCTCCAATAGAATTACCTGCTTGGTTGCTACTGAGGTGAGGACAATGTCTGGCCTTAATGTTGTCTTGGCGACCACTTCTGGAATACTACCAAAAATTGCGGGGGCAATGCTGACATGCAACCAGCTAATGAAACAAAACTAGAGAAGAAGAAAATCAGGAAGGGAACAAAAATGCAGAAGAAAAATGCTGACAAGGACAATTGTAGAAATTGCACAAACTTTAGAATAAAGACTGTATGCGAGTGTTTAAGGCGTATAGGATCGTTGGAAACAACTTCATAGTGACGCATTTCCGAAACAGACGTTGGCTTGCAGGAGGGAACTCTGAACTCAGCACTGCCCCCTAGTGGAGGAATTGACTTAACAACCATGGACACGCAAAACACGCATGGAAGTAGGAGGACTGCGATGTATGACGACGTTTGAAACAGATGTCACTATTTACGTACGTAAGGGAGCAAGAAAAATTTTGCCAGTTACATTATTTATGGGTGAGACCAATATACTTTTTTCGGTGTTTGATATATTTGCCAATCAACATCTTAGATATTTTAATAATCAAATTTTTCCACACACAAATAAAATGGCTGGTAGCGCCTTGTGGTGGCCCTATAACTCCATAACAACTGGCAGAATTTCCAGCAGCTACAGAAAATACAGTAAAATTTTCAAAGATTACAACTTTTCTTCCAAAATTAAATACTGACAAAGATTAAATGGTTTTAAAGTGAAATTACTTCAGCTTTATTGGAAGTCAATGGGAAATTTTCAGCCATAAAAAAACATCCTGATATAATCAGATAAATTTTGCTGTTTATATTTGACATATCCAAGACTCATCACCACCTAAGACTCACCCACCCTAATATTTATCATATGAAACATTATTCAGTTTTTGTGTTTGCTTTATTCGTAACAAATAAGGCAGCAATTTAAATATTTAAGCTGGAATTTACAGGGTTAAAATCCTAAAACAGATTGAATGTTTGGTCCTTATGAGCGAGTCTGAAGGTGTTTAAGTGATTAATGAAACAAACAAAAAGCGTGTGGACATTTATGACCACGAATGTCAACAGAAGGTGGTAAATATGAGAACGGAAAAAAGTTAAAAGGTCTATAAAAGAGAACCACACACACAGTCTTCCAATCAAATGTTAACGATCTGTGACATTTCCAGAAACATCTGACAATCGTAGTCTGTAACAGTGAATGCATCTGATGAGATGAAGGTGTTTTGTTTCAGACGGGCACGCAGCCAATCACAGTTCTTTATTAGGCAAGAGGCAGCCGCCTCACCTTTCCTTCACACTAACACTCGACATGAGTCACACTGCATCGCATTACAGCAACACACAAACAGAAAAGTTGCACTCATTGTATCACATCATCAATACCATTCAAGTGGTTACCATAGCAATAAGAATGCTGAGTCACTCTAAAGAAGTATGGTTGAAACGATGTGTGGCTCGCATCATGCTGCCTTCAGGATTTTACCTCCTACAGGTGCTGCAGAGGTGTGGTAAGACGACATTGTTCGACAACAGCAGAGAATGTGATTGCAGTACTGCTGACGATCAAGATGTGAAGATGTGCGTGTTGGTTCGGGTGACGTAAAACACATGCAGAGATTCAACAGCGAGGAAAACAGAAGCAATTCAGACACTACAAAATCCAATCAGTGACAGAGTCGGATGAAAAAGGAAAATGTTTCAGGCCAACACAATAAAAGTAACAAATAATAATAATGGAAGGAGTTTAAGGTGCACAATAATAATAAGAAGAAGATTATTTATTTGTGACCGAAGGGAGTTCCCCATTAATTAGGATCTAGGTGGAGATGTTAAAGTGCTCAGTGTGTTACATAATAAAGTGCATGAGTGACATTGTACAATGCCCAGATACTGATGTATTGCACATTTGCCCTACTGATCCTATAGGTCACATGGAAAAATATTCACACGTGTAAAACATTCTAGGCTGCCATCAGTGGACATCCCAGCAAGTTAGGGTTAGGATATTTAGTCGCATGTTTAATGACTTTCCACAGCTTAGATTTCTAGTTAACAGAACAAAATGTACCAGGATGAAATATTGTCGGTCAAGACTGACAGTGATTTGTAATCAACAGTTAAAACCTGTGTACATTAGAAGTCCTCAGCTTTCTCAGCAGGAGAGGCTGTTGAGCCTTTTTGAAAAGCTGCTGCTGTGGTCAGAAAAGGACAGCACTCTGTCAACCTCAATGCCCAGGTATTTCAAATGTTTCACTTGCTCCACTACCTGCCCATTAATCTCCAGAGGTTGGAGCAGCGTGTGGGCTGCATCTCCAGATGTTCTCCTGGAGCTGCAGAGCGCCTTCGTTTTGAAGATTTTTATTTCCAGCAAACTCTGCTCAGTCAGGATGATCAGTGAGTCCACCTGCTGGTGCCACGCTGCTAGGCTAATGCCGCTGGTTAGGTGAGCCACCAGAGACATGTCATCTGATGTGAGTCCATCTATCTGACAGCTAAAGCTTGGCTGAAACCGTCTCATGCAGCAGGACAATGATCCACAACACAGCAGCAGATCTACACCATGATCAAGGTGTTGCCCTAGTCCAGTCAGAGTCCATCCCTCAACCTGATTTTGTCATGCCTCGTCTCTCTGGCTTCACCTGCGCATCATGGTTTTGCTCAGTTTCTCTTACCTCTATACCTGTAGCTTAACGGGACTGTTGCACCCCGGTCCCTCATTATCCCAACAAACTCTGCAGCATAAAACCTGGTCTCTCCAGGCACTCTTCACCAGTCTGCTGTAACAGGAACCAGCAACTCCGGTCCTCGAGGTGCAGGTATTGGATGGTTCTCTTCTGCAACTTGATTCAAATAAAATCCAACAGTTTTTCAAGTTCTGCACAAAGAGTTCCTGATCCCTGTGTTATAACAACTGTCCATGTGGTATTAAGCCACAGAAACCTGAGCAGAAACCAAGGCTGCAACCCTCAATGAGCTAAAGTAATGTTGGAAATGCGGTTTCTGCATTGGGTCTTGATTTTTTTAAATAAATTATTTGTTTTTGTGATTTTACAGGATTAAAATGTCACTTTTTGTGGCAATGAACAGTCAAAACCACCAACACCACCATCCAGGATGTTCCAAAGCTTTAGAGCGAACAAACACTGCAATCACTGAACATCGGAGTCACTGATGACCAAAAGCATTAGGCTAATGAGACTGCTGCTAATGGACAGTCAGAGCACAGTGCAGAGTAACAAGGAAGGTTCTAGATGCAGAAACTGAGCCGTCTGGCTCAGAGCCAGTACACTCAGAACTGGTCCTGATGTTAAACGGCACACTGTAAACAGAGCCGTTACATAACTGAGTAGCTGACCCCAGCACCAGCGGATCAATACCTGGATACATGACGTGCTGTGGAAACATAGCCTCATTAAAATGACACAGTTCCTCATCGAATCTTTGTTAACCTTCAGTGGTTGCTTCAGTTCTCTACCATTTAACCCCTTAAGGACGTTTTTGTCCTTTCAGGGGATTTTTAGCTCAGTTTCTGGCCACGATTCTGCAGGCATTTCCCCACATCAGATGTTTGTAAGGAAGTTTTTTTTTTTTTTTTAAGATAATCTTTAAAATTTCGATAAAGAATTTGGTAAAAGTCTACAGGACAAATTTATTAAACCTTTATTGTTTCCTCAAGAGGACAGAAAGGTCTTCTCTGCTATACAAACATTACAGATTAATACTCAAAATCGTTCAGCCAACATCAGTCCTAATAAAAACTACCAAATATGTAATTATTTACATCATTTTAATACTTTAAATGTCAATCTGATTATTTGATGTCGCAGTTTTTATTTTCAAATATTGAAAGCAGTTTTCTAGCATATGCATGGGTATATGGTATATTTGTAAACAACCCACTTCAGTGGAGTCATCCAACACTGTCACTCACTGTCGAATGAATATATACTGCTCAAAAACATAAAGGGAACACTTAAACAACACAATGTAACTCCAAGTCAATCACACTTCTATGAAATCAAACTTTCCACTGAGGAAGTAACACTGATTGACAATCAATTTCACATGCTGCTGTGCAAATGGAATAGACAACATGTGGAAATTATAGGCAATTAGCAAGACACACCCTATAAAGGAGTGGTTCTGCAGGTGGTGACCACAGACCACTTCTCAGTTCCTGCTTTCTGGCTGGTGTTTAGGTCACTTTTGAATGCTGGCGGTGCTTTCACTCTAGTGGTAGCACAAGACAGAGTCTACAACCCACACAAGTGGCTCAGGTAGTGCAGCTCATCCAGGATGGCACATCAACATCAGCTGTGGCAAGGTTTGCTGTGTCTGTCAGCGTAGTGTCCAGAGCATGGAGGCGCTACCAGGAGACAGGCCAGTACACCAGGAGACTTGGAGGAGGCCGTAGGAGGGCAGCAACCCAGCAGCAGGACCGCTACCTCCGCCTTTGTGCAAGGAGGAACAGGAGGAGCACTGCCAGAGCCCTGCAAAATGACCTCCAGCAGGCCACGAATATGCATATGTCTGCTCAAACCGTCAGAAACATATTCCATGAGGGTGGTATGAGGGCCTGACATCAACAGGTGGGGGTTGTGCTTACAGCCCAACACTGTGCAGGACGTTTGGCATGGGACATCATGTCTCGTTTTATCCACCAACGCCACGTTGCACCACAGACTGTCCAAGCATTGGTGGATGCTTTAGTCCAGGTTTGGGAGGAGATCCCTCAGGGACCATCCGCCACCTTATCAGGAGCCCAGGCATTGTAGGGTGGTCATACAGGCACGTGGAGGCCACACACACTACTGAGCCTCATTTTGACTTGTTTTAAAGGACATTACATCAGAGTTGGATCAGCCTGTAGTGTGTTTTTCCATTTTAATTTTGAGTGTGCCTCCAAATCCAGACCTCCATGGGTTAATAAATTTGATTTCCATTGATAATTTTTCTGTGATTTTGTTGTCGGCACATTCAGCTATGTAAAAAACAAAATGTTTAATAAGAATAGTTCATTCATTCAGATCTAGGGTGTGTTATTTTAGTGTTCCCTTTATATTTTTAAATTAATTAAATTTACACATATATGGTACCAAGTGGGTCTCTGTGATAAACAGGAAGAAAATTGTTTAGCTACATTTTTATAGAATGTTTATATGATAGAAATATAAAATATTTTAAATATTTTAGTAGAATGGATAAAATGAAAATAGGTAAAACATTATAAATAAAGCATCACTGTACGTCTGCAGGAGCCAAATAATGTATGTGAAAAACATGCAGCACTGTGTTCTTTAAAATACACAAAAATTTGTCATTTTCAATAAATATATGTATGTGAGCTACTTTACTTTTTCAACCAGTCTCAGAAGTATTAAATATTATAAAAACTACAATCAGCATCTCACCAACACATATAGATGGAAAATAATTAGTTTTATAATTTTTCATAAAACAGTGGCATCGTGTGATCAAACTACCCTTTAGGAGAGACTGAAGTTGGAATTTCAAAGTTATTAAGCTAAGTTTTTTACAAAAAAGTGAGGAAAAAAATTAACTAGAAGTACAGTGGTTCTACAGTGGGGGGATCAGTACCCAGGACGTGCCCATGCATGGTTGGATACTCCGGTACATGGAGGGGTCAGCAGGGTCGGTGACCCGCCAGAGTTCTGCTGGATGATCCTGTTCATACAGACCTGAGCCTCCTCAGCAACAGAGACGCCTCAGCTGTGGCTCCAAACTCCATCCCTAACAGGTTATGCCATCCCCCGCTTGTTTAAATCTGCCACTCTGTCCTGTTTCTGTTCATGCAATGAAACGATGATACTTGTAAACAAACATGAACATCTTCAAGCTGTTTTAGATTTTCAGCTGCATTTAAGTGAGATCTGCCCCAAACCTGCCACCTCCAGCTCAGGGAAACAAAGATCCGGTTGTTTGTGTGCAGTGAAGGAATTCAGTTACATCTGCAACCTTCTCCACATAGCATCTGGAAACCATCAAACCCATCAGCTTTTACAACACCGCGGCTTTGTGTCGCCACAGAACCGCCAGCATGCCCTCATCATGGAATTAATAATCCTAACAAATATACAGAAATTTCCCCTGTTTTTTACATCCAGGCAGCAGCAGAAACTTTAAATACAATGAAAATAAACGTTTCCTGTAAAGTAGAAGAGACTTTTATAGTTATTCAAGCCTTTCGCCTGGAAATGACTCGCACCCAGGATTAATGATTGACTTGTTATGCACCAGCCAACATGTCAAAGTGCACGGATCATTTACTTTCCAAAAGACCTCTGGCCTGGAACAAACACACATTAATGAAATTCTCACGTGTAAAACTTACTCATCAGGCAGAAAAACCCCTGCAGTAAAAGTAAGAGTGGTTCCTCCAGCTGGTCTGAGACGTCTCAGCTGTCCGTCCTTACCGCTCTCTGCAGTGCGCTGCACGCTCACGCCTGTTATCCCATCTCTGCTGCACTGTGAGGCGAGGGAAGACTGCACAGGCTGTGGCAGCATTGAGAGGGTGGGAGGGAAGAGACGGGGGAGAAATGCACCTCCCTTTTTGGTTGTGAAACACAAGCATGCTGCTCGGTGCTGCAGTGACACGAAGCAAACTGATGCTCTGCTGTCTCTGGGGAAAACATTCCTCAACACACATGCAGGTTTTACTCTGTCTCAGGTGTGCTTTCACTCAGAAATCCTGTGCTTTCCAGGTAATCTCACTCTAATCTGTAAGAAAGAGGGAGGAGGGGCCAGTTCTGACCGGTCCAGTGGGGCTGGCTGTTGCCTAGCAGCACCGGCCCCCCTCCTTGTTCTCAGTTTCAGGAGGGAAACAGGAGGGGAGGTCTTGGACTGAAGAAGAAAAGTAAGCCATGAAATCTGATGTAGAGGGGAGGAGTGGAGCCAGGGAGCCAATGAGAGGGTTGATCCCAGAGAGAGGACTGGAAATGACATTCATCCTGCAAATGGGCTGAATCCTAACCCAGGGCTGAACCAAGACTACAGGCTTATACACACACAAACACACCTTTACAACCTCTAAAAGTTATCAGAAACATGATTCGCTTTCCATTTGTCCCATAGGGAAGAAGCTTTAAGGCACGGCAGTCCAAGTGTTGTGGTACGTGGAGACTTCGCTGCCTCGAGGACTGAACAATTTACAGCAGATTCTGCCTCATTACTGGGATGTCCTTATTAATTCACAAAAAAAAAATCACAGTATTCAACACACAATTTATCTGAAAGATTCCTCAGAATCCTGACTTTCCATGTGGAATCATGTGTGAACCATGAGATTAGATCAGGAAGGAAAAAATCATCCATGCGTTAGCGTTTGTGTTGCTTTGTTTTCCTTCCCTGGAAGGAAATAAATTAAATAATTATACTGGGATCTCCTTGCTTCTAGAAAAAATGAGGCAGGTGTGATTGTGGAGGACATCTCAGCAGCCTGTAAAGCAGGACATCAAACAGGAAAAACTTGGACAGCAGGGCAGAGATAGTCAAATCCTTGTGGTATTTGGTTAATCTTTTTTCCACATAAGAAAAATCTGTTGCTACTTCCGTATTTTTAAAGACGACTGGAATTCAATGATGCACTTCATACGAAATCCTATCCGGTTTGCACTTTACTTTTGTCTTTATTTTATTATAAATGTATTCTTGTGGTTGTCCAGATTTGCCCAGGGACAACAGATGGAAATTAGCTGCTATGCTACCTCTGTGCACATTTACATTTAGTATATTGTCCTCATGTTCATCCATGTGCAACATGTCCCTTTCAGATAAACAAATGAAAATAATAAACCTACAGCAGGTTAAAGTAGACTTTAACTTTGTTTTTAAATAGAGTCGATTGCATTTTTTATATGGATCAGCTGGTATTCAATCATCCAGATGGATGGATGGATTATTCTAAATCCTGAACCTAAAAAACATGATAGTCAGTAAATGGCAGCAACTGTTCTCACCAAGCCAGGGACGATACGAAAACCCAACCCGGCCTCCATGCAAGCTCTCATCATTCTGCAGCAGCAGCGAGGACCGTGAGGACATGAAAATAGGCCAGATATTACAAAGAAAATTCTAATCTAGCAGAAACGTGCCCGTTTCTGAGCTTTTGGACCTGCTGTTTCCTCATTTGTTCCATATAGACGGTGGCTTGTAGAAGTGGTGTCTGAGCAGGCAGCTTTGGAGCAGAGGGGAGGAAAATAAAAGTTAGAATTATCCAAAACATTCATGGTAAATTATGGCCAAGTAAAACCACATTGACCTGGGGTTAGGGCTAGGACCTGCCATCTGAAATGTCATTAAATGCAAACATAGAGGATAAGCATACAACCAAAGACCCGCGACATAAAAACAATCGCTTATTTAGTTTTAAAATCTAAAATCTGCGGCCTGCGCTTCATTTGTTTGGATAAGAAACTTCTACTGTGCCAGATCTTAAACATGTCACAACTTTAAGCCAACTATGATTTAATAATCTGATTGCGTAATCGAGTGGGCACTTGCACACACTGAGACCCTGCAGCAAGACCTCCCCTTTGGAAAGAAGCAGCATGGCTGATTGAGCAATCTGCTGGCCCACTAAAGTTAAGATGACTTCTTTCACCCTGAGAGAGACTGAAACGGCTCTGAATGATTTCTGTCTGAACATCTAGTTTGTGCAGTTTTTCAACAACAACAGAATGAATAAAAATCTATATAATAAAGTAATTTGGCCACTGAGTTCATGACATGATAAATAACCAAAGTCACTTCTTTCTGTTGGATCACTTCTATGCTACAGAACTGATTTCCTCATTTTCTGTAGTTATTTTACAAACTAATCTGTTTTAATACAAATATCCCTACATCTGTATTATCATTTGATCCATTAAAAGCTTCTAAAAGCCTCCACCAAAACTGAAAAAAGGTTCCTTCCCAGCAGCCAGAACCATTTAAAGTGATCCTAATCAGCAGTTCTCCAGCTTTCTAAAGCTCTGTTAAAGTTTCTTATTGGACCTTTTCAATCATTATCAACCCAGCAAAGATCCGACCGTCTGCCAGACAGAAAACCGGATGTTAGCAGCAACAAGGTGATTCACACAGAGCTGGTAGCTGGAAACTTGGCTTATCTCAGCATGGAGGCAGAAACTGGACACGTGGAGGACAAAAGAAGAAGAGTCAGGACTAAAAACTATACAGATGAACAGGATCTGAGATCCAGCAAAGACCTTAACCAGGACCTGAGAGATGCATCAGGACCTTCAGCTGATCCATCTACTGTTGGCCAAAGCCTCATCAAAAATGGTCTCCATGGATAAGTCAGTAAGCCATTTGTTCACCAAGGAAGGTGAACAGGAAGAAAAGGCTGAGGTAGGTCACATGACACTGGTCTGATGCCTAATTCTCCTCTAATGTTGTCGCTGCAACATTCTGCGATCAAGCTCAACAACTGAAACGTTTTCATACAATATTTAATCAGTATTTCATCCGTCCCTTTAACGCCACAGCAGAAAATAAAGTCCCGTCACGACAGTAAAAAGTTTGACTCACAACACAGGTAGAATTGGATTTTATCATTTAATATTCCTCATAACTACATGCTCTTAACTTCTGAATGCAGCTGGACCTTAGACAAACGGAGGACGGCTTGAAGGAAAGCCTGTTCATGTGCAGAACGGTCTGCATGGCACATGCTACAGCTTAATGAAGAAAACACGGACCAGCTTCAGCTGCACGAGGGCAGGGTCACTGGAACAGTAGACAAATATACACACTGGTTTTTATTAGTGCAAACAGACTGATTAACAACAATCTGATTATCTTCTGATCTTTAAACACGCTGCAGCTTAAACAGTCACATGGAAAATCAGTCACCACAAAAACAGCGTGATTCTGCAGAGAAGGTGGAGAGAAAACGTAAAACGTAGGCCAGCTATAGAAGCCATAGAAGTCATATCCGGAAGGTGTTTGACTTCAGGACCCAGAAAACCTTCAAACCACACATTTATGTGCAGAATTTTACCCACAAGTTCCAGATCACAATGGATCAAGTGTCTGCGTTTTTAAAGTAAAACCTCAACCTTTTTAAGCACAGCCAACATACAGACAGCACAGTTATGTTTGTAATAAATCTTGTTTGGATTTTATTTAGTTGGCCTTTCATGAAGCCTTATCTATTCATTTTACTTTATTTTAGCTTCATAATCTGACAACTGAGGCCGTCCTGAACAGCTCCAGAGTTTCTGTCCCACAGTGATGAGGCAGACGTCTCTGGAACCAGCAGAGTCTCTGCTTTCATCTGACTCCTGGTTTGTGTGGCTAAAGTAGCAGAAGCTCTGAAGTGGACAGAGATGTTCTCATGGTTTTCTGCATTCCCATATAACTGCTGGGGTTTGAACTGTGTTTGGTTTGGATGCCGATGCTTGGTGGAGTCTTTTAGCTAAGTTTCTCCCGTCATGTTGCTATGCTACATGTTAGCATTACTGTTTCCTGCTGTCCGCTATCTAGACTGTAGGATCTCATGCTGCCTGCTGTTTATTATGGTGGCAGTAGCTTTTATTTATTTGTTCTATTCAACATTTGGTAGCATTGTTTATTCAGAAGTATTTTTTTTTTATTATTAGGATTTACCCTTCTTAAAAACCAACAATGTAATCTCTCGACCACTGGGATCTCTGGAAACGCTGACTGACAACAGATATTCTCTCCACCTCTCCGGCCCCTCTGACACTGGAAGTGTGAAGTTATGTTTCCAAATCTTCATGATAGACTGGATACTCTCTAAGAGCTCCGTCTCCGCTGGGTTTTTACTGCGACTCCTCTCAGGTGGACACGGTTCAGATTCTCAGGTCTGGTTTCACATCACGGTGCAATAAACTGATCTGTGTACAAAGTGTTGCCATGACAACTGAACAGCAGCAACAGTTGGATCTAACCTTCCCACAGAGAGCTGAACAAACAGTAAAAAGGGGTAAAATCCCTCCAGTCGAGCAGATTGGAAAACAAACTACAGGAACATGGTTCAGGTTGTTTTACCAACTTGCTGCTTTCCAGATTATTCTGTAAGCTGCTTTGTTCCTTTATCCTAAAGAAATCAATACAAATTAAATAAAAATATTTATCCTCAAAACTAATATAAAGTTAGCCAATAATCTGGATTTTATTATTATTTACAAGTACGATATAATGACAAAGTGTTGAACAGAACTGATCAAATATTTGTGTTTAGTAATTGATCAGGTGAACCTGCTGTTTTCGTCCATAAATATAAAAAAATCTGGCCTGCGGATTCTCAGAAACAGTTTTCAGCTTAGTTTTCATTTTTTTGACCACATTGTCAGTTTGTTTACAGTCAAAGAAATCCACCAGGAGGTCATCATCGTCATGGAGATAGGTGGGTTAGCAGCTAAATGGAGCCGATGAGACAAAAACAAACCAAAAGAAAACGAGGGTGAACATTGTGGAATGACCTGCAGCATGACTTTTCCGCTGCTTGTAAATGTTTGCTAAAAGAGGGCAGAGATGATCAATATCAAGGTTTAGATTTACAGCTACGGAGCAATGACATGAACGAAGTCTGGATTTATGACGGCATCTCCTCTTTTCCTAAAGCTGCAGCAGTGTTTGGGATGTGCTAGAGGTTTCTCTGCTTCGGTAAACCTGATTCAGATGAGTGGGTTCAGCAGAATCCTGTTAATGAGCCGTTAATCAGGTGTGTTGAAGCAGGTAAACTCTCTGTGAAGAGTGTGAAACTGTGTGTTTCTGCAGAAATGCAGGAACAATCATTTTATTTCTCAGATTTGTTAATAAATGTTAAATATTAGATCATGATTAAATGAAATACTTGTTAAAGCAGCGTGTGGGGTCCCTGCATTTATAAAACAGACTAAAGAGACTAATATCTTCTGTTTCTACCTGAAACTCATTTATCTAGGGAAGCAAGTGGAAATTCTTTCATTGAGACTTAAACATGCATAATGATCCTCTTAGAAATTAAAACTTTTAAACATTCAGGCCGGACATTTGGACCCAGAACCTCCTAACACACTCCCACACACACACTTTCTGTGCTCAGTGTGTGGCTATTTTTAGTTGTTTTGCTGCTCTCCTCTGCAGGCCTCAGTGAAGGCATCACAAGTTTGTGCTAACGGAGGAGGTAGCTGAGGCCTACTGGCTCAGCTCAACACAGGAGGCGGTGCTGAAAAAGACCCCGGATTTTAAAATGCATCTTTCTATCCTGAACATGATTCATTTGGATTCGTCCTGCAGCTTTTAACCTATGAGAAAACGTAGAAAAAGACCGGTGATGCAGGCCATACGTCTCCATAACTGCTCTGTAACTCCAGGAACTAATTTTCTCAGGTTTTGCCATCCATGTGATGCAGCATATTCTGATGGAAAAGGCTACAGAACCTCTACCTGGAAAGCTTCTGGAAGCTACATTATAAAACTGGTTTTGAACATTTCTTCAAAAAGCAGGAAAAACATCCAGCTAGCTTTGACTTCCAGCTGCCCTTTAGCAGAATAGCTGCTGTTTGACACTAAAATAATGCAGAACCACATTTAGAAACTGAAGGTCAGAACTCCATCAGTGGCACAGTGGGATGAGGGATTTCAGCTCTCTGAAGAGGCGATGTGGACAGTCCGGGACAGGTCCTCCTCCACACTCACACCCAGGAACTTAAAGTTTGTGACTATTTCCACCGTCCCACTACCGATGGACAGTGGAGAAAAAATGGAATGCACCGTTTTACAGAAATCCACAAACATTTGGTCTTTTTAACTTCTGCCAATCACACGGCAGCATCTAGTCATGTAGACGTGGAGAAGACGACTTGCTGAAGGTCAAACTGAGCATCAGAATGAGGAAGAAAGGGGACTTAAGAGACTGAACATGGCATGGTTGTTGGTCTGAGTATTTCCTGGGATTTTCACTCACAACCATCTCTAGGGTTTCCAGAGAATTGTCTGAAGAGGAGAAAATATCCAGCGAGCAGCAGTTGTCTGGACCAGAATGCAGCAGAAGACCACACCGGATGCCTCCTGTCAGCTA
>JBAMHW010000004.1:35486191-35498000 GCA_037177495.1 Rhadinocentrus ornatus
CTGTGGGAGGTAAAACCAGAATCTGAAGGAAGTAAAACCAGTAGCTGAGGGAGGGGAAACCAGTAGCTGAGGGAGGTGAAACCAGTATCTGAGGACAGTGAAACCAGTAGCTGAGGGAGGTGAAATCAGTATCTGTGGGAGGTAAAACCAGAATCTGAAGGAAGTAAAACCAGTAGCTGAGGGAGGGGAAACCAGTAGCTGAGGGAGGGATGAACTGGTAATGAATGCTGTGATGGAAGTAAAACGACTGCAGAACTTTATGAAATTATCTTCCTGTTGAGACGAGACTTCGATCCCTTTAAGGTGCTTTTTAACTTGTCAGATTATTACCTGCAAGTTAGAGAACGCTGCACAAACATAATTTCCCTTCATAACGCGATCATTTGGAGGCAGTTCTCATTCCCCAGAGACGTAAAGGTTAAAGCGGTTAAAGGAACATTCTCATATAAGACCTGTGTTTTCAGCTCTGTGTATTGATGAAGACACCTCCACAGATCGTAAATACAGCAACAAAATGTTAAGAGAACAAATAAAACATTTAGGATGCTCTCAGAGAGGAAGTTGAGTAAAGTTAGAACCAGATTTTTCTCATTTCCGTTGTTACCCCAAATGAAAGAGGTTCACTTTAAATGATACATTCTATTTATACGTGTGCTGAATTTTTAAGATTAAGGTTTCAGTTGGACAGTAATAAAAGTACTTTTATTCAAAAAGACAGGGACATCTTTTCTACAATTGCAGTATTGTTAAATTCTTTTGGGACAAGATTTGTGAGGGGAAATCTTCAGATAATGTTGTACCTGTATTTGATTATAATGCAGTTAAATTAGGTGTTACTTGTCAAAACAAAGATGTTGAATTTTTGTGTGGTAATATTTTGATTATTGAGAAATTTTACATACAAAAGTAGATTCCTCAAGGTTTCTCCAAACTTTCTGGCATTTAAGATTGAGTTTAAACATTTCTATGCTTCTGTTAGGATTTTAGAAACAATATTAGAAATATTAGCACTTTAAATAAAATAAGACCCTGTGATTTTGATTTGAACTTGTTTTATTTATTTATGTTTTTTTGCTTTAATATTTTATTTTTATGTTGCATTTCTGTCAGCTGATTGGAATATATGAATAACCTTCCATGATTATCTGTTTGAAATTGTTCAATAATAAAGGAGAAACAAAGGTGCAGTCATGACCTTCAAAAGAAAATCGTATTCCTGATTAAAAAATACTCTGGTTTTCTCATAATAAGCTTTATTCTGGCAGTCCAGACCGGATGTTCCACGTGTAACGGTTGTTAACGTTACACCGATGTAGGACATAGTAACGCAGCCGTTATCAGCGTCGTTATCTCTCGGTGCAGGGACCGAGGAGGCTGGGCACGGCAGCGGTTTCACGGGAAGAATTATTTGTTTATAAAACCCAGTTAAACCGCGTTATGGGGGTATAATGAGGGCCGGAGAACATGGAGAATTTATCAGGGCAGCGCTGGAGCAGCCGCCACGGACTCAGCAGCAATTTTGACGGCTTGAATCCGAGAAATTAACCATTGGCAAACGAAGCAGATCGGGCCATTCGTTCTCCATCTCCACCATTTTGGTTGTCAGTGATGGAGCACATCCGGACGCCCAAGGTGAGAATATTAAGCGTTTCACCAGTCGCCACTCGGTTCTTTCCGGCCGTGTCCGGTTGTCCTTCGCGTCTCTTCCTCTGCCTCACGGTGATCTTTATTTATGCGACATCCAGAAACGGACTCGGTTCTTTTGGAACAGGCAGAGAAAACGTCATTTGATGTCTGTGACATCACGCTAGCTGTGCATCTGGACAGTCGTGTCCAGGTGGGGAACCGCAGCTTGTCGTCTTCATGACCTGTGGTACCCATCGAGGTTAGCAGGAACCGGGACGTCGGACTGTCCGATAATGGACTCGGCTGACGGATCCCTCACATGCAACTATAAACGGAGCGCATGTTGCCTCTGGGATGCTCGTGCGCTTCCCTTACAATGCACATCCATCTATGTTTTCACTACTGATGCACTCGAAACAAATCTGTCCTCCCATGACGCAGCACTGTGCTGGTAACCTCCATTTTCCTCCCTCAGAGATCCATTGTCTTCCACAGCACATCATCATGATCCAGCTTTTGCTTGAAGTAGCAGAGTTGAGAGAGTTTGCTAAGATCTGTCAGACATGTTGTTCCAGCTCATTTTCCTGGTAAATAATCTGCTGAGTGTGTGAGCTGCTACATGGTGACATTGCATGTGTGTGTGTGCATCTCTCAGGTGGAAAATGTGGGTCTCCTGGACTGGTCGTCAGGCCAGAGAAAAGCCAGCATCGGGACTCTCTACCTTTCTGCCACGCACACCATCTTTGTGGAGAACAATCCTGAGACACGCAAGGAGACGTGGGTAAGCTTCAAACAACTGATTCATGTTTGTGGGAAGGTTAAACCCTTTAGAGACTCATAGGTGACTTATTTGATTGATGTTTGGTATTTTGTGACTACAGAAGCTAATCAATATGAACTGTGATGAAAACAAAAATATGAGCATTGAGACAGCTGACCTATAAACCCACTGGTTATCCCCTCCAGTATTTTCCACAGACTGTATGACAGGGGTGCCCAAGTCCAGTCCTACCTTGCAACTTCTTGATGCATCCCTTCTCCAACACACCTGAATCACATGCAGGCCTCTGCAGAGATAGAGAACATGCAGATGAGGGAATTCAGCCATGTGATTCAGGTGTGTTGGAGAAGGGATGCACCGTCAATTTAAGCTCTCTGATTGGTGGAAAGTTTGACAGGAAGTGGCTTTATCATCATGTCCAGGTCTACATAGAGGTCTCTTAGCAACATAGTAGTGATAGTGATCTTTTTATAATGGAAATGTTATAAATAATGCTGTTATCATGGATCATTGTGGATTTACCAGATAGTCTCTGAATAAACACTACATTTAGTGGCTGGATTGTAAACCTCCTGGACGGGATAGAAATGCCTGGAGAACCTTCGTAGATCACCTAAAGGGTAACTATCCATCACAGTTTACCCCACAGAGCTACACACTACCGTTCTTGGTGGTAGAAGAGGTAGTACTGGGGAGTGGAGTTTTAAGGGTTAAAGACTTTACATTAAAAGTAAAGAGGAAGACGTGAAAGAAAATGAGTCGTGTTTCCATCTCCATCTTTTCATGCTTCCTCTGGAGCTGTGATTCAGCAGAATTCATTACGTTTTTAGACTCGTTTGAGGAAATGTTTGGCTTCTTCAAAAGAAACTTGTGGTAAATATTGAAACATCGGTATAGTGTGTAATGGAGTGCCCGACTGATCACATGATCAATCAGCTGTTTCCCCTCTGACACGAAGGAATAATGACAGGAAGGAGTTCCATGTTTCTGTGGGCACTGGATCAGTAAAACAAAGTAAAGGTACTCCACAGACTTCCATCAGCTTTCGTTCAGAATCGTCTCGTTGCGCTCGTCTGATAGGTGGAGCCAGTCTGTTTTTATTGGTTGATATCACCAGTGAGGATGTCACCGTTCTAAATTTCCTTCATGCAATTATTGTCAAAGAAATAATCACAATTTCACAGTTATCACATTAATTATGTTTAAATACATTTTCCATCACTATAATTGTGTGAAATCACATGAACACTCATTCTAGGTCTTTTAAGTTTTATTTAATTCTTTATTTACTTTCTGATGCCTACATATTATTATATACACATTAACTCTGTATTTCTCACATGGTTTTGCTGTTTGACACATAAATAATCCTGGAACAGGAAATAAAGAAACTAGATCACACATTTGGAACTAAAAATGCTTTCTTCTGCAGACGAGCAAAGACTGACCAGTAACAGACCTCCTGCCCAGTCGCTGGAACAGAGAAACTGTTCGTCATCTGGATAATTTAACCTCCAGTGATTATCGCATCGCGTAGCTCTGAGTCCGACCCGAGTCGGATATAGTTCTAATATTTCAGTCTTACGTTAGTTCTGTGATTCCCAAACTTTTTCGGCAGGGCCCTGTTTTGAACTGTTCCACAAAATAGTCTTTATTTTATTGGCTGCTACTTTATTAATTATAGTGAAACTGAGTCAGTGGCAGAGGGAAGGATAAACTCCTCTGCTGCAGTGTGAGGCGTCTAAGCCAGGAAACTGCAAAACGCTTCAGGTGAGTTCAGAATTTCACGAGGCCGATACTGTTTTAGTGAAACAACTCTGCTGTTTACGACAGTTAAGTAATTTATTTCTGGGTGAGACGTCCCAAGCGGGGTTGGAAGTTGTTTGGCTTCATGCTGTCAAATGCAGATGTTTTGAGACAAGACCACCGTGTGTTGTGTTAGCGTTGACCATCACTATTACTTGACCATTACCTGCTCAAGTCTGGGGCAAGACATGCTTCATCATGTTTTATTTTCTTTTTTTGGTATTTGAAATGTCTGTTGCTGATTCATCGTCTTTGCCCAGTGGTACTTTTATACATTTGTTCATATTTGGCAAGTGCAAGGGGGGTCTGCCCCCAGTTTGGGAACCACTGCTTTAGTTAAACATTAGGATCATTTAACCCAGTTAATGAACATTTCCAAAGCTGCTGGTTCTCCTGCAGGAGGTACAACATGTTGGATGGATTCCTGTTTTATGTCCTGCTCTCCAGGCTCAGATGTTCTCCACCATCACACCTTGGTCCCAACAGGATGAGTTAATCTGTTAGTTTGTACGGAATAACTCCTCCTCTGCCGAACTTTCCCATGTTGTTTAACATCCTGCTCTGTGTGCGAGTCACTCTGATCTGCTGGGATGGGTCAGACATGATCTTCAAGGGAAATCACGACAATGAGGGAATTTTACAATGAATTAATCTTGACGTTCTGATCCTGCGATTAAATGTGAAATGAAGTAATCATGACATCCCAACTCACCAGCGTCTGTTGTTAAAGTAAAAATTTTGTGTGTTACAGCTGTTGCACAGCATGGTGGGCAATGTGGAGAGGACCCCCAACCCACCCTCAGGAAGTCAGCTGATTCTGTGTTGTAAGGACTTCCGGGCCTTCCAGATCCTTTTCCCACACGAGAGAGACTGTTTGGACGTCCACGCCTCTTTGGTCCGCCTGTCACGGCCAGGTGTGTGTGTGTGTGTGTGCGCATGCATGTGTGTGTGAGTTCTCCATATCAAAGACTAATTCACAGCCTATTTAATCTCTCAGAGAAGTACAGCGAGCTGTACTGTCTGTTCTTCAATCTCAACATGAACAAAGAGGAGCGGGAAGAGTCATGGCGCTTCATCGACCTCGTGGCCGACTACAAGAGGATGGGGGTTCCTAATAACTTGTGGGTCTCTACAGCTGCCAACAGCGAGTACAGGGTCAGTCAGCATCTTTACATAATAACACATACACATAAACGTGTCAGTCCAACCAGATTCAGTCGTCTTAAATTGGACAAACAGCCTGATAATGCAGTCCCGGTAACAGCTGGACTGGAACGGGCCTACCAGGACTCGTCCCGGTAACAGCTGGACTGGAACGGGCCTACCAGGACTCGTCCCGGTAACAGCTAGACTGGAACGGGCCTACCTGTACTCGTCCCGGTAACAGCTAGACTGGAACGGGCCTACCTGTACTCAGTGTCCGAAATTAACTTTTTGACTCACTGGCCAAGTTGGCCGGTAGATGAATAAATCCACCGGCCGGCCAAACATTTTTTTACAGGCCAAAGTATTAAATTATTTTACACACACACACACACACCTCTAGGCATGTTATTTCTATAATACCGTGTTGTGTTGTATCCAAACTGAAAGTGGAAGTCACAGCAACATTAAACAAAAGCAAGAATGGTTTTATTTGATAAAGTGTTAATGTCTGAATTCATTAACCAAAACCTGATCAGACTCCTCCTTCTCTATTCTTCGTGCTTTCACACAGCCCGTGAAGTCTGGCCTCCTGCTCCCAACAGTCCTTGTGCCGCAGCATTACAGCCTTAATGGGATCAGACTCCCTGATTTTTGCTTTTTATTTTATTGTTTAAAAAATAAACTTAACAAAAATTGATAATAAATAAATTTAAAGCTTATTGATCTGATTCCTAATGAATCAGTAATATTGAATATAAATAGTGTATAAATAATAATAAAAGCTAATTTATAATAATAATGAACTTAATAACTGATCAATATAATAATAATAATAAGCAATATTAATATTATTTTTATCAGTTGATCGGCTGACAGCTGTTCGTCTTCTCGCGAAGTCACATCACGCCCATTACGCAGCTGTGGTCACCCTTCAGGTTGAAAACAGCTAAGCTAACAGGCTAACAGAGTGCTGCTGTGCTGACAGCGCGGCACGCGCCGGTGTGTTACCGCCTACAGTCGGCGCGTGAGAAGCGAGCGGAATTGGGCCGTGAAGCAGACAGAAGGCGCTGCTATATCCAAACCATCACTTTTCACTGAACTTCCTGGTTGGGGCTGTAAGCCCTGCTAATTTATCCTCCAGTTCCCAGAGCTTTCTTCTGGAAAGCTGGCCGGCCCCTGCTAAAAATCTCCACATATTTACCCTAATAAGTTAGCCTGAGCTAAACGGTAAAGAGAACTGAAATAGTGCGAGTGTGTTCTAGTGTCACGTGCTAATGTTTGCGTCAGTGTATGTTTGTGTATGTGCGCGTTGTTCATACAGCAGAGGAACATGAAGAAATCCACCAAAAGAAGACTGAAAAACATGATTAGTTTGGTACAAACATTTACCCGCCATTTGGCGGATAGTCCTCTGAGATTTGCTCGCCAAACAAAAAATTGACTTGCATTTGGCGCCTGGCGAGTGTTAGTTTTGGACCCTGCCTGTACTCGTTCCAGTAACAGCTAGACTGGAATGGGCCTACCAGGACTCGTTCCGGTAACGGCTAGTCTGGAATAGGCCTCCAGGACTAGTTTTGGTAACGGCTAGACTGGAATGGGTCTACCAGGACTCTGTACTGGCTGTACACCAGAAACACTTTTCCCAGCGTGGCTCTCAGAACCACATTTTAATCCATTTTACTGGATATGCTTTAGATTTTTATCCAAATACTCTGATTATTTATACTAATGTGAACTAACGTGAAGTTTAGGAAACTGTTTATCCTCATTTGAAGCATGAATGTTTAATAATAAGCTCAGTAAGGAGGGAATGAACACACCACACAGATAGACATTAGAGGAGATAAAAGTCCGACACCTAGACCTGAAAAGCTAAACACACCAGTGTGATAAAGAAAATAAGGTCTTGTTTGTGACTAAAAGTCCAGCATCTGACAATTAAAGTAACAGTCAGGTAGAAATGAGGAGAAGACGAGGTCTTTCTTTAACTGCATGAAGGGTTTACTTTTATCAAAGTCCTCTCCGATATGTTGTTGTGCAGCTTCATATCAGATCAGTAAATATGTTTAATTCGGATAAGATCTTTTACTTCCTATCAGCAGTTTTGCTAACGTGCGCACCGTGTAGCAGTCCTCGAAAGCAGCTGCACATCAATATAGCCAACTTTAATACACAGTTGCAGTAACTTTAGATGTTAGATTTCTAATCCCTCAAAAATGGCAACTTTTTTATTTTTTTTACTAAAACAGATACGGTTTAACGGTGAGCTTAAGAAATGCTGCACAGAAACTGTTGCAGACGTGTCTGCAGTCATCACTACCAACTGCAACATTTGTATCTTGGCGTGCAGCAGCAGGGCAGGTTTTCAACCAGTAAAAGTTTCATGCTTCATTGGTGTTGTTATGTAGATGCATGTTTATGAGAAAAACAACACAGATATCATAAAAGACATTTCAGAATCATGTAGCCTCTTTCTGAAAAAAGTTGCATTTACAGAGATATCCGCCTGCAGACCTTAAGCTGGTTAGTAGCTAAATAAATTAGTGGCCAAATAAAATGATTAAGCAAACCTCCCTGTCAGAATCTGAATCTGGTGTTCTGGTGGTCCTTCTGCTGATTGGTGATTACAGCTGTCTGACAACCAGCAGCACAGAACAATATAACTGGAAGAACCAGCTGAGTTTTGGTGCTGTGCTTTCTATTTTCTCTCCATCTCAAGTAAGCTCCAGGTTTTACACCACCTCTTATTAGAGTTCTGGCTCAAAATCCCTGGTTGCAAGACCCAAAGGAGCCTGAGTGACACACCCGCTTAGCCACTTCTGTCCCAACAGAAAAACCCTGTTAGCTCTGCCAAAAGGAGACTAAAGGTTGTTTACCTGGCATAACGAATGTGGGCGTGCACAGGAAGCAGCGTCACATTTCAGCCCTGCAGACGTCCCATTGGGCATCTCCCAGCTCTCCAACCTGTAGCACATGCTCTGAGGGGTGTGCTTGTTGCAGTAAAGTGTGTGAGCAGGTTGTTTCTACAGAGAACTACTGCAGATTTTTTAAAAACATGAAAGAGCTTGAAAGTGGTAGTCATGCTTGTGTGAGCATCATTTCTTTCCTGTATGACTTCCAGTAATTTCCCTGAGGTGTAGCTGTGATGTGATGTCACCCAGTGTAGTGAGTTCAAAGTGCTTCAAGCACACTTATAAACAGTTTTACAGCTGTTTGATGTCCCAGTTCCACACAAAGACCAAAGCAGAGAACATAATGCTGCTTAAAGTGGAACTTTCAAAGGGTTTAAAGTCTGAAATGATAAACTTTGACTCGGATTTTAAGTTATGTCAGATAATTATATCCTGTCTACATCCTCTCTATTACCCCTGCATGACGCATGCTGGAGGAAACGTTGCCACAGTTTTCAACCTTTTAATGAAGTCGACTGAACTTTAAACCATTTTCCTAACATCATCTAGTCATCTGCCGGGGACACGGTGATACAATGTACAGTTTTTCTTAAGGGAACCGTAACAGCAAGTTTTCCAGGCATTTGGTTGGACAACAGTAAAACACGATGGGTTTTATTAGAATCTGTTAATGAAATAACTAGTACTACTTGTAGTAGGCTTATGTAGTACCTTTTCAGTCATGTGTTCGACTTCCTGTGGCCCCAAAGGTTCCAAACAAAAAGTGTAGTATCCTGCAGCTAAAAACTAGTCCCAGCCAATGAATATCAAGTTATTTAAAAGGTTTTTGTTCATCACAGGCAGGTTCTTTTCCCTGGTTTTGTCTCGGTAAACCCTTCCTCTGAGCTATGTTGTTTTGCTGAGTTGTGGTCTGACAGTGTCTGACGTGGTAAATGGTCAACCAGATGGTTTCTTCTTCAGCTGTGTCTGTCAGGCAGAGATCTGCAGCAGATGTTTCTGTTCTGGTTCTGTTTCGGCCGTTCTGATTACAACTCTTAAAACATTTGTTTGTAAAGGCAATGAAACAGGTTACACACTCGTATGGCTGCAGTGTGTGTGTTTTTTTTTAAATGGTAACAGCTTTCACAGAAGCATCTTAGGTTTAACACTTAACCACAACTTGACTAGATCAGTGTGTATCCAGTCAGAATACAGACATGACGTTTCCAGGACAGCCTCAGCTGTCAGATTATGAGGCTAAAATGAATGTATCAATCGATATAGCAGCATAAAGGCTGACCGGAAGAAGAAAGCAGAATTTATTACTTACAGAACTTTGTAGAAATAACAGACAGATCAACAGTGACCAAGCCTTTTCTTATCTGCACATCATTCTCTCAAGTCTTGGCTTTTAGGAGAAAAAATATTGGCTTTGAAACAAACACACAACAGAAACTATTTCCATGTTTCCCACTTTTTCCTGATTTCCAGTTATTTCTAAACCAACTCCAACTCAGCTACTTTTGGCGCCACCGTGCATCAGAAACTTGGCTTTATTCTAGCCATAGAGAAGCATTGTTTTTCTTTTCAGACACACATAGAACTTTCTGCTAGCTGGTTGATCTTTGGCTGCTCCTGATTGGACATTTCTGTTAGTTTAAGCTCTCTGATTGGTGGAACGTTTGACAGGAAGTGGCTTCATCATCATGTCCAGGTCTAAATAGACGTCTCTTAGCAACATAGTAGTGATATTGATTTTTTTATGGTGGAAATGTGATAAATAATGCTGTTATCATGGATCATTGTGGATTTACCAGATAGAGCAGTGGTCTGCAAGTGGAGCTGGAGAGGAGAGAGATGCTCAGCACAGGAGTCAGAGCGGTAGGGAAGGGAACGTTGGAGCAGAGAAAGTCTGTGTGAGAAACTTCCTGCTTAGCAGTGAATGTTTTGCTACTTTTTTATAGTCTCTGAATAAACACTACATTTAGTGCCTGGATTGTAAACCTGGACGGGATAGAAATACCTGGAAAATGTCATTAGATCATCCTAAAGGGTATCCATCACAGTTTACCCCACAGAGCTACACACTACTGTTCCTGGGACACTGGTGATAATATAAGTACTTGGGGGCAGAAATCTAGTGGAGTTTTAAGGGTTAATTGAACTGAAACAGCTCATTTCAGTCAAAATGAATTCAAAGAAACATCCGTGGATCAACTGATGTGAGGTCTATTATACAGTTCTTGATTCGTTCCCCATAAACAGGTCAGTCAGGAAATCAGTGTTTTGTGTCTTCATCATCACAGTGATGTCCTCACACAGCATGAGAATATTTATTTGTTAATGATGGTAACTGTGGCGCTGTCCTGTGTGTGTGTCCCTGTAGGTATGTGACACTTATCCCTCTGAGTTGTTTGTCCCTAAAACGGCCACGCCGGCCACCATCGTGGGCAGTGCCAGATTCCGGAGCAGAGGACGCTTTCCTGCTCTGTCCTACTTTCACCAGGACACACTGGTTAGTGCCAGACACACACACAGTCACAAAGGGTGATGGTGATGGTGATGATGATGATGATGATAATGAGTGTGTTTTGTTGCCCTGTAGGCAGCCGTGTGCCGGTGCAGTCAGCCGCTGTCGGGCTTCAGTGGCCGCTGTCAGGAGGACGAGATGATGCTGCAGGCTGTGATGAAGTCTAACCCCGGCAGTGATTTCATCTATGTGGTGGACACCCGGCCCAAGGTAACGCGTCGACACACACGCAGGCGGAGGTATGACCACAGCCAAGGACGTCAGGTCCTGATCTATGTGTGTGTGTGTGTGTGTGTGTGTGTGTGTGTGTGTGTGTGTGTGTGTCCAGCTGAACGCCATGGCCAACCGAGCCGCAGGAAAAGGCTACGAGAACGAGAACCACTACACCAACATCAAGCTGCAGTTCATTGGCATCGAGAACATCCACGTGATGCGGAGCAGCCAGCAGAAGATCATCGATGGTCGGTACAGGACATGAGTGTGTTTTAGGGATGTCACAATTATTTAATTTTACAGTTAATTGCGGTATGATTAGTCAATCGTAAAGTTCACTCAAAATCGTCACTTTATAGAAAATATGTATAAATTAAATCAGCAGATTTTCTGCGCCGAGTGAAAACAGCGTTCCACCACGTCCACGCATTTCCGTTTGTGTTGCTTTGTTTTGGTCCATGAGGGCGGCAGAAGAGGCTGCCGAGTGGGATGCTACCCGAGTGGGATGCTACCCAGCTGGGACGCTACCGCTACCTGACGTCAGCCCAAGCGGGACGCTACGGCAGCCCGTGTGGGACGCCACAGCAGTCTGAGTGGGACGCTACGGCGGCCCGAGCAGGACGCTACCTGACTTGGAAGCTACGGCAGTCTGAGTGGGACAGCAGCCCGAGCGGGATGCTATGGAAGTCTGAGTGGGACAGCAGCCCGAGCGGGATGCTATGGAAGTCTGAGTGGGACCGCAGCTCGAGCGGGATGCTATGGAAGTCTGAGTGGGACAGCAGCTCGAGCGGGATGCTATGAAAGTCTGAGTGGGAC
>JBAMHW010000004.1:35498100-35511030 GCA_037177495.1 Rhadinocentrus ornatus
ATGCTACGGCAGCCTGAGTGGGACAGCAGCTCGAGTGGGATGCTATGGAAGTCTGAGTGAGACAGCAGCTCGAGTGGGTTGCTATGGAAGTCTGAGTGGGACAGCAGCTCGAGCGGGATGCTATGGAAGTCTGAGTGGGACAGCAGCTCGAGCGGGATGCTATGGAAGTCTGAGTGGGACAGCAGCTCGAGCGGGATGCTATGAAAGTCTGAGTGGGACAGCAGCCCGAGCGGGATGCTACGGCAGCCTGAGTGGGACAGCAGCTCGAGTGGGATGCTATGGAAGTCTGAGTGAGACAGCAGCTCGAGTGGATTGCTATGGAAGTCTGAGTGGGACAGCAGCCTGAACGGGATGCTGCGGCAGTCTGAGTGGGACAGCAGCCCGAGTGGGATGCTGCGGAAGTCTGAGTGGGACAGCAGCCCGAGTGGGATGCTATTGAAGTCTGAGTGGGACAGCAGCCCGAGTGGGATGCTATTGAAGTCTGAGTGGGACAGCAGCCCGATTGGGATGCTATGGAAGTCTGAGTGAGACAGCAGCTCGAGTGGGTTGCTATGGAAGTCTGAGTGGGACCGCAGCCCGAGTGGGATGCTATGGAAGTCTGAGTGGGACCGCAGCCCGAGTGGGATGCTATGGAAGTCTGAGTGGGACAGCAGTCCGAACAGGATGCTGCGGCAGTCTGAGTGGGACAGCAGCCCGATCGGGAAGCTACGGCAGCCTGAGTGATACACTACGGCGGCCCGAGCGGGATGCTATGGCGGAGGAAGAGTTTTTCCCCCCAAACTGATTAAGACATGTTTGTTAGATTTTCTTTTTAATTTAAAAACCTGAAAAAGGTTGCAGAGAAAGGAGGAAAAACATCCGTTTCACCACCTGCAGGATAACCAGCAGCTTTTCATGCTACAGTAAAGCTAAATGCACAGTAGTTTGGATAAATTCCGCTAATATTTATCTAATGTAGCATTGAAATGAAATGTTATTGTGTCATTTGGTTTTATGTAATTATGTCCGACTGGGGTTGGTCTTACTGGTCTGTAGTGACGGGTAGTTTTGCTTTTCAAACAAAATTGACACAACATGAAAAGAAACAGCACTTTATTTCGGCTGGTTAGTTTGTTTTGTAGAGCATCAGCCTCCCATGCGGGAAACCAGAGTTTGATTTCCTTAGGCAAGACCCTGAACGCTACTGCCTGACCACTGTAAGTTGCTTTGGATAAAAGCAACTTCCTCTAACATGACTGTAATGTAAAGTAATTCCAGATATACAATTTATTTTCACAAACGACAGCTATTCTGCTAAAGGACAGAAGTCAAAGCTAGCTGGATGTTTTTCTGGGTTTATAGTGTTTTACCCAGGTTGAAATGAAATGTTCAAAGCCAGTTTTATAACATGGTTTACAGAAAGAAGCCCCCCAGGTCCAGACAGAGGACCTGTAGCCTTTTAATCTGAGAGAAATCCAGAGTTAATGTGTAGAATTTATTTATTCTTTACACAGCAGAGGAGATGTAGCTGGGATGAGACTTCTTAGTTACTTTGTTGTTGTATATAAGTTAATTATTTTGGCATAAAAAGATAGAAATAAAAAAAACTAATATGTTTTATTTAAACATATAAGGAGTGTTCATGTGATTTTACTCATTATAGTGCCGGGAAACTGATTTAAGTATAATAATCATAATCATCATGATTATTTCTTAGACAATAATCAAACCAGGAAAATTTGTAATCATGACATCCCTAGTGTGTGTGTGTGTGTGTGTGTGTATAACCTCCCTCCATCTCCTCGCAGTGGGAGAGATGCGCTCTGCGTCTGTGACCGACTTCCTGTGGGGGCTGGAGGACTCTGGTTGGCTCAAACACATTAAAGCCATTCTGGACGCCGGAGTCTTCATCGCCAAGGTGTGTACATATTCAGAGGGACACGAAAACGCACACACAAAAATGTGAACCATCACGGCTTCATGTGAGGATAATGAAAACGGACCTAATGACACTACGGGAAGATAAAGTTCTGATTTATTAACGAGAAACCTCAAAGGGGGCCACTTTTACCCCCTCAGCATTTTCAACTTCATGTAACTTTTACATTTAACCCCCATGTACTTCATCATCATCATCACGTACTTCATCACTTCTCCTAAAATGAATAAAATGTTTTTGTAATAGTGTGAAATTTAAAAGGTCTGTGGTACTAAATTAAAGGATTATTATGATTTATACCCAGAATTGACAAAGAGGGTCATTTTGACCCTTAAAAAAACATTGTAAAATACTTTGATCAGCCATGGCACCACTGGGTCAGCGTCGCTAGGAAACCAGGTTGTGGTGGTAATAAATGACAGGGAGATTGACAGAGCTCGGATTTAGCCTACTAAATTTTACAAGTAGCAAAGTCAGGTAAAACAAAGACTGAAGCTCGGTTGGGGGGAGGAAGATTATCAACTCCCTGGAATCTAACGGGTCAGTGATCTATATTTTCTTTGAGAGAGTTTTACATAGCAGCGCTGCACACAGGTAGAGTTCGCTCCCTGAACATCCTCAAGGAGAAAATTGACCCAACCATAGATAGCCATTGCTGCAGTGAAGAACCTCTCACTAGCTTTACGTCCCGTAGACCGATTCATCCTGCAGATCATCCCTGCACCAGCTGACTGTCGGCTGACACTGAGGATTTTTTAACTGCCTTCATTCATTGTTGTCGTGTTTTTTCCATGTGTGATAACATCAGCTGACATCCAGCGTTGTTTTACTCTGGCATATGATCCTTTTTTTTTCTACTCCCCTAAAATAATTAACACAGAAAATCTATAAAAATTATTGTACTTTTTTTGATGCCGTAAGCTGGGATTTAGGTCTGTCTACATGCTAATTAATTATTTTACTTCTGATTCACAAAAGTGCTGCAAAGGAACCAAATAGGCCAGTACAAATCTCATCTCCATGATTGTTTAGCTGCCATGGCGCAGACGAGCCTAGAAGGAAGGTTTGGACCCTAATCAAAGAAAAGGTGTCTGAAACCAAGAACCCAAACCGAGACCTGGGTCTGATCACTGAAGATGCTCTTTTAGAACCTTTAGAACCAAAAGTAAACCGTCTGTTCTGTATTTTAAAAACCTCCAACGGCTCGACAACTTCCATGTTTTTAACACAAAGCATTTGACTCCTGAACTTCTGGTTCTGGTTCTGCTGTCCTGTGTGTCCAGGCCGTGGCGGATGAAGGTGTCAGTGTTCTGGTTCACTGCTCGGACGGCTGGGACAGAACCGCCCAGGCCTGCTCTGTAGCCAGCATACTGCTGGACCCGTTCTACAGGACCATCAGAGGACTAATGGTAACACAAACACACTACTCATCCCGATATCTTTACCTCCTCTTCCTCTCCTCTGGTGCAAAGTGTTTTCTGAGTTAATGTCAGAAGGTGACAACCTGGCATCATATCCGTGGCTAACCGGTGTATGAAATGTGGGTGAACACGGGACTGAGGTGGTGAGGTTTGGTTGGTAACCCTCTGTTAGCCACATCAATCACCAGATTCCATTAGCTACAAAAACAGATGCACTTGCGCTGATTGGTTGATTACTGGTCTTTCTGTAAGTTTACTCTGCAGTATGAACCATGTATTAACGCCTCCTTTCCTGCCAGATTAAGAACTTTTTTGTATTTGAAATGCCCATTAGCTTCTTTTCAAAGTTTCTATCCTATGTCATCTTTTAACATCTGTAAGCAGGTTGTGTTTGTGACATTGCAAATGACTCTAAAGACCCATTTATGCTGGACGCTGCATCGGTTATGCACATAATTTGTGCCGTTTTCATGCGTCGCTTGACACAGAAGACGGAGCAATACCACCGAAACCACAGGGGCAGTGCTGAGCAGAATAGCTGGCATGTGACCAGGAAGATGAACAAACCAGAGGAGAAGAGGAGGATCAGGAAGGGAACAAAAAAGCAGAAGAAGAATGAAGTCGAGGACAACTGTAGAATTGTTTGAGCTTTTGAATAAAGACTATATGCGAATGTTTAGGGCTTGCTGGGCGGTTGGAAACAACTCTATAGCAACGCATTACCACTGCTGAAACTGACGTCAGCTTGTGGAAGTGAACTCTGAAAGTAACTGACTTCACAACCATGTCAACGCAAAATACACATGAAAGTATGATGACAGCGACGGATGACAGCGTTTCCAATGGACGTTATTTACGACAGACAGACAGACAGACAGCCAGCCAGCACGCATTGGCGTAAGACTCAGATAACAACAAAACAGACATACAAGTCTATAAACCAGATAATAAACGTCATGTACAAATCAACAGAGCAAGAGAGAAGAAGAATAGGCTGTAGAAGTATACACATTTAAATAAAGATGTGCAAAATCAAATGTAAGAAAACAATGTGCAAACCAAAATAGAATGTAAAAAGTAGAATAAAATGTAGCATAAGCCGTTTTTTAAAGGTTTTCCAGACACCCAAGAGTCCCTGTTTTTCACACTGATTCCAACCAAAGTTGCGGGGAATATCGCCCCCCAGCGAGCAGTTGTTGTAACTGCGTGACTTTTCCAGGTTTGGTTGGCTTGAGTCAAGTTTAGTGTGAAAACAAACCAAAGGAAGGTTCGTCCTTTGGTTTGGTTTCCTTGTCTATTGGAGCAGAGTCCTCTGGACTATCCTGGTGTAAATGAGCCCTACGTGACTACTTTCTCCTCACTTCCCTCTTTCCCTGCTGTCATTTATTCTTCCTCCTTCTCTCTCCCAGGTGCTGATAGAGAGAGACTGGGTTTCCTTTGGACACAAGTTCTCCCACCGGTCAGTACCAGAACATGATCCCACACAGCAGGGAGGTAGAAAAGCGTTTTATTATATGGGGGGAGGGTTCACTTGTGCAGCCTCATGACACATTTCAGAGTTTCTGTGTTTTATGACTCCTTATTAGTAATATTGTCTTCCTTTTACAAAGTTACGTTTTAGAATCAAATATTTTCGTCAAGTTCAGAGAAGGTAGCACTTAGTTTGGTTTTAAAAATATATTTTTTCTGGTAAACATCCATTCCTCAAATAAATAAATAAAGATTTTCCTAAACCTCATTCTGGTTCACAAAAGGCTCTGAAAACTACCAGCTCACATCTAGAGACAAATGTTAGGAGTTTTAAGTCTTAGCCTAGTTTTAGACTGGGATTTAACAATCACTGTGAATCACTATGTACAAGACTACAACTAGATTCTTTTAGCCTTTTTTGTGATATGTTGGACGGTTGATATGGAACAGGGCTGATCTGCTCACAGCAAAGGGGAGAGTTTCCCACTAGGATCAACATCATTATTAAGTGTGCCTTTGCATCTCCACCAGGTGTTACACGGACTCATCAGCATCTGGAGAGATGAATGAGTGTCTATTCTTCTCTCATTTGTGAGATCATTATACTGAAACACATAAATGATCCACAGCAGACATTAACTTCTTAATAACCATCCGCTCCTCTTTCTGGACGGCCCAACTACAACGTTTCATCATCGCTTCTTGTTTGTCTTTTTTTCTTTTCTTTTTTTTCGTCCGTTTTTGTCGGTGTTCTGGCTGTCAGGATTCCTGTTTCTGCTTTTTTCAGAGCTTATCTAATCGTTGTTGTTGTTTGGTGTAAGACCAGCATTAGATGCACCAGTGCAGAAGGTTGGTCTGGAGCCCCGCCTTTCATGTGTCTGTTTCTCCTCCACAGGTACGCTCACCTGAACGGAGATCCCAAAGAGGTGTCTCCGGTGATCGACCAGTTCCTGGAGTGTGTGTGGCAGCTTTCGGAGCAGTTTCCATGTGCCTTCGAGTTCAACGAGAACTTCCTAATCGCCGTGCACACACACGTGTACTCTTGCCAGTACGGGACCTTCCTGGGAAACCGTGAGAAGGAACGCCGGGACCTGAGGTACGTAAGGCCTCTCCGGTAGAACCGATGACCAAAAGTCACATCATGATGATTCAGGGTCTTAGTAAGGACATATCAAGGCGGTTTTTATCCCCTCTGGCTTTCTCCTCTGTTCCTCTGCTTTATGAGGTTTTCAGAGTGGAACACCTGGTAAAGGGACTGTATTTATACTAACCAGTGAGAGCGCTATACACTGCACATTCACACACACACTCATAACCTGTTAGACACATCGGGAGGCTGTGTGGGGTTCAGTGTCTTGCCCAAGGACACTTTGGCTTGGAGTCAGTAAGCCTGGAATCAATCCACCGACTTTCCAGTTGGTGGACGACAGCTCTTCCTCCTGAGCTATAGCCGCCCAGGTAGACAAAAGAGCATCTCTTCTCTGTTTAACATTTAAACACATGTTGCTCCTCGATGGCTGGAATAAAGCCAAGAAGACGTTTCTGATGCACGATGGCGCCGAAAAGCAGCTGAGTTGGAGTTGGTTTAGAAATAACTGGAAATGAGGAAAAAGTTGGAATATGGAAATAGTTTCTGTTGTGTGTTTGTTTCAATGCCAATATTTTTTCTCCTAAAAGCCAAGAGTTGAGAGAATGATGTGCAGATGAGAAAAGGCTTGGTCACTGTTGATCTGTCTGTTATTCCTACAAAGTTCTGTTAGTAATAAATTCTGCTTTCTTCTTCTGGTCGACCTTTATGCTGCTATATCTATTGATACATTCATTTTACACCATTTTAGCCTCATAATCTGACAGCTGAGGCTGTCCTGGAAACATCATGTCTGCATGCTGACTGGGATTAAAAGCTCCAGCTTCCACAGTCTGGTTTATACTGGGATTAAAAGCTCCAGCTTCTAGAGACTGGTTTATACTGGGATTAAAAGCTCCAGCTTCTAGAGACTGGTTTATACTGGGATTAAAAGCTCCAGCTTCCACAGACTGGTTTATACTGGGATTAAAAGCTCCAGCTTCTACAGACTAGTTTATACTGGGATTAAAAGCTCCAGTTTCTACAGACTAGTTTATACTGGGATTAAAAGCTCCTGCTTCTACAGACTGGTTTATACTGGTTTAGATATTAATAAAATAAGAGGACCAGAAATGGCAATAAACTGTCCTGGAGTTTTAAGGGCTAAAGCCAAATTCCACCATCTGTTTATACCTTTAGTTTATATCCTGTACCAACAAAAGTACATCGGAATCACAGATGGTTTTCGTGGTAAAATTACGATGAGACACATTTTCTGTTGCCATGACACAAAGAGAAAGACGATCCTGCAGGTCTTCTCAGACTGGTGTGTGTGTGGTTGCAGGTTTCGTGAGCGCAGTCAGTCGGTGTGGCCTGAGTTGTGGAAGGACCGAGCCCAGTACACCAACCCGCTGCACAACGCCGAGCTCAGCCAGAGCCAGGGCATTCTGAGACCCAACACCACCCCCTACTGCTTCAAGTGAGTCCCGTCTGTTTGCATTTAGATCTATGCTGGACAGGACGGAGACGAAGACGTTATAAGCTGAAATAAAGCAATATGATCCTGAATGAGTGTTTTTATATGATGTATATGAAATAAAACATGTGACTGGAAGGAGAAATGTACTTGAATATGTTTTATTTTCTGCAGAATGTGGAAGGGTCTCTACAACCATGCCGCCAAGTCAACGCTTCCCCGCCAGTCACCTGTCGACTACCTGTCTGCTGTAAGGGAGGAATCCCAGCAGCTGAAGGAGGAGCTGACCAACCACCAGGAGGTACCGCCCGGAGGACCCGCCCACCATCACCCGGGCTCCAGACAAGGCATACAACACACAAACGCACCCCCCTCTGACTTGCACACACACTATAGCTGGATTTTTACTTGCTTGGCGTCTGCACAAGGTTGGCTACGGCTTCACCGCCGTATGCTTTGCATAGGTTTGCAGAGGCTCGACGTGCACCCTGACGTGCAGCGCGGTTATGTGGAAGTACTCGTATGTGATTGGTCAGTTCGTGATTACGTGTTTCCAGATTTCTGGAGCTTCTTGCTGAATTTGTGTGGTGACAGCAGAAGACAAACTGCAACATAACTTAGTCACCCTACAACTGTAACGCCACATTTCACCGTTGTAAACTGGCCAGGCAAAACCTGGAAAGGGTGCCAGATTATCTGATCCGACCCATCCTACTCTTTGTGACTCTTTTAGCCTCGTTTCCACCATTGGGCGCAGAACGGGACAGTTATGGTGCAGATTTGGTTTGTAAACTGTAATCTTGTTGCGTTTCGACAGCAACCGTAACCTTACCTGAGAGTTGGATAGAAATAGATGTCTCAGCTATGTTAACAGCATGACGCCATCGCAGCGCCTTCCTTAAAGTAGAACAAGAACACGACCATGAAACAAAGGAGTAGATTGGAGCTCATCCACCAGTTTGTGTTCTTTCTTCTTGGCGGTGCTTTGTGACGTCATTTTAAATGAAGATTTAATCAACTAAAAGAAAACTGTTGTTCTGAACAAGGAGCCATTCCTGCTGTGTTTTTTATGCCAGGTCGCACGAGAAGTGACTTTTTCATCAACCAATAACGGGTTGTAGTGTGTCAAACGCCACCATTGCAGGTCGGTTAGATTGGTATGCCAATGGAAGGGTCTCAACGAAGTAGAACGGATAAGGTCGGATATTAGGGTACCCAGTTTTTATAATATACAAAGGATTTATTGTTGTTTAAGACCTCCTGGGGGAAACATGGCTATCTGAGGCATATTTGTGCCACCATTTTTACTGCGATGTCTCTGAATGGACAAACAACTGTGTGTGAATCTTTAAAAACTGCAGGATTGGCTTTTTTGAGGTGCAAAATCACAGTTTGGGACCCATAACGCCTTAAAAGGCACCAAACGTTACCTGGAGTCATTGCGGCACCTGAGGCAACTGGGTACAAAAACATACTTATGTTTGGAAGATTTTTGGCCACTTATAGCCACCATACATTCACCAGCTATGCAGGCCTTTAACACTAGATGTCAGTAATTCTTACACACTGTACGTTTTAAGGTGTGTGGTTCTGGTTGGTGACTAGTCCTCCAGTGGTTGACATGTCTCACGTGTCTCGTTGTCTCTGCAGAGGATTGCAGCTCTGACAGGGAAGCCAATCACGTGGGAAAAGATCGCAGTTCCGAGGAGGAGAATTAGCCCCCTGCAGCAGGGACACAGTGGGCCGGACCCGCCCTCCACTCCTGCAGACCCAATCACCAGCCCTGCACATGAGAACGCTCACTCACTATCCTCAGAACCGGCCAATCAGAAGGCTCGAACCCAAGACCGCGCCCTCTCCGTGCAGCTGGACCCTGAGGATTTCTCCGCCTGCAGCGACCTGGAGTCAGGCGTGGCCGACCTCAGTAGCCGCTCGTCCAGTGGCGGGGATGACGGCAAGGACCCAGACCTGGAGTGAAGCTGTCTGTGCTGCTGCCTGACTGGAAGAAAGGGAATCTACTAGTATTTATTCAAACAGCTGAGAGACTGACGGACGAGCAGGTGCAGTTATGTTTAGTTTACTAGTAACGGCTCTGATTTGTGAACGAGTTGTGAAACCTCAGCAACTTCTCTGTTTCTGACTTGTGATGTTGATCTTTAATTTAATTATTTGTTGCACTGGACCAGACTGGCTGCTTTTTTTTGTAAATGTGGATCCTGTTTTTACTCTGTCTTTCTGAAATGCACTAATTACCACAGTGAGATGGACAAAGAGGACCTGGCCTGCAGGATGATGGAAGGTTGTTCAGGACAGGTTTCAACCAGTCTTCCAGACAGAGAGGTTTTTCTCAGAGATGCAGGTCAGGTCAGTGAGCCTCAAACCAGTTAGATTCAACCCCTTCATCAGATGGTAGCTGCTGACGTAGAATCACACAAGTTTTACTTCACATGGAAATCTTTGCTGTTGCTGTTTGATCCGTGTGGACGAGAGGCTGAAGCCAGATTCAGAGTTGACTGTGACACCAGTATGGAGTCCTATCATACCAGTACGAAGAATAAAATCAACATAAACAAATATAAATTTTACAACAAAAAATCAATATGTTTAATTTTATTTACTTTATTTTTATGTGTGTTTTTATGTTTTGTAAGACCATGAATCCTTCAGATGAGACCGTAACTGGAGCGCAGCAGCATCTCTACGGAGAGAAAATTATCATCATTGCGTGTGAAACTAGATTTTTACTTTGGGTTCTTTTAAATGTGTAGAGATGCACACAAAATATCCAGAAAATATAAACGCAGAATTCTGCACAAAAAGTTGTAACTGACAAATCTAATAGTTTCTAATTAAAATCTAATTTATTTGTGCAGCACATTTAAAAACAACCAAACAAAAGATTTCTAAAAACAGATGCATTAAGAGAAAATGAACAGATTTTCTCTCCATACACGTGTAACGTTTCTAACATTCCCCGGGGACGAGCAGCAACAAGATGGGGATCTGCTAGATGTCACGGCCCGTTATTAAAGCATCACACTCCGGCTGATGATGGAAACTTCCTGAATCTCCTCCTCTGACCTGAGACGCCCAGTTTTAACTTTCTGGTGTTGGTAGAAGCAACACGCACGGCTGTTCCCCTGTCAGGATATAAACAAAGTTCCCCACCGAGTCTGCTCAGCCTCCTCTTCCTCAGAACTCTAATCTCATGGTGAAAAAGAAGCCTTTGGACCTCCTCTTCCTCTTAACTTGTGCTTTGTACCTTGTAACCTGTGGTATTTGTACAGTAGCTGTGTGTGTGTGTGTGTATGTGAGGATGTGTGTGTGTGTCATGTATCCACTGATGTAAATGATTAATAAATACTGTTAAAGGGAAGTGATGAGAGCTCTTCTTTCCTGACGGTCACTGCTGGTTTCTGATCCACACTATATATAATATTGCAGTACTTTTGTAATTACCATGTTTGCTTCAGTGATAAACAGGAATAGAAAGTAATGCAGCTGTTTAAATAAAATAGATCATAAATGTGACACATTATTTTATAAATGTTTTATAGAATAGCTGAAGAATAAATAAAAGCCAAATAATATATATATAAAAAAGAAAAGCATCACTGTACATGTCTGTAAAAGCAAAATGTTGTATGTGGAAAAAAATTTCCACATACATTTTCCACAATGTTCAGTCCTAGTTCAACACATGGAAAAGTAGAAAAGCCAAAGCAACGCTGAGATCACCTCAGAAGTAGGAAAATCACCACTTAAGGAAAATTTACATCAGCTTTATACTTTACAAAGAAAATAAAGTTATTACTCATTTCTGTTAAACAAGCAGGTTCCTCCTGCAGTTTGTCAGATAAAACTTTGTACATAACACTGATGAATTAAAAGTTAGTTTATACGAGAGATATAATCTGAAGATTAGAGTGTATGATTTAATACTTGTTTCTCAATGCAATGAAGTAACTGCAGTTTCTGGACCTAAATTAATGTTTATTCTCGACCAATGAAAAAAATTACAGATAAACTTCCACCGGGTCAGACCCCGTATTTAATCCTTAGTGTGATAGATGGAAGCAGGTGGTGGAAACATTCCTCAGAGGTTTTGCTCCATATTGACATGACATCACACAGTTGCTGCAGGTTTGTCCGCTGCATCCATGATGAGAATCTCCCGTTCCACCACATCCCAAAGCTGCTCTGCTGGACCGAGATATGGTGACTGGAGGCCGTTGGAGTCCAGTGAACTCATGGTCATGTTCTAGAAAGCAGGTGATTCTCTGAGCTTTGTGACATGGTGCATTATCCTGCTGGAAGTAGCATCGGAAGATGCTACACTGTGTGGTATGGTCTTTGGCTGCTGTTGCCCATCTGCTTCAAGGCTGGACGTGATGTATGTTCAGAGATGCTGTTCTGCAGACCTCGGTTGGAACCAGTGCTGATTTCTATCGTCTCCAACCAGTCTGCTCATTCCCTTCTGACCTTTATCTCTTGTGCCAATTACAACAGCTCTACAAGCTCCAGATGATGGCTGGAAAAATCCATGTATCCCTCCTCAAATTAAACTGATGCTCCGTTTGAACTCAAGCTTTAATAAAGGGGTCCTAGGATTTAGTTAAATGATACCATATAAAGTGTTTTTCTCTAAAGTCCAGTGAACTCAAACATCCACACAGGAGTCGATGAACATCATAGCTCCACTTTGATAAGAAACACCACAGCATTAATCCCTGATTGATCCCTTTTATTTCCAACAGTTCAGTAGAAATTTACACCTTGTCAAGAGCTTTGTAACATATCTTCATCAGCCAGGATCATTATCACCTTCACCAGCTTCCTCCAGCACAATATAACGAGCTCATGTTGAGATTCTTCATCATTATCCATCACACTTCTCATCTCCTGTGTTTGACGTGGAATCATGGTCCCTGGTTGGTCAGACCAGATAGCCACCAGTCAGAGGAGAAAGCAGAGGAAGCTGTGAGACGTCCTCCGAGGCAGATGAACGCAAGAGGACGGATCAGAGACATTTCAGAACATGAACAGATCCCAACAATCAGAAACACAAAAACCCACATGAATAAGCAGTTATTCTGCAGCTCTTCGCTCTCCTTTATCACCACGATGCTCTGCGCTCCTTCAGAGCTGATGCCTCCCATCAGTCCCATACAAGCAGCTGGTGCAGCTTCAGGAGAAGAAGAGCTGCTGGCAGAGCCGCTTGGTATCCTCAGGACACGTCACCTCATGGCCGACGGTCCGCGGGTCGCTGTAGATCTCATAGTCGTTTCCTCCCTAAAACAACAGAAGCACAAACACTGAGCTCAACTTCTACAGAAAGTTTTATCATTCCTGGATCTCCATCAGACTCAGGAAAAAAACAAATCTTTAACCCTTAAACCTCAATTAGATCTCCCCGAGGTCTACCTCTTCTGGACTGGACTGGAACGGTAGTGTGTAGTTCTGTGATGGATAGTTACCCTTTAGGTGATCTACGAAAGTTTTCCAGGCATTTCTATCCCGTCCAGGAGGTTTACAATCCAGCCACTAAATGTAGTGTTTATTCAGAGACTATCTGGTA
>JBAMHW010000004.1:35527346-35539420 GCA_037177495.1 Rhadinocentrus ornatus
AAAAACCACAACATTCACTTTGTTTTTCATGTGGTAAGAATTTAAAATAACACAATCAAATCAAATTAAGCTGAGCATATAAGAGTTCCCATCCCAGACAAGCTTTCTTTTCTTTCCTCAGGTATAGTTCTCCAGGATCCATTAAGGACTTTCCAGGAAATGTTGTCCAGGATCCTTAAAGGTTTTTCCAAAGCTCCTATCAATTTTTTGGTGCAATAAGGAACCGTATCAACTCTCTCCAACTAAATTCCCTCCATCTTTTACAGCTTGCTGATGTGTGTTGGGTCTAACATCACCCTTACGTCACCCTCAGACACCCTGATGTAAATTCTGTTTCCCATTTAATTTGTATACGTCAAAATTCTTCCTTGTTGCTTGAATGAACCTTTTTACAGTTTAGATCAATTCTTGAAGGAGTTTGCGTGTAAGCACCTGTGAGCAGCTCAGTCACATCATTCCCTTCCCACTAGATTTCCTCCCTAATTTCTGTGTTGTTTGAGTGTTTAACTGTGTCTCTATACTGAACTCGTTGACTAAATTATCTGAAATGTTGTGTACATGCTGATGAAGACTACTTGTAAAGATGTCAGAAATGAACACGTGAGGACTGGACCAGAACTTTAGGACATTTCTGTTTTAAGAAAAATACAAACCTGAAAATCATGACATTTTCTGTCTTATTGGAAGAAATTCACATAAACATGAGACTGGATCTGAGCTGCCGCACAGGATTCCAAACAAAACCCCAAACCGAAGTTCCACCTGCAGCCCGGCGTGTTTCTGTGTTACTGAGATCATCCTCACATTATCTAGTTAAAAAGAGAAGATGACAGATTTACATGTAAATCAGCCTATTTGCACCTTACAGGACAAGGTCACGGGGTAACGGCTCACCGGGGGGTTTGATGATCACCTTTGATGGCGGATCCTTGCTTGTCAGGTTAAAGGACTCTACCGGCATAATGTATTTATGTATTGATCTGTATTTATTTTTTTGTTTTTGTTTTATTCTCCTAATTTTTACTTTTCTACTTTCTACTTTTTTTATGAAATGAAATGAAATGAAATGAAATTACTGTAATTATATACAATAATATAAAAGCAAAATAATACAGTAAAAAATAAAGAAAAAAAACAACAAAAAGAAATAGACATGAATAAATTAAACTACCATTAGATTTAAAATAGAGAAATAACAATCAATTTATGACAATAAATAATAAATAAACAATCTAAAAATAAGTACATAAAAAGTAAATTAACTTAAATGTATACATTGATTAAATCCTTTTAATGAAAGAAACAAAAAAAATTGGCTTGTTGCAAATTTGCAAGACCAGGCGTGAATGGGGTTAATTTCAATCAGAGTAAATAAATAAAACTGTACCAGAATCTCTATAATTTCATTTAATTTCATTTAGAGACTCAAAATCTGTAAATTAAATGTTTTTTTTAAACTGTACAGACAACTGTACTAGTACCTCTACAAAATCTTATTGTTTTATTTTATTTTATTTAACTTTATTTAATTTATTTAAAAAAAAATTACATTTAATTTTATTTTCATAAAATGTGCAAAAAAGGAATGCATTTAAAAAAACAGAAAAATGTTTTGGAGATTTATTTGTTTTAAAGTTGCAGGAAAAGAAACAGCTTTTCCTGCAGGTGTGTGATGATCAATGTGAGGATGTGTGTGTGTGTGTGTGTGTGTGAGGATGTGAGTTGCTCCTACAGATAAGCCGCAGTGTCAGCCAATCATGGCCCAGATTAAGTTAATCCTGTCGTTAATCACGTTGCCCTTTTCATCCTGTGAATGGACAGAAACGTCTCCTGCTGGTGGAACTTTGCACTGTTACACCTCACATATTCTGTACGGCAACACCAGTTGGACAGAAAACAGGAACATGGGACTGAAGACTCACACAGGTGAATGTGTTTGTGTGTGTCTGCAGGTGAGGATGGCCAAAGTGAAGCAGGTGGGTCTGCTAGCAGCGGGCTGTCAGCCCTGGAATAAAGATGTGTGTGCAGCAAGTGGAGACCGCTTTGCCTACTGCGCTACTTTGGCCATATACATCTACCAGGTGACCATGTGGGGGGTTGTGTTTCTTCGTCCAGTTTGGGCCCCTTAGTACCAATGTGGCCCGGTTTAACCCATAAAACATCACCAGATCTCTTCAACCACCAGGAGCAGTAGTGCGTAGCTCTGTGGGGTAAACTGTGATTGATATCTTACCCTTTAGGTGGTCTATGGAAGTTTACAGGCATTTCTATCCCGTCCAGGAGGTTTACAGTTCAGCTACTAAATGTAGTGTTTTTTCAGAGACTATCTGGTAAATCCACAATGATCCATGATAACAGCCATTTTGATCACATTTCCATCATAAATAGATCACTATTACTACTATGTTGCTAAGAGACGTCTATTTAGACCTGGATATGATGATTAAGCCACTTCCTGTCAAACCTTCCACCAATCAGAGAGCTAAGATTGACAGTCCAATCAGGAGCAGCCAAAGATCAACCAGTGAGCAGAAAGTTCTATGTGTGTTGGAAAAGAAGAAAAATAATGCTCCTCTATGGCTGGAATAAAGCCAAGAAGACGTTTCTGAGGCACAGTGATGCCACAAAGCAGCTGAGTTGGAGTTGGTTTAGTGAGGATAGCAGGTAAATAGTAGCAGAAATAACTGGAAATGAGAAAAAAGTGGAAATGTGGAAATAGTTTCTGTGGACATACTTTCATGTCAATATGGAGTAAAAGATTTAACTTTATGTTTTTAGTGTCACTTCTTTCTGGGATATATCACCATGGCAACCCTGCCTGCCTGTTATTTGATGGTTTTTCTTTCCCCTGCAGGGTCTGATGAATTCATTTTTCTTCTGGTCCTGATTCCAGACCCAAGAGCGAGTGTCTCAGATGTGATATTAGGGGAAAGGTTCTTACATTCCTTCTGTTCAGCATTTACCTGGATGACGTCTGTTTTCGCTGTTCTTCCTGCTGCAGTTGGACCAGCAGTACAATGAATTCAAGTTGAGGTCCATCATGTCAGAGCACAAGAAGACCATCACAGCCATCAGCTGGTGTCCCGACAACCCGGATCTGTTTGCGTCGGCCTCTGCTGATAACCTGCTCATCATCTGGAATGTAACAGAGAAAAAGGCTGTAGCCAGACTGGACAACACAAAAGGTGAGAGGATGCTTCACAGCGGGAGATTTACTCGGGTCTTCCGTCTACAATGTGTGATGGCTTTCTCTCATCTTTCTCAGGCATCCCCGTGTCCGTCAGCTGGTGCTGGAACTCGGCTGATGGAGTGGCGTTTGTTTCCCAACGCGGTCCGCTTTACATCTGGGTCTATAGAGGTCCTGACCCAGGGGTCACCGTGCATAACGAAGCCCACTCCTTCCTGTCTGATATCTGCCTCTTCAGGTGGCATCCCACTAAGAAGGGCAAGCTGGTGTTTGGACACACGGATGGAAGTTTGTCTGTTTTTCAGCCAGGTACTTGCCCACATGTTCGCTTCTGAAGGTGACAGTTAAACGCTGAGCTTCACTGACTTCTGTTCTCCTGTTCTCCTGTTCAGGAAGTAAAAGCCAGAAGCACGTGTTACGTCCGGAGTCTCTAGAAGGGACGGATGAGGAGGATCCAGTCAGTGCTCTGGAGTGGGACCCCTTGTCCACTGACTATATACTAGGTTGGACTAATATTTATTCTGTATGTAGAGAAATTCCCATGATGTGTGTGTTTGTTGTGTTTTTGTGTCACATTGAAACCTTGATCTGATGTCAGGGCTGGCCTGGAGCCTGAACAGGGCCTGAAGCAGAGTTTGATGTAAGACTTAAGATGACGTAGCAGCAAGACTCAGCCACGAAGTCTCCATCCCAACTTCTGTTGCAGACTTCAAACAATAACTAGAGCGATACCAACGTTGGGATCGATATCAATCGAACCAACATTGGTAGTGATATCGATCGACACTAGGGGGATAACATCAATACTTAATGTAAGGCTGAAAAACTGTCAGACTCTTAAATAGGGAGGATAAAGTGGTTTTTGATGGATTTAAACCACTGCTGCGACGAGACAACTACATGCCCAAAAAAACGGCTTCTCTCCCCGAGATGATGCCAAATTACATGGTGTGAATCATAACTCATCATCATAACTATGTTGTTTATGTGTTCCAGGTTCATTTTGACAGCCCTATTAAACAGTATCTGTATGGACAATACTGGCCATTTATTTTATAGGTTCCAGACTGAAATCAAATCTTGCAGTTTGGCAGGTCCTGATGTTAATCCTGATGCGTTCAGGGACTGCAGGCTGCTGTCCACGTTCATAAATCTGCTTTTATATGATCTGAATCTCACAGAGTGATTGTTTATTATTTTTCACTTATTCTTCTGGCATAATTTCCGTCTGACCTTTTATGGCCACCTCTCAGCTTGCATAGAGCTTAGTATTCACCAATCTAAGAGAAAAGATAAGAACAATTTCATGTTCTACGAACACACTCGTGAATCTGACAGAGGGTTTTTCATAAAACAGGTCCAACTTAAGAACAAATTTGAGAAGACTAATAGGAATATTTGGTGAATGAGGCCCATTGTTTTGTTCATTTAGCCAAAGCTGCAGCTCAGTGATTACAGAGTGTTGCTACTGTCTTATCTGAGAACATGGTGAGGGGATTGGCTGCGGTAAGAGGATGAAGCTGACAAACCCTTGAAACGCCGACCCTGGAAAAAGAAATGGGGAGAAAAATCAAATTTTTTTATTTGAAATATTTTTTTTGCCCTTAAAAAAAAAATTAACAAATTTTTTTTTTTATTTACGGTTTGTTACACTGTGATATCTCAAAATAGTTGTAGTGCAAAAAGTTGTCCACCAAGGGGTAGAAGATCCGTATCAGATTGTGTTCAGCAGGGTTTTGATCTTACCATAAAGTGATGCAAAAGGTTTTAGAAACTGTATGGATCACAAATGATGCATATGGCATGTAAACAACTGTCCAGTCTGTAATGTTCTTGTAGCTTAAATACTTTATTTATCTCTTGTGACAAATTATGCTTAATTTATTACTTAAAATTTCTTACAAAAGTTCCTTTAAAAAGTTAAAGTTTTTAAAATGAAACTCAGATGTTCTAAGACAAGGAAATTGGAATGGCACTGCAAATAAAAACAAGTAGAGTGTCCACTTCCTTTTATGTATTTATCCATGAGTTAAAACACATTTACCGCAGAAATTAAGCTACTGAGACAGAAGCTGCTTGATTCCTGCACAAACATCAACAGCCTTAAACATGACCATGGTCTTTCAGAAAAGATCTGATGCATAACGAATGTGTACTTGCGGACTACTTGGGATGAACTCCAACTTCCAGCCTTCAGCCTTCAGTTTAGCTGCATTTAGACGTTTTTTCATGGTTCAGCTCTGAGTCAGCTGATCACGAGACAAAGGTGACAGATATCCTGAAATCACCTTCTAATTAAATAGTATGATGGTTTGTTTAGGTAATTTTCCTTTTTGAGATTGTAAACCTTTTCGAGCTCTAACTTGGTGCAGTAGTTGGTGAATAAAAGTCTGGATTAGTGGCCACTTGGATGTTTAACCCAAGTGAACCATCAGCCATGAAGGTTTATGGTCTGACTAGGGGACCAGGTGTCATTATAGATCATTTTTAATGAGCTTGTGTTCCAGCCACTGTCAGTCAACCACATCAGAAGGTGTTATCCACACCAACAGTGTTTCTAACGATGGTGCTGTCCCCCCACAGTGTCTAACCTCCATAATGGGATCCGGCTGGTAGACAGCGAGGCCTTGGTTTGCATTACGTCCTTTTGCTTCCCTTCAGCTGCTGCATCAGTTCAGTGCCTGGCCTGGGTCCCATCTGCACCGGGCATGTTCATCACTGGAGGTAAAGTTAGCATGTTCTTACAGTAGCCAGGTGGTGCGTGGGACACGTTAGCAACATCCTCTGTGTTTTCATTTTCGGAGGATGTGAGATGGTGGATGATTACAGAGGTTTGTTTCTGTCTATTAGACTCGCAGGTCGGCGTGTTGAGAGTATGGAATGTGTCTCGCTCCACTCCACTGGACAGCTTTAAGCTGAAAAAGACTGGATTTCATGCTCTGCATGTCCTAAACTCTCCTCTTGCAAAGAAAGGTAACATCATTTAGTTGAAATAAAGCATTAAAACATAAAAACATAAACTAGGTTTAAGTCCACGTATGAGACCCCTTCACCAAAACACTTTTCTTTTATATGTTTATTTAAATGGGACAATGCTTATCAATCAACATACAATGTCCTGTCGTAATAGTCTGGCTGTTAACTAAACTTTAATAATAACAATAAAAGAACAACAACAATAATAATATCCATCCATCCATCCATTTTCTGTACCGCTTGTTCCCATTAGGGGTCGCGGGGTGAGCTGGAGCCTATCCCAGCAGTGTTTCAGGTGAAGGCAGGGTATACCCTGGACAGGTCACCAGTCCATCGCAGACAATAATAATAATAAACCAAATAATAAATCAAATTAGCTCTGGCTTTTTTTACTTAAACAGTGTATGTGCACTGTTAAAATAAATCAATAAAAGCCAATAGAATTTATTATATACAGTAGATCACAGTAAGAAGGTTTCTGGAGGGAACATAAGTGGATTTTGCATTTTCAGGTGTATACTTGGATTTTTCACATTTGTTTTTATTTTATAAAGCACTTTGTTCTACATTTTTATTTTTTATTTTTTATAATGAAAGTGCTTGATTGATTGATTGATTGATTGATTGATTAAGCTTCGACCTCCTCTCTGTAGCCCAGAGCTCCAGTTCTCCCAGTAAAAATCAACACACCAGCTCCACTAGTGAGGCGGTTCCTCCTCCAACCCTGTCTCAGAATCGGTCCTTCTCTCTGCCCCCTGGTCATGCGGTCTGCTGCTTCATGGATGGAGGAGTTGGACTCTATGACATGGGTGCCAAGAAGTGGGACTTCCTACGAGACCTGGTACCCTGCAGGAGTCCTGTACACACTCAGGAGCCCTTGTTGCTCCCTGATGTTGATTTACGTCTCCTCTTCTGTTTTTAGGGTCATGTAGAAACCATCTTCGACTGCAAGTTTAAACCCGATGACCCAAACCTGTTAGCTACGGCTAGTTTTGATGGAACCATCAAAATCTGGGACACAAACACGCTAACAGCTGTTTATACATCTCCGGGCAACGAGGGAGTTGTCTACTCCCTGTCCTGGGCTCCAGGTAGGTCACCTACATGTATAAACATACAGTGCATTAAAAATTAAACTACCCATGCAATCACAGTCCAACAGGGTTAAATAAGCTAAGTGCTGGTGCAGCAATATTAAAGTAATCATTAGTCAATAAATAACAAGAAGCTAGAACTGGTCAAAACTATGGACTAGGTCAGTGTTTGTCAATCCTGGACCTCTGGAACCACTGCTCTGCATGTTTAGAGGTTTCCATACTTTAACACACTTGAGCTGTTCAATCAATCTGCATCAGGTTTGCTGGAGTTGGAAAGAACAAAAAAATACAGGGCAGTGGTCCCCGAGGACCAGGATTAGGGGGTAACATTTAATTGTAGGAAAGAGCAATAGTAAGATGAACTTTGTCAAATAAGACAAAATGTTATGTATCATCCAGCCAAACATGACAGAGCTAATAGAATTAGGTTTTAAGACTTGGAAAGAAACACCTGGATCCCTCTCAACCCTCTCCATCCACCCATTAACAGAAGATGTGTAGGATAATCAACTCATTGTGATAATAAGCTAATAATAAGCGGGTAAAGAGCTAATGGAAGACGGGTGTAGGGTTATCAGCTAACTAGTTTAGTTTAATGAGCTAACAGAGGACAGGTGTAGGGCTACCAGCTAACTAGTGTTGAATAAAGAGGTAACGGAAGACAGGTGTAGGGCTATCAGCTAACTAGTGTCAGGTAAAAAGCCAACAGAAGACAGATGTAGGGCTATCAGCTAACTAGTGTCGGGTAAAGAGCTAACGGAAGACAGATGTAGGGCTATCAGCTAACTAGTGTCGGGGAAAGAGCTAACGGAAGACAGGTGTAGGGCTATCAGCTAACTAGTGTCGGGGAAAGAGCTAACGGAAGACAGGTGTAGGGCTACCAGCTAACTACTGTCGGGGAAAGAGCTAACAGAAGACAGATGTAGGGCTATCAGCTAACTAGTGTCGGGGAAAGAGCTAACAGAAGACAGGTGTAGGGCTATCAGCTAACTAGTGTCGAGGAAAGAGCTAACGGAAGACAGGTGTAGGGCTATCAGCTAACTAGTGTCGGGGAAAGAGATAACGGGAGACAGGTGTAGAGTTAACAGCTAACTAGTGTCGGGTAAAGAGCTAATGGAAGACAGGTGTAGGGATATCAGGTAACTAGTGTGGGGTAATGAGATAAAGGAAGACAGGTGTAGGGTTAACAGCTAACTAGTGTGAAGTAATAAGTTAACAAAATCTGACAAAATTATCTGCTTCATTTCAAACTCCCAGGGAGGAACAAAGTAAAAGCAGAAACCAAATGTGTAGCTGACTGGTATTATGGTCATTGATCAAAAGTTTGATCACAATATGATATCATATCGATTTAGTGGACAACGTTTTGATGTTTGCTTAAATTACAAATTTTTCTATGAAAACAATTTGGATTGATTGGATTCAGGATTTAGAGGTTGAAATTAAACAATGTCACATGCTGGCTTAATTCAATAATTTCCGTACATATTAAATCACGAGAAGCAAATAAAATATGAAAAACAAATTTGCTTTCTGAGCTCAATCAGACATTAAAATGCTAATGAAATATTTTCTTGAATCCAATTCTAGATGAGATTTAAAATGTGTAAACCATCCACCTGTTGAGTCCATAACCGAATATTTTAACGACATAGTTCCAATAACCAGATTAGTACAGTCTGACTTTATCATAGTTACACTTTGTTGCATTTGTTTCGACTTTGTTCATGTCGGTCGGTACAACTGTTTGTGTTGTGACATGGAAGTTGTTAATTTTCTTGGTATTTTGAAGGAGACCTGAACTGTATCGCAGGAGCGACGTCTCGGAATGGAGCGTTCATCTGGGACGTGAGGAAAGGAAAGATCATCACTCGCTTTAATGAGGTTCCTTAAAAATGCTGTTAAATATGAAAATAGTTATTATTAATCTGGGGAAATCAGATGATTAACAGCCTAAAATCTGGCTAATTTCTCTGAATTTTGTTTGAAATAGAAAAAGACATTAAACATTTTTATTCATGATGATGTCTGCACTGATGACCTCTGTTTTCCTCCAGCATGGTAAGAACGGTATCTTTTGTATATCATGGAGCCATAAAGATTCAAAGAGGATCGCCACCTGCAGCGGAGACGGGTTCTGGTGAGAGTCCACGTCTCCTCAGACAGCTGCTTTGAGTTTGTGGTCCACAAAGATTCACTGTATTTTATCTGTGTTCTGACAACAGCATTATCCGAACCATCGATGGTAAAATCCTGCATAAATATAAACATCCGGCTGCTGTGTTTGGCTGCGACTGGAGTCAGAACAATAAGTAAGACCTTCATCCTACAGCCATTGAATTAAAGTACTTCATTGTCCCACCAAGGCAGGAAATTTGTCTTTGGTCTCACCAATAGCAATAAAAACATTAAGTACATACAATGCTCACTACAATACAAGCCATGCACAACTATGAAGCTAGATCAGGTTCAAATATCGAGTAAGAGGGAAACAGCAAAAGGAAGCAAGGAGACATCTTCTCTACATCACTGGTGCTGTGCAGATGTTGGAGACACAGGTCTGATAATTTATGGGCCATTAATGTCGTGAAAGAAATGATGAAGAGGGTCTGAGATACAAATCAGAGCCGGATCCTTCACTAACAAAGTAGCTGACAAGTAGAAAGGATTTATACTTTAGATATGCAGGGGCGGGTGTAGAAAAGTTTTGATGGGGGGCCAGGCAGGGGCAATGGTTGGCACAAATGAGATATTTATTTTTTGAGGTCTTAATTTTATGTAATTTTGAACTGGTTATTATCGGTTATATCGACAGGTACAATGGGGCAAGATTCTCACATCATGAGTGCAATCAAATTGCCCAGTCAAACAAGGTCTGCGAGGAACCAGGGCATCCTTTCTAGAAATGAGATGCTGGAACACGAAACAGCCCATTACTAGAGTAGTAGTAGTACTCCAATATTGCCTTGTTCGCATTCCGTCTTCACGAGATACGATATATCAGCTCACTAGTAATGGATATACATGAAGAGAATGTGGAACGATATATGGATGCTTCGATACCCACATTCAACGCTGACATTGAAACAGCTTGTAACTCAAAGTTACAGCATACACAAATGGCTACTGCTATCACAGCTAAAGATTGAGGAGAAACAATTAATGCTACGGCAAGGGGGAGCCAGGATGCCAGGTCAGATTGGGGAGTTAACATCAACCTTAATGCTTAGGTTTAATAAAAAGACCCAGTTTTTGAACAAAACCCTGCTGTGTCCTGCTGCCTTACTACTTAGTTCCTGACACATCCTCATTCTGATGCTCAGTGTGAACCGAGAGGTTAGCACAAGCCAAACAAACACATCAGGTTGAAATTAACTGCAGAAATTGTTTAAAGCAGTAACAAAACAAACAAAAAAAATTCCCCTCCTGTCTTTTCGTAGGGACATGATAGCGACAGGCTGCGAGGATAAGAATGTCCGTGTCTACTACCTGGCCACCAGCTCAGACCAGCCTCTCAAGGTCTTCACCGGACACCTGGCCAAGGTTTTCCATGTTCGGTGGTCCCCGCTCAGAGAAGGAATACTTTGCTCTGGCTCAGATGATGGGTGAGTGCAGAAACATACAGCAGTGATCAACACTGTCCAAATATGGCATCAGGAAAACCAGGAGCAGGAGTATCTTACAGCCAGTTAGATTACTGACAAATAGGAATGATCATTTGAAATGAATTCACAGAGAAACCAGCAATTCTGTCTGTGTGTGCAGCACGGTTCGTATTTGGGATTACACACAGGACGCATGCATCAACGTCCTGAGTGGACACACAGCTCCGGTCAGAGGCTTGATGTGGAACACCGAGGTTCCTTACCTCCTCATTTCAGGTAAACCGCTAGAACCAGAGATCTGGCTTCAGTTTGTCAGAAAGATCCACATGAACAGGGGTTCATTCATCTGTCGGATGGATGGATGGATGGGTGGATGGATGGATGGATGGATGGGTGGATGGATGGATGGATGGATGTGTGGATCTAGGAGAATCTAGCGTCACTGTTCTCCACGTCAGCAGTCAGTAGTTTTAATGTTGTGGCTGATTGATGTGCGGATCAGATAAATGTTTCAGTAAAACTTGTTCTCCAGCAGATTTTCCATATTGGATCAATGAAATGACGAATAGTAGCATCAGATGTTTTAATTCTGTATGAAATCTGTTTCATAAATGCTCCACTGAGCTATGCAGCTTGGATGTTGCTGTATTCATTTTGCTTCGTTTGAAGAGGTGGAAATTGGTTGTGTTGAAACCATAAACTGTGCTGCTCTGTAGGTTCTTGGGATTATACCATCAGAGTATGGGACACCAGGGACGGCACATGTCTAGATACAGTCTATGACCACGGAGCTGATGTCTATGGTGAGAAACGTGAAGAACAAAATTATACAAAATCACAACATATAATTATTTTACATCTTTATAACTTGTTCTCTTAGCATTTTCAGACAGATTACCTAATTTAGGCTAATTTGGTCTAATCCATACAGTGAGGAAATTAAGTATTTGAACACCCTGCTTTTTTGCAAGTTTTCCCACTTAGAAACATGGAGGGGTCTGAAATTTTCATCATAGGTGCATGTCTACTGTGAGAGACATAATTAAAAAAAAAAAAAAAAAAAAATGAGCCACCTGTCTATCAGCTAGAATTCTGACCCTCAAAGACCTATTAGTCCGCCTTTGAAAAAGTCCACTCCACTTATTATCCTAAATTAAAAGCACCTGTTTGAGGTCGATAGCTGCATAAAGACACCTGTCCACCCCATAC
>JBAMHW010000004.1:35552532-35565989 GCA_037177495.1 Rhadinocentrus ornatus
GCTGGGATAGGCTCCAGCTCACCCCGCGACCCCTAATGGGAACAAGCGGTACAGAAAATGGATGGATGGATGGATAGATATAGCATATATCACATACCATAGAGGAGCATTATTTTTCTATTCAGACACACAGAACTTTCTGCTCGCTGGTTGATCTTTGGCTGCTCCTGATTGGACATTACTGTCAATTTAAGCTCTCTGATTGGTGGAAAGTTTAACATAAAGTGGCTTTATCATCATGTCCAGGTCTAAATAGAGGTCTCCTAACAACATAGTAGTTATAGTGACCTTTTTATGATTGAAATGTGATAAATAATGCTGTTATCATGGATCATTGTGGATTTACCAGATGGATTCTCTGAATAAACACTACATCTAGTGGCTGGATTGTAAACCTCCTGGACGGGATAGAAAAGCCTAAAGGGTAACAGTTCATCACAGTTTACCCCACAGAGCTACACACTACCGCTCCTGGTGGTAGAAGAGAAATACCTCGGGGAGATCTGATGGAGGTTTAAGAGTTAACAACTCAAAGAAGTTCATAAAAAAAAAGAAATAACAAAATGGCATCAGGGTGTCCACGGTGAAGATGATGCTTTGAGCTTCCTCCTCGACTCTCCACTGGAAATGATGCTGTGATGATGAAGAGCCGGATGCTGAAGAGGAACTATGATGAGGTCAGTTACCATGGAAACCCAGTATCAGAGAGAAAGCTGCAATGAGATGTGAAAAGCAGCTTCTCTGGGATGTGTTGCCCTGACTGATGAACAGGGCTGGAATGGATTTGAAGAGATTTGATGTCTGAAGATCAGTCTGGAGGACTTCCAGATGAGGATACGCTGGATGAATGGCAGGCAGCGAGGGACACTACAGACAAGATGGCCACTTTAAAATCAACATGTTGATGTTTGATGGAGCATTTAACCTCTTCTTGTCAAGGCATTTCTTTTTCTCTTTCTGGAATAATAAACCCAAAATAAATTTAGTACATATCCACAACTACCAGGACTGTATGTATAATCTGGTCTCTACTGGAAGCTGAGACATGAGAGTTTACTACAGAAGAGTCACAATCAGGATATGTGTTACTGTGTCAGAGGATATTCACCTGGAACACAGTACAACATGTAAATGTTATCTCCCCCTAAAAGAAAACCACATTAGTTTCAGTGGAAACCAGAGAATAGCAGCCTAGTTCATATAGAAAAAAGTAAAGTAGTCCTAGAACTGGTTTTCGATTCTGGCTGCTAGCTCCAGAGATTCTGTCCCACAGTAATGAGACGGACATCTTTGGAACCAGCAGAGTCTCCGCTTTCATGTGACTCCTTGTTTGTGTGGAGAAATATTAATAATTAACATGCTGTTGACTTGTAGATCTGGAATAAAAAGATAAAGAGCAAGATGGTTCTGTTTATTCTGTCAGGACATGTTCGCAGAATTTAGCAAGTCATTTAAAACAAATTAGACTTTTTTTTTTCAACCGGCAGGCTGTGTGTAACCGGGTTTTATCACCTATGAGTTGCAGCTTGCTGTGAATGTGAGGCCGTCTCATGATCCTGTTTAGCATCACAGGTGTCTCTTCCAACAGAATTCCATCAGAGGGTCAGAGAGAGGAGTTCAGCTGCCTCCAGAGGAGGATCCAGCCGACCGACTCAGGTAGGAGCTCTGGGTTTATCAGAGTCCAGCTCGTAAAGTCTGATGGTCTCTGTCTCAGAGGGACAGCTAACGCCTAAGCTAATGAGGATCTTTTCCTTCCTCTCTCAGCAGCGTTAGTCCTGTGTGGCGCAGACTATGTGACGGGCTCCAACCTGCCGAGCCACTCGGACCTCCAACTGTCCTGTTTCACTGGACACAGAATACAGGTGTTTCTTTAAGCAACTCTTACCATCTTATTCAGCCAAGAAGTCTTTCTGATCCTGTTCTGAGAGAGAAACTCTGCAGGAGCAGCATGTGTGAGATTATTAATCATTCCTTTTTTTTCTGTTGCTTAATTTACATGCGTATCCAGATGAATATTTCCACTGAAACTCTGAGATCATGTTTTATCTTCCATACTCAGTTTTAGCTGGAAAACCTTGTTACAGTACCAGTTTACCAGAGGGAAAAAAAAGAAAACATTTCTACACTTTAACCCTTTAATGCCGTACGTATCATATCTGATCCAGTTTGAGACCTATTGCATCATTTTGTTGTAAAAACTTTGCTCAAAACCCTGTTGAAAACAATCTGATACTTGTCTTCTGGCCCCTGATGGACACCATCTGTACTACAATAATTCTGACATCACACAGTAATAAACTTAAATATACATAAATTATTTCAATTTTTTTACTTTTTGGTAAAGCATAAATAAAGACTTCATTTATAAAAATAGACTTCTCTACCCATTTTTCTTGTGTCCAGCTTTAAAGAAATATCCTGAAACAATCGATGAGAGACTGATTTTTAATCAGTGTTTCTGTGTCACTCTGAGAGAAAAGAAGCAATAAACAAGAAACCAAATGAGAATTTAAGTACTGGTAGTGGTGTAGTTGGTGGCTCAGGTGGTCAAGCAGGTTGTCCACCAAGGTTGGTGGTTCAATTCTCACTTCATCCAGATCTTTGGGAAAGTCATTTCACTCACCTCTGTATTTTTGGTGGGTTGAGAGGCTGTTAAAGTCCTGATATTTTTCCTTACTCCAGGAAATCAGGAAATGTGTTATTATCTCTGACACTTAACCTCCTCTGTGTGACTGTTCTTTTTTTCTTCGCTTTTAGGGTCCAGTGTTTTTGTTGGAGGACAATAAATCAGCAATTTCCCTCAACGACGCTCTGATGTGGGCCAAAGTCAACCCGTTCTCTCCGCTGGGAACCGGACTCCGTATCAACCCTTTCTAACAAAGAGAAGGAAGGAACCAGAGATTGACTGAAAAATTACAACCAAAAATCAGAAATGAGACAGAAAAATGCTAATTAAAAAGAAAAAGCAGTGATTGTTACATTCACTCCCACATCAGTTTAATTACAGACAATATGAACTCAACATGCACCAACTTCACTTCGTTTGTCAATCAAATCAGTTCTTCCCTTTCAGACCTGCAACATGTTTAAAAAAAATTATTGGTGCAACTTAATAAGTTTAGTAACAAACAAAACGTTAATTTCAAACAGAAAATTAGAATCGTTGTTTGGGCCAGTTTCAACATCCATGAACGCCTCTGAGGATCAAAGATGTTCAGATTGTTGGGAGAAGGAATGGGAACGTTAAAAAGTAGATAAAGATTCCCTGAACCCGGATTTCTGGAATGTTTCAGGTCTGAAATGTGAAGCTCGATGAATGTGTCCTCTCCACAGCCTAATTTAATTTTCTGTAAGTTCAAAGACCACGTTTCCACACGTGATCCGCATGTTATTTGCATTCAGTTCTGGATCACATGTGGAGCATATGTAAATGTTCTAAAACCACATTTTCACATCTACATGTGCTTCACTTCTGCTTTTTTGTGAAGCACATGTGAACTGCATGTGCTTCACGTGCACATGAAGCACATGTGGAATGTGAAGCACATGCAGTCCACATGCGCTTTACATTCCACATGTGCACATGAAGCACATGTGGAATGTGAAGCATGTGCATCACATGTGCTTTTGGAATATTTCTACATGGGTTTTACATGTGATCCACATTACACAAAAATGTCCCAAAACCACATTGTCTACATGTGGATAACGCGTGTGTAGCACATGTTTTTTCTGTAGGTTCATTCTGTCTGCAATTAATTGAAAGTAAAAGGACATTTAAGAAAGGCTGCTTTAAAAGCGTACAAGCATGGTGGCGGCTTCGTCTCGGCTCTGGGAGGTAAAACTGGCCTGAAAAGAACGTTTTTCGCTCAACACAAAGGGACTAACTGTGTTTTCTGATAAGTTTGTGGCTTTTGTAGACTTCTGCTGTAGCTGTGGTGTGAAGGGAACTCAACATGTGTGACTTCTTTAGTAAGACTTCTTCTTTTTCCCTCCAAGTATTAGCATGTACATACAGGGTATCAACCAGAGTTCTTCTATTGTAAAAAAGGAAACACTGAAATAAAGTGAACTCTGCACATTTATTAAAGAGATTTCTTCTGTTGAGATGCAGATTTTTTTCATGTTGAAGGGTAGATTTACATGTAATCATTCAGCAGATGGTTCTGGTCAGGATCTTATAAGAAAAGAACTTGAGAAAATTCTGACTATAATCAAGTAAAATAAGATGATTAAACTTGTCAGATTTCCTGAAACAAGAACGTTTCTGTGGTGTTAACTTTCTGAAACTAAAACTTTGCTTCTGACTTTATTTGATGGCGTCAGAGTCCTGTGCAGACCTGGAGCCATGTCACGCGACAGCAACTGGATATCAACATGCTAGCCGTTTGAAAGCATGACTGATTCAGCAAGAAAATAGAGGAAGATGAAAGAGTCTAAGGACAATGCATATTAATGAACATCTATAAGCAAATGTCTCAGCTCTTGAGACTCTGGATAGCCGGTGCCTGGCGGGGTCTGCAGCTGCAGGCTCCTTTTTTTCTGACCCCTCCGGTCAGGTCCAGCAAGATTCTATATATTCCATAATTCCAAATAAATAAGATTGAAATAAAAAATATTGCTGGGCTGCACGGTGGTGTGGTGGTTAGCACAGAAACCTCACAGCAAGAAGGTTGCTGGTGGCCTTTCTGGAGTTTGCATGTTCTCCCTGTGTATGAATGGGTTCTCTGAGGTCTCTGGCTTCCTCTGTTACGTGGGGCTCAGGCAGAGGACCCAAATGCAGGACCCAAAACAACAGGTAGAGTTCAAAAACCCTTTATTCTCAGGTGAATCCTGAACTTAATTCCTCACAGTTCTCACTGTGGCTCTCGAACAACATAGGTAGTGTGGAATGACGATCCGACATGAGACAATGGGAAATGCAGACAATATATTCACAGCAGGTAATGGGTGACAGCTGGAATCAATCGGGGCGGGACAGACAATGACTGACAGGAGACATGATGACAGGAGGTAAAGACACCTGAAACGACAGCAAAATTAGAACTTTCAAAACAAAACAGAAACAAAACCTGACAGGAAGTTCAACAAACCCATCGAGACACATCCTCCCACCATCCAAAAGCATGCATGTTTTAGTTAATTGGTGACTCTAAATTCTCCGTGTGAATGGTTGGTTGTCCCTATCTGTGTTGGCCCTGCGATGGACTGGTGACCTGTCCAGGGTGTACCCTGCCTCTCACCTGAAACAATGCTGGGCTAGGCTCCAGCTTACTCCGTGACCCATAATGGAACAAGCGGTACAGATAATGACTGACTGACTAAAAAAAAGAGATTATCAAGAGTAGCCTTTTACCCATAAAGCTCTTCTTGGTAAAGCAAATTTGTTCAGCACAACACAGCAACTATCATTCTGCCGCCACCATGCTGGACAGGACAAGATAAAAAAAATAAAATGAGAAGAAGCACGATCACCCAGCACGATCTGATCAGCGAGAAGGGATGCATGGCTGTGAGAGTGGGCATTAAAAGATTTATAAACAAAACTATTTTATCATTGATTGGCAAATGAAGAGGAAGCCAGTGGAGTGAAGCTAGAGCTGGGGTGATGTGTCAAACTGGCCATGCAGGCCTGGCGAACTCCGGCTAAAACTATGTTGCAATAACAGGTTGTAATAAAAACATGAATCACAGTTTGAGTATTATGCTTGGACAGAACAGGTGCCTGAGATGGAAAATACTGCATTTACATGTTTATCCAGCTTTAGATCAGCATCAGTTTTCACACCTAAATCTGTGATAATGGTTGTCATAGCGACACTGCGAGACCTGCAAATGCTACTGGGTCCTACTGGGTTTTAAAATCATGTAAAGCACTTTGTGTTGCCTGTGTTATGAAAAGTGCTTTATAAATAAAGTTTGATTTGATTTGATATAAGATGCTACACTGTGGACATAAAGGGATGGACATGGTCAGCAGCAACACTCAGGTAGGCTGTGGTGGTTAAAACAAGCCATACTGGTGCCAGAGTCACTTAAATCACTTTCCTTCCTCATCCTGATGCTCAGTTTGAACTTCAGCAAGTCCTCACCATGTCTCCATGACAACATGATGCCGTGTGATTGGCTGATAAAGTGCATGCTTCCCTCTGAGCTGCGCTCACACTTTCCTGTTGTTGTACTGTGTGAAGTTTAACAGTCACAAAACATGAAACCAAGTGGAAAATCTTTATTTTGTAGTTTTTTGTTCTGGGACGTTTTAAAAAAAATTTTCGATCATGTAGCTGGAAGGAAGTCCCAGGCAAGATGACCTGCCGGTAACCTGTTTATATAGACCTTCCTCCTCCTCCTCTTAGAGGGTGACCTCACCCAGGATCCTGGATGAGGTCCAGGTTTGGAAAAGGACCAACATGACGGACTGGTTTATAGAACGAAGATTTGTAAGGAATGTCAGGCCGGCATCAAATCAGCTGAGGTGATGTTTGCTGCTCCCATCTGTTCGCTGTGGTGACGGCAGCAGAGGCTGAAACCAGAGCAGGAATACGTCTGCACCCTCTTTGTTCCACAACCATCATGTTTAACTGGGAGGAAACACTGGAAGTTTAATATTTGTACCAGCTGCAGGCATTGTGGTGTGTTTAAGAGCACACCCAAACAGGAAGAACACTGGAGTTTGTTTGATAGAAGCAGGGTGACCATCCAGTTCAGCTGAGATGTGATAAATGTTCTGGTGGCAATCATGGAACTCGGGTAGTTCATGTCTGTACCATTTTTATTTTATTTGTACAAACAACAAAAAAGGTAGGTCTCATAATGCAACAATTTCCATGATGAAACAGACATTTTACCATGTGATGGAAAATTTGAGCTGATAGTGAAGCTGATAGCAGCAACACGTCTGGAAAAAGTTTGAACAGGAGCAACAATAGGCTGGAAAAGTAACTGGTACAGATCAGAAACACCTAGAGGAGCATTTGACAAATAATCAGGTTAACTGGCAAGAGGTCAGTAACATGACTGTGTATAAACAGAGCATTTCAGAGAGGCAGAGTCCCTCAGATGGAAAGATGAACACAGGTTCACCAATCTGGGACAAACTGGATCTAAAACTGTGGAACAATTTCAGAAAAATGTTCCTCAGACTTTGAAGATCCACCATCTACAGTGTAGAATATCATCAGAAGATTCAGAGAATCAGGAGGAATCCCTGTGTGCATGGGAGAAGGTTGGATGGAGATCCTCTGCATTCAAAGCAGAAATGATTCAGCAATGGAAACCACTGCATGGACTCAGGAAGACTTCCAGAAATCACTGTCTGTAAACCTAGTTCACCCTGAAATCCACAAACGCAGGTTAAAGCTCCATCATGCAGAGAAGAAGCCAGATGTGAACAAGATGCAGAACCAGCTTCTTCCGTCTTCTCTGGACCAAAGCTCATTTAAAATGATCTAAGGCAAAGTGGAAACCTGGATGAAGATGTGAACTAGTTTCTGGAAAGCATGGACACTGTCCTGCAGACTAAAGAGGGAGCATTCAGCTTCAGGAAAGGTGAAAAGCTGCATCTCTGATGGTACAGGGCTGCATTAGTGCCTATACGGTGTGGGCAGCTTCCACATCTGTGAAGCTCCGTCAATGCTGAAAAGTACATAGAGGTTTTAGAGCAACATCTGTTCCCATCCAGACAAAGTCTCCTTGCAGATTTCAGCAAGCCAATGCTAAACCACATCCTGCATCCATCACAACAGCATGGCTTCACAGGAGAAGAGTCCGACTGCTGAACTGGCCTGCCTGCAGTCCAGGGGCCTCATTTTTCAAACTGTACATAGCAAAGCAAACTACAGGTGGCGTCTGTGGTGCAAAAAGGAAATGATGCGCGCTTCTACTTTCAGATTTCTTAAAGCGTGCCCACGCACGTCCTACACCTGTTTCCGTTCATAAATCAGAATCAACTCTAAAGCGGGCGCACGTGAGGGAACACCTTCCCACGCCCACATGGTGGCTATAAATGGTCAGGTGGACGCATATGACACATATTCATCACATCATTTCCATGACGGCTCCGGAGGGAAACAGAGGGAAGAAGTGGCATTTTTCAGGGTGAGAGACAGAGATCCTGATGGACCACGTTGGAAAACGTAAAAGTGTTTTATTGGTGGGCACGGTGTGGGCATTACTTGTGTCAGAAAGTCAGAATAGTGGCAGCAGGTGTCAGAACACAAGACACACCAGAGGTATCGGAACATGCGGCTAGATGTCTCATTCGGTAGAACATCCAACTGCCATTCGGAAGACCGAAGTACGACTCCCACAGGGGGAAATCACTTTGGAGAAAAGAACTGATTGCTTTAATTGATAAAATAAATATGTACAGATACATCTGATATTGGTAGCAGTTTATTTAGTGTTAAATATTTCTTTCTAGTTGCTGGGTGCTCCGGTGGGCGGTGCAGACACAATCACCGCTATTAAACTGGTGGACAACGAGCTGCGGGAAATAAAGACCGTTGTGACAGAAATTGGGACAACAATTTAAAAATTTTGTGTAACATTGTATAAGAATAAATAAATAAAAGGAAATCCACCTCTGGTGTGTTTCATTAGCGTTGCATCACTTCTAGACCTTCAGTCTCCAGTCTCCAGTCCAATCCGGGTCTGCTGGAAAGAATGGCCAAAGCTACTTTTCTTACTGACTGGTACGTGCTGGCAGAAGACCTATTTAGCTGGATGTATTTTACAACAAGTACGTTTTGTTTCATAATGACAGAACATATTTTAGTGGTTCTTGTTTAATAGCATCTCCCTTTATTCCAAAAATCCTATCTCACATGTTACAGCATTTCCTTGATTTTATTCTAGATTATGTTCATACGGGAGGGTCAGAGTTGCCGTGAACATTTTCCCGTCAAGTTTGGTTTTTATAATTGCAAAAGTTGACTATATTTGGCGTCCGCTAGTTTTTGTTCCCACGCAAGCCCCAGACCTTTCACTAATACAAAACATCTGGAACATCATGGAAGCAAAAATCCAGCAACCAAGGTCCAGGACTGTAGAGCAGCTAGAATCCTGCATCAGACCAGAATGGGACAACATTCCTCTCCTAAAACTAAACATTGAGTTTGTATCTGACTTGTAAACCAACTAATAATGCAAAACATTTTTTTTCTTTTTAAATATATCTTTATTAGTATGAAATACAAATCCTCATTGTGTTTCATATAAAACAGGATGTTACATGTGTCCAATAAATCACTTCCACACAAATATAAATCTTTATAATCTTTGGATAAAATGAGTTAACAAAAATATCCAAAAGTTTATTAATCAGTTTATTTATCCTGAGTTTTATTATCCGGACTTTAAGGCCCTGAACGAGATTTACCAAAGGTTGGACCTGTTCTCCTGGTTTCAGGTGGATTTAAGTCAAACTGGGGCATAACATCAGCCATCATCATGCAGCATCGATCTGATAAATAAACAAATTTTTTGAAGCGTCACAGTCAACCTGGGTTAAACAGATCCATCCACATGCGTGTGTCTGCTAGCATGTTGCTTTCTGACTCGTTTACCTGAGCTGCAGGGGCGGGGCTGAGTTAGTGTGGATGGAAAAGCTGCCATCATAAACCTGTTTGGACGTCAGACAACATCAGATGATGTCTCCTTCAGCAGATGTTCAGCTGTTCTCATGTTCCAAGTTCATATCTACACATGATTTTAAGGTTTGGTTAAAGGAGAAAAATCCATCAGACCAAGATCTGATGAGGAAAATGAGGTTTCACAGCACATCGTTACTATTACGCTTTGTTTTCATTCAGCCTATTCGGTCTGTTAGTTTCCCTTCTCGAATAATTTCATTGTCAACAAAGATGTTTGTGAATCTAATGGAGGGTTTTTGTAAAACACTTCTTAAGTAAAACTTGAGGACAGATTTAAGAAGATGTTGGTGAACGAGGCCCATCACCACTCGGAAACCTGCAGGTGCTGATCCTGAACACATAAAACACAAACAAACAAGAAAAAGTTGCTTCGACTCAGTTCTGAGCCAACCTGCTGGTGACCCGGTCTCTGGACTCCGGCTATTCAGGCAGACATGGGCTCATATGTGTGGAAGTGGATTCCCTTGGAGCAGGTAATCTTCATCACAGCTCCGTTCAGACTGCTGTCGGTAATCAGCATCATCACACCCTCGGCTATCAGCGACGGCCTGCAGACAAACACAGTTTCAGAGGACACATCCATCCCAGTCTGCTACTAAATCCTGAAATCCAGGGAATTTTTCCCCTGAAAGGAGTTGCAACATTCTGAAAACAGAGGCTACATGAGAAATCCACACATCTGCTACTAATTTCCTCTGGCTCTAAGTACTTCCCTCCTGCTGCGGAGCAGGAGCCTCCACAGTCCGTCCTGATGACAGATATCACTCAGCAATCATTTTCATTGTGAAACTGCAGCAGTTTAGAGAAGCTGGAAGCAAAAGGGTTAGGGTTCAGACTTCCTCCAGCTGACAGACATGCTGACCTACATTTGCTCAATAAATCTGTCCAAATTCTCACTGGACTGAAAAAAACAAACAAACATTCGGCACAAAAAAACCTCCAGTTTTTCCACTTTCTCTTAAGAAAGAAACTGAACTGCAGAAGATTCTGGAGGTATTGTGTTCATGTGTCTGCAACCAGGAAGAGGAACTAAAGATCTGGTTTGTTCAGAGCAAAGAAGAAGATCAGGTGTGAAACACGGTGGTGGATGTGTTGTGGTCTGGGTCTCTGTCTCTGTACCCTGATCCTTTGGACCAGGATCTGTCCTTTGACGTTTAATAAAACAGGTTTCTATGACCACCTTCTTCCTACGTAACATTCCCAGAATGAGGAGCATCCTGTCTCAGAGTGATGCAGGAAAACTAGTCCATGGATCTGTTCCTTCCAGACTGGACGACTGTAATTCCTGATTATTGATCTGAATTCTGATCCAGGATGCTGCAGCGAGGGTTCTGATGAGGATCATCATCAGAGGTCACGTTTCTCCACTTTTATCTTTATCATCTTCCAGTTAAATCCATGAGAGAATTTAAATTCTTCTCCTCACACATAATACTCTTAGTGACAAAGATCCACTGGACCTTAAAGATTTCAGAGTTCCAGATTTTTCCATCAGAGCTTCATACTCACACTGCAGGTTTACTGGTTCCTAGAGTTTCTACAAGTAGAATGGGAGGCAAAACCTTCAGTTATCAGATCTCTCTCTGTGGAACCGGCTCCTGGTTTGGCTTCAGGTATCAGACCCCCTCTCCACCTTCAGATCATCTCCAAACATTCCTTCCTGATAAATCATATAGCAGGTCTGTGACCCTGATCCATCCTTTAGTCCTGCTGCTAGAGGCCGAGGCTGCTGGGGGACATCCCATGATGCACTGGGCTTCTCTCTGCTCTCTTTACTCTCCATGTAGAAATATCTGATGTTATTGTTGTCATTCATGTGTCAATCAATCAAATTCTATTAATAAAGAGCTTTACAACAACCTTTGCTGGAAGAAACTTTAGTGATGTTGGATAAATAGGCTAACTCAATGATCCGTTATCTGATCATTGGAATATGTGAGACCATTGTTTCTGCTCTGTGTCCATAGACGTAGGTGGAACTTACTTTAAAACTCCAAACTTGCTCATGCTTCGTTTAAAGTCATCCTTGAACTTGACGAACTTTCCCATGTTGTCCTCATGTTCCACAGAGTGCAGCAGCGGCGTGTCCACGAAGGCTGGACACAGAACGTTGATCCGGACGCCGTAGTCGCCCTGAACTGATGCATCCTGCAACCATAACAGGAAGAGCTGCTGAACTCAACACTTTTCCAACATGTCTGACTCTGTGTGTTTTCGCCATGTGTGTCTCACCGCCATCGCTCTGGTGAAGCCGATGACTCCATGTTTTGTGGCGGTGTAGACGGGCTGATGAGGGGAATGCAGAAAAGCTGAAATACATCGCAGAAGAAGAAGAAACATGCAGGTTAACAGATTTTTCATCAAAAAGAACTTTAAGTCTGCTCCAGACTCAAGAGGCTCAGATGATGCAGCTTTTCACTGAAGGTAAATGGCTGGACGGCTGAAAACTTTCAGGACTTATGAAGAATCTGTAGATGGACGGGATCTAAACACCCACATTCTTCCCCCCAAAACAACATGCTGCAGGCAGCTGAGCTGACCATGTTTGGACAAGTCCTGGTGGGTGGAAGACTGGAGAGTATGGTATGTTCATGCACATTTTCCTCATACTGATGTTATCTGACAAGCGAGATACGAGCTGGAGTAAGAAGAAGCTCAACTGTCCATCAACAGGAACATCCTCTGGAGTGACCAGCAGCTGAAAGGAATCTGTACGCACAGACCAAGAGAAACCGAAGAGTTGACACAGGATGAAACATTTTCAGCTAGATTATTCAAACTGAACTCAAATCAAAGTTTTCTTTAAAGGTGTAAAACTTGTCAATCAAATCAAATTTTATTTATAAAGCACTTTTTATACAATAAGCGCAAAATGCCTTTCAGTCAAAAACAAGCTGAAAACACAACAAGCTATCACACACACATAATCATACATTTTACGTCTCATTTTACGTCTTCCATGGTGAAGATGTGAGGTCATCACCATGGAAACTGCCCAGACCAGAGCAGACAGGGGCCCAGGCTGCAACCTCCATAAATCCATAAACACGTAATCACAAACCAACCAATCACAAGGGTGTCCCTGCGGACCTACGTGGATCATGACGCCGCAACCAGACGCCGCGCAAGTATAAATCCAGCTTAAGGCTGCAGTGCAGGGCCCCCAGCCACCCAGACAAGGATGATCACCATGGCAACGACCCCATAGACACAGCCGGCCTGGCTTCCATGGGGGAGGACCCACCATTAGAAAAACACTGAAAAACCTTAAAAGATGAACAACAATAAAATAAAAGATAAAATAATATAGATAAAGGAATTCAGAGTGATACACTGGGGTAAAATAGATGGAAAAAAAATAGTATAAAAATCTACATAAATAATTAGTAATTAAACCTGAATAAATAAATAGTTAAGTGAGAACAAATTAATTTAAACATAAATAACTAAATACAAATAAAAATAAAAATGTATTAAAGGGAAGCTAAAAAGGTCTGGAGCCTCTTAAAAACATCAACAGTCTCTCCCAGAAACAGGAAGAGTAGTGTTGTGGATAAATTCTAGACGGGGTTTGTTTGAAGCAGAAAAAGGTAAATCTAGGGGTAAAGATGGGGTAAAGAAGACTTTTTATAGATCTGTATAAGTATTTGATGATGGTATCTTATGTCCGAGGTTTGTAGGCCAAGACAGAGAGAACGTCACCAAAGGTGTGGTCCAAGGTTGAGCTTTATTTAATTTAATTTAATTTAATTTAATTTAATTTAATTTAATTTAATTTAATTTAATTTAATTTAATTTAATTTA
>JBAMHW010000004.1:35574464-35590500 GCA_037177495.1 Rhadinocentrus ornatus
TAACGTGTTAACAGGAAACTAGGTGATGAAGCTAACGTGTTAACAGGAAACTCGGTGATGAAGCTAACGTGTTAACAGGAAACTCGGTGATGAAGCTAACGTGTTAACAGGAAACTAGGTGATGAAGCTAACGTGTTAACAGGAAACTCGGTGATGAAGCTAACGTGTTAACAAGAAACTCGGTGATGAAGCTAACATGTTAACAGGAAACTCGGTGATGAAGCTAACGTGTTAACAGGAAACTTGGTGATGAAGCTAACGTGTTAACAGGAAACTCGGTGATGAAGCTAACATGTAAACAGGAAACTCGGTGATGAAGCTAACATGTTAACAGGAAACTAGGTGATGAAGCTAACATGTTAGATATATATATCCATATATACACACTCATTTAGCTGACGCTTTTATCCAAAGCAACTTACAATGGTTAGGCAGTAGCGTTAAGGGTCTTGCCAAAAGACCCAACTGGAAGGTGTTAATGTTCATCCCCTGGGGGATTCGAACCCTGGGCTCCCACATGGGAGACTGATGCTCTACCAGTTGAGCTAACCAGCCACATGTTAAAATGTTAACAGGAAACTTGTGATGAGGTTTCTTCCTGCAAACACGTCTTCAGGTGTTTAACAGTACGGGGTCCTGTTTTTTTCTAAATCATCCCACATTACAAGGAACAGATCAGGACTAAAGGGCAAGCCAGTCCACCGACTCCATACCATCAGAACCCAGATCTGACCCCATACCATCAGAACTCTGATCCGACCCCATACCAAGAACCCTGATTCAACCCCATACCATCATGGAATGAGACTTTTGGACTTGTTCCTGACACCTGTTTCGAAGCTCCTTTTGCTCCATTTCTTCTAACAAAGATCTGGATACTGGTTGGTCTGACCAGAATCCAGGTCTCCACTGTGTGATGGTCCATCCCAGATGCCTCAGGGTCCAGAGAAGTCTGGAACTCTGGTCCAGTTTAACATGCAGCTTCTTTTCTGCTCAGTACAGTCTTATTTTTTTATTTTTTTTATTTTTTTTTGAGTAAAGTCTGAAGTAAGTAAAGTCTGTGAATGAACTGTGTACTATATATTTCCATGGTAACCCTTGTTCATGTAATTTGTAATTAATTCTGCAGCTGTGCAGAAACCATCATTTTTAGTTATAATCTAAAAAATAATCTTTGTTCTTGACTCCATTTGAAAGGACACTTCTTGTTTTTCTGTTCTTTTTTGTGAAAGAAGAATTCCTGGAGGCTTCAAAGAGTTTGTCTCAGTGTTTATGAGGAGAAACTTCCTGCAGACATGTAAGTTGACTGTAAACAGTGAGAATGAGGATATGTGGAGCATCTTAAGCCGTTAGGTTGTTTATCTCTTGACAAGATGACAGACGTGTCTGGATGAACACCTGAAGGCAGAAACCTGAGATACCAAAACAACCTCCTGTTAGCACCTGTAGCATTCCACATTCGGAAAACCGGTAATTAAAAAGAACAACTCTTTTAACAGACTTTCAACGAGCTCCATTCAGACTCACACTATGTCCATACCACCAGGGGCACTATCTGATTCTCAGCAGCAACACCAAACAGCATTCCACAGCCTGCAGGAATTTACTTTAAAATGTCCCATAGTGAAACTGCATTCCTCGCTCCAGCTCTGACACACTTAAATTCACAGCTTCGCCCTCATTTTCACTTTCATGTACCAGCGCTCACACACATCAGTCCTGACACAGCTGCAGAAAAGCAGAACCAGATAAAGGCTGTCTGTTCAGGAAGATGTTTAATAATAAAACCTTTCAGTCACATGAGTTTGTCTCAGGCAGTTTTTTTGTCTTAGTTTTATATTTTCTTCTGGAGCTAAAAAAAACAAAACCAAATGAAATATAATCCAAATACAAGCATGAAAAGAAGCAAATAAAAGACACTTTTATATTAACTTCTTTTTTCTACACAACAATTTATCCAAAACAAAGTAACAAAACACAAAGTAAAAATAAAATGAGGCCGATATAGTCTCTCACTAGTCTGTTTATCTGCCAAAGCACAAAGAAATTGACCACAAATTGACTATAACTAAAATAATTGACCGGAATTAACGCTCCCTCATCCCACGGAGGGTTCAACACTCGCACTCTTTCATTTAAAGAAGAAAAAAAAAGAAAACAATGTTTCCTGCAGTTCTGTGCTAATATGGCTTCTCCTCTTCTGCTTCTACTCCTCCTCTCTTTCCTGCTGCTTTTATGTTACCAGCAGTTGGTGATCAGCTGATTGGCTTCTCTAGTGCTAGCACCGTCTTTCTTGTTGCGCTTGTTTATTATTCATCTGAGAATGAGGAAATTAGTGGTTCAACTCATATTTAACCCAAGGTATTGTTATTGGACGCACTAGCAATGGCAAATATTTATCAGGCTCATGTCAATCAGATCCACGTCACTATTACGTGAAGCTGAAGAATGAAATAGAATTTAAAGACCATTCATAAAATAACACTAGTATGGGATTCGTAATCGGTATCGACAGATACCTAAACCCCAGGTTTCGGAATCGGTATGGGACAGAAAAAATGGCATCAGAAAATCCGCATGCTGCCACTAATTCTCCTTTCAACACTCTCCCTTGCATCTGAGCAAATAACTCATTCATTCTGGAAGCCCCAATATTCTTTGGCCACTTCTCATTTCAGTTTATAGCTTCTAATAACTGGAACCAGTTACAACAGAAACTAAATGACTGAAACCAGTTACAACTGAATGAATGGAACCAGTTATTGTTATGAATGTAAACTGGTTCTCAATCGTCCTTCCTGGTTAAATCGAGGTTAAATAAAAGAAATAAAAATGAGTTATAAACCTGTGTTTATAAAAGATCTCTGTTCCTTTTAAGTTATATTTACTCTTTTTTTCTAATCTTTCTATGTGCTTGGTACATCATTTGTATGATACAGTAAGCTACTAACTCATGAAACTTTGAATACTTAATGAATAATGGATTTAATGCTTATTACTTCTTCAAATGACTCTTGAAGCTTTTATTAGTTCAAATATTTGCCCAGAAGTCAACATAATCGGTCAGATACAGCAGAATTATATCCTGCCTGGCCCATAGACACAATTTGGTTGGACCTCCTTCAGCTGTGATTCCAGCAGCTTCTCTGTGCCATCGTCTCTAGAAGCTTCTGCACCGTTGCAAGATTTGTTTCCATCCATAGCTGCATTAATGTTTAACCCAGATCTTGTATTGATGATGAAGAAACCAACCACTGCACAAAGTCTTCTCCAGAAAATCCCCAAAATCCTCCCTGGGGTTCAGGTCTGTGGTGGCCAATCCATGTGTGAAAATGAAGTCTCTTGTTCCCTGAACCACTCTTTCACACTGAGCCCCATGAATCCTGGCACTGTGCCATCAGGGAAGATGGAACAACCTGCTCATTCAGTATTTTCAGGTATCAGATGACCTCTTTGGACACATAATGTTGCTGTACCTAAACCTGAACCTTGACCTGAACCTAGATCTGGCCAAACCCAGATCATAGACTGGCCCCACATGCTTGTACAGTAGCACTAGGCATGATGGCTGCGTCTCTTCATCTGCCTCCTTACCCCGATGCTCCATCACTGGAGCTGGGTCAATCTGGACTCATCAGACCATATAACCTACTTCCATTGCTCCAGAGTCCAGTCTCTATGCTCCCTAGCAATCCTTTTTTCTGGATGCGTGTGGAAATGTTTTTCCTTTTACTATTAAACATAATCCTAAGTTCTACTGCTGTTTTTCTTCCATCCACCAAACGTTGAAGTGATCACCATCATTCAGGATGTTTTTCTGACCACAATTCTTCCAGGAAGACGATGGGCCCATCCTTCCAGGTTTTAATAATGCATTGGACAGCTCTTAACCCAGTTTTAGTAGTTTCTGTTTTCTTTGTTTGATGCCAATGATCTGAGGCTTCTGGAACAGACTAACATCTTTTCCATGACCACGGATGTGTCTTACCACATGGTTGTTTAAGAAAAGAGAAGCTGCTTATTGCATCAGTTGGGGTTAAATAACTTGTTACAGCTTAAAGATGATTACCCATTCAGGAATTATCCAATAGGAAGCTTCTACTTATTTTCTTAGAAAAATCCAGGTGGTGGATTTTTTTTAGCCAGGCAGTGTAGAATATAATGGGTGTGAGGAGGCTGACATCCCTCCATCTTCTCAGTTTACCTGTTAGTGTCAAGCTGTTGGACACGTCACACTGGATGAAGATGCAGTGTCCCTCTCCGAAATCAGCAGCCAGTTGTGTTTCGCACTCCTCGCCAGAGGTCTTGTTCATGTCCACCACAGCCACCTGGAGGACAGAGGAGACACGCTGCAGAGGTTAGGCATCCTCTGTAGCTGCATGCTTGCATGGCTGACTTCTGGCCTGTGGTTTGACAGCTCTGATAAAAAAAAAGTGTTAGAACACACTCGTTTTAGAGCTCAATCATAATGAGGTGAAGGAGCCTGACTCTGAAACACACTTCTGTCTGTAAAACACTACTTCCTGTCTTATTAAAAAAAAAAAAGAGTAAAAAACAGAAAATGGATTCTTATGTGAGATTAATTAGAGCCGAGTGAACAGCTGTAGGAAGATCAGCTGATGTGTGTGAGAAACAGACGTCAGATGTGCTGATCTGAACCAGATCCAAGAACATAAACAACAGAGAAAAAGTAGGAAAATTCTGCTTTCTGTGCTGCAGACTGAGCAGAACTGACCTTAGCTGAGCTCTGCAGAAGCGAATGGACCACTGCCCTGCCGATGCCCTGAGCCCCTCCGGTCACCAGAGCCACCTTTCCCGTCAGAGACATGATCCCGGCTTCACCTTGTTGTCCTCCTCCTTCTTCTTCCTTTCTTTCTTCTTGTCCTCCTCTGTGTTCACCTTTCTGCTGCTTGCAGCACAATCAGAGCTTTTTCTCACTCTGCTGTGGTTCCCTTCCTCCTCCTCCCTCTCTCCTCCCTCCCTCTCTTTCTCTCTCGTATTTATCAGTCTATACAAACACTGAATATGTGTCACACACAGAGGGAGTTCAAGTAAACAGCAGTATAATAATTACAGGTTTTATCCAGCTTGTCGTGGCATCCATTCTCCTTTTCCTCCTCCTCTCCATGGACCTCCTCTTCTTCTCCTCTTTCACTCCTCCCCCTCTTGGGCCTGCACACCTGAGCTTGTCACACAGTTTGTATAAGAACTCCCACCATGTAAGTTTGACAGCAGCTTTTGTACAGAGTAGAGTGTGCATTCCTCCTCCACCACGTGTGTGTGTCCTGGCTGTAAATGCTGTTAGACATCATGCTCAGATACATGGCAGCCTTCAGGTCTCTGCATGTCGGCTTTCACACTCAGCTCCAACGCATGGTAACGGCTAAGCGCTTAGCTCACATGCAAGCAAACCTGTTTACTTCACACTGATGTTCACACTGAAGAACACTCAACGAAGCTGAGAACATTTTCAACAATAATACACCCCTTTATCTTTATTTATATACAACCTCAACTTCAGAAAAACTGGGTGCTGTACAGGTAGAGCAGGTTGCTTCTCACACTTTATACTTTAATTTCAATTCTCAAAAATTATTAGCCTTAGCTGCTTTTATTGTAATGTTTAATGGAAGCCTAAAATTTCCCTTGTCAAAAGACATGGACCGCCAAATTCATGCTTTTGGGAAAACCCTCCTCACTGTGGGGTTGGCGGTCCCACCGTATGGGGTTGGTGGCTCCAAGGCAAACTCAATGAAAAGAAAAATGAAAAAGTATTCTGGAAAAAACGTTATTTGTAAATTAAACCTTTCAATTTAAAACATTTATTTTAATATTTTCGTCAAAACAACCTCACCTGTGCCATGTTGAGGGGTTGGCTCTATGCATCACCCCATGCATGTTTGTGTGAACAAACCTGAAGAGGGTGTGACCCCAACCTCAATATTTGAGTATTTGTTAGCAGTTAAGTTAGTAAGCGCATGCTGTTATCTGGAAAGTCAGTGGATCGATTCCAGGCTTACCCTGACTGCATGCCGAAGGTCCTAAGGCAAGACCCTGAAACCCATGTTCCCTCCCCATGTGTCTATCAGGGTATGAACGTGTTTGATAATGTAAAAGAACTTAGCATAATAACATTAGAAGTGCTGTGTGTGTGTGTATGAATGTGACATCTGACATAGTATAAAAGTGCTTTAAGTGGTCAACATGACCAGAAAAGTGCTGTATAAGTACAGTCATTTACCGTTATAAATCCATAGTATAAAAGACCTAGAACAGGAACATAGAGAATGTGAAATTTTGATGATTATAGTTTATTTTCAGCTCCAATGTGAAAATCCTGATGAACTGAGTTGATGTGTAGTCCCTAAATACACTCACTGAAAACTAAATATGACCTGGTTTCCCCACATCATCTTAAAACTAATCTAGTGCTGGCATAGAACTATATTAGCACTGCTACGTAGCATCATGCTAACATTAGGTTAATAGCCTTTCAAAACATCAGTTGTTGTACTTGCACAGGAACTAAATCTCTTCTAGAAATGTGCAGTGTCTGGAATGTCTGGAAAGGTGTTTCTGTCCTCCTCCTCCAGTGACCTGTCAATCATCTGGAGTGTCCAATTAGATTTCAGATGTGGCCATTCCAACCCTGGATACCCCTCTAGCTCCACTCCTAGCTGTGTAAAACGTAAAAGAAAGCACATACTTATCAAATCATATTTTATTCCCAGTAGAAGATAAACATTTCAGATGATGAAACTGAGACATTTTACCATGTGATGGAAGATCTGAGCTGATAGGGAATCTGATGGCAGCAACATGTGTAAAAAGTAGTTCCAGGGTGATGTTCAACATGGTGTAGCATCCCCTCTTCTTCTAACAACTTTCTGTAAATGTCTGGGAAGTGAGGAGACCAGTTGCTAATGTTTTAGAAGAGGAATGTTGTCCCATTGTGGTCTGATGCAGGATTCTAGCAGCTCTACAGTCCTGGACCTTGGTTGCTGGATTTCTGCTTCCATGATGCTCCAGATGTTTTGTATTGGTGAAAGGTCTGGACTGCAGGCAGGACACGTCGTCCATACTTTCCAGAAACTAGTTCACATCTTCATCTAGGTTTTTACTTTGCTTTAGAGCATTTTAAATGAGCTTAGGTCCAGAGAAGACGGCACTGGTTCTGGATCCTGTTCACATCTGGCTGCTTCTTTGCATGATGGAGCTTTAACCTGCATGTGTGGATTTCAGGGTGAACTGTGCTCACAGACAGTGGTTTCTGGAAGTCTTCCTTAGTCCATGCAGTGGTTTTCCAGTAGAGAATCATGTCTGCTTTAAATACAGAAGATTACCAGCATCCAACCTTCTCCCAGGCACACAGGGATTCCTCCTGATTCTTTGAATTGTCTGATGATATTCTACACTGTAGATGGTGGATCTTCAAAGTCGGAGGAACATTTTTCTAAAATTGTTCCACAGTTTTAGATCCAGTTTGTCTCAGATTGGTGAACCTCTGTCCATCTTTCCATCTGAAAGACTGTGCCTCTCGTGTTACTGACCTGTTGCCAGTTAACCTGATTAGTTGTCAAATGCTCCTCCAGTTACCTTTTTTGTGTAAATATGTTCCTGAAGTGGTTATCAGCTGAAACACTCAATGACAATAACCATGAAACAGAAGTTGTCTCTAAGCTTTCAGGGTTTGCAGAATATTATATTGAGCTTCAGGAAGATCCCTACACTTCCCTCTTCTTCCTTCCTGCACTTCTTCGCCTCCTTCAGCCTTCTAACCAAACATCCTTCCTACATGTAATGAGCCGAGATCTGGAGGTGACTGAGCTTCAGTACCAGAGGCTGCAGAACAGGATCCAGCTACGATAATGTGGAGGATGAACTTCCTGAACCTGCTGAGGCTGAACTCTGCTGCTCTTCACTAAAGTTTCTTCTCATTTGTCTCTTCAGAGGAAGTTGAATTTTAACCAGTAAAGACCTGAAACAACATGTGTTGGCACCCACGTCCACATTCAAAAGGAAAATAAATTAGTTAAAGCAAAAAAATAAACAAAAACTTTGGGTTACGATGATATTAAGGAAAAATCTGTTAAAAACTGGATATATGTTAAAATAAATAAATGAAATTACGGAAACAAAACTTTTAAGGAAGAGAAAGAAAACCAGGAGGCATACAGTGTGCGTAAAAGAATTAGAAAAGAACATCAGGAGTATGAATCAGCTGCAGATATCTGGAAAAAAAAGCAAAAAAACAACAAAACAGGAGGTTTAAAACAACAGGAGTCATAAACAAGGACCAAAGGCACAACTGAGGAGCTATAAAAGCTCATCCCATCATCTTTTACTTCAGCTTGTTGGAAAATGTCTGAAATTTTATAAACGATTGTTTGAGAAATATCAGATGTGTCACAAAAAGTCTTTTTACATCCTAAACTGATCACAGAGAGAAGCTGTAAATATACACTAGTATGTGTGTATGAGGGGAACACATGTCTCATCTTCCTGGTAAATGCTGCCACCCAGTGGTGACAGGTAAAGTTGCAGCTTTGAAGAAACTAAGAAACACCAGTGGCCTCAGGTGAAGCTATGACTGCACTACAGGTAACTACATGTGTACTGTCTTCTTCTATGGTGCTTTTGAACCGAATTACAAATCTGTAACTGCAGTTTTAAAAGCTTCACACACACAGCTGTTTGTTCATTCAGAGACCGTAGTAAAAATGGTGGCAGCTTCCATGTATGTGCATAGATATCTACATATTATTACAATATTATAGTATTATTGTAGATATCTATGTGTATGTGGACCCACAACGAGTCCATTTTTACCAAGCTGTGAACACACCTGGAGAAACCATCAACCAAACCGGTTTGTAACCGTTAAGAAGTGGAAACCGACTTTATTGAAACCAACAGAATTTAATCAGAACAATGTAAAATATGCACATCTTATTTTACAAAAACGACGTGCACGCTCACCTGCGTCACATGACAGGGTTTGGTCGTGTAGCTTTCCACCATCAAATCTCCCAGGATCATGAATATATACAGCACATCACACACATACAGCTCATACAGCCTGGAACGAACCCTCTCTGCAGACACGCGACATGAAGAGTTTTCATGAAGAGTTTTACAACTGTCACTACGGTTTCTATCACAGTGCAAACTAATACGTCCAAAAATGGTGCTTTTTCTTTTCTTGTATTACTGGAAACTTGGTGGGGGAACTCCTGGCTGCACATCTGTTTCCCTTTGAGCTGAGAAGTTGCAGCCAAGCAGATAAAACAGAACAGAAGGCATAAAAAGCTGTTTCTTTCCGACAGAGCCAACCAAACTCAGGACTGAAGCACAGGTTTGGGACGGTAGAAACCTGATGCAGAACAGAAACTGATCCAGATTCAGATCTTCTTGCAGAGCGGCTTTGCTGTGAGGTGGTGAAGAGGACTCATGCTTTCCGTAACGTCTTCTCATGGAATCATTTCTGGAAAGTTTCCCATCTGTCTGTCAGTTACTTTGTGTTCACAAAAACCTGCAGGTATGCATCATGTTTGGTGGGAGAGATCATGGAAGCTGAGAACATTGTCTGCAGAAACAGCCAGCAAGACGGTGACGGCGTTTAAGAGAATCAACATCACCAGTGTCCCAGGAACAGTAGTGTGTAGCTCTGTGATGGATAGTTACCCTTTAAGTGATCTACAGTAGTTTTCCAGGTATTTCTATCCTGTCCAGGAGGTTTACAATCCAGCCACTAAATGTAGCGCTCATTCAGAGAATCTATCTGGTAAATCCACAATGACCCATGATAACAGCATTATTTATCACATTTCAATCATAAAAAGGTCACTATCACTTCTATGTTGTTAGGAGACATCTATTTAGACCAGGACGTGATGATGAAGCCACTTCCTGTCAAACTTTCCACCAATCAAAGAGCTTAAATTGACAGTAATGTCCAATCAGGAGCAGCCAAATATCAACGAGTTCTATGTGTGTCTGAAAAGAAAAATAATGCTTCTCTATGGCTGGAATAAAGCCAAGAAGATGTTTCTGATGCACGGTGGCGCCGAAAAGCAGCTGAGTTGGAGTTGGTTTAGTGAGGATAGCAGGTAAATAGTAGCAGAAACTGGAAATGAGGAAAAAGTGGAAATATGGAAATAGTTTCTGTTGTCCCTTCTCCTACCTGAGCCGCCACCTTTCCGTGGTGGAGGAGTATGCGTTTCCTGAAGATCCTGGGAGCTATGTTGCTGGGGGCTTTATAACCCTGGTAGGGTCACCCATGACTAACAGGTCTCTAGGGGAGGGACCAGACAAAGCGTGGCTCAAAAGAACCCTATGATGAGTCAAATCAGTGGACCCAGGTTTCCCTTGCCCAGATGTGGGTTATCTAGGCACCTCTCTGGAGCCAGGCCTGGATGTGGGGCACAAAGGCAAGCGCCTTTGCCCATGGGGTTCGGTCTGGCTTAGCCCGAAAGGGTGACAAGGTATTCTGGGCACGTCCAACTGGAATGATGCCCCGGGGAAGACCCAGAACATGCTGGAACGACTACATCTCTCGGCTGGCCTGGGAATGCCTCGGAATACACCGAATGTGGCCAGGGAGAGGGAAGTCTGGGTTTTCCTGCTTAGGCAGCGCGCCCGGTAAGCCGACTCTGGATAAGCGGTAGAAAATGGATGAACGGAGTTTCTGTTGTGTGTTTATTTTAAAGCTAATATTTACTCTCCTGAAAGCCAAGACCTGAGAGAATGATGTGTAGATGAGAAAAGGCTTGGTCACTGTTGATCTGTCTACAGAACTTTCAACAACGTTCTGTTAGTAATAAATTCTGCTTTATTCTTCTGGTTGGCCTTTATGCTGCTATATCTATTGACACATTCATTTTACATCATTTTAGCCTCATAATCTGACAGCTGAGGCTGTCCTAGAAATGTCTAGGACATGTCTGCATGCTGACTGGGATTAAAAGCTCCAGCTGCTACATACTGGTTTATACTGGGATTAAAAGCTTCAGCTGCTACAGACTGGTTTATACTGGGATTAAAAGCTCTAGGGTCTACAGACTGGTTCATACTGGGATTAAAAGTTTTAGGGTCTACAGACTGGTTTTTACTGTGATTAAGAACTCTAGGGTCTACAGACTGGTTTATATTGGGATTAAAAGCTCTAGGGTCTACAGACTGGTTCATACTGGGATTAAAAGCTCCAGCTGCTACAGACTGCTTTATACTGGGGTTAAAAGCTCCAGCTGCTACAGACTGGTTTATACTGGGATTAAAAGCTCTAGGGTCTACAGACTGGTTCATACTGGGATTAAAAGCTCTAGGGTCTACAGACTGGTTCATACTGGGATTAAAAGCTCCAGCTGCTACAGACTGGTTTATACTGGGATTAAAAGATTCCGCTGCTACAGACTGGTTTATACTGGGATTAAAAGCCTTAGCTGTAACAGACTGGTTCATACTGGGATTATAGCTTCAGCTGCTACAGACTGGTTTATACTGGGATTAAAAGCCTTAGCTGCTACAGACTGGTTTATACTGGGATTAAAGCTTTAGCTGCTACAGACTGGTTTATACTGGGATTAAGCTCCAGCGTCTACAGACTGGTTTATACTGGGATTAAAAGCTCTAGGGTCTACAGACTGGTTCATACTGGGATTAAAAGCTTCAGCTGCTACAGACTGTTTTTTTATGGGTTAAACAACCGCCATCGTGTGTTAAATCTTAATTACAAACCTTAACAAAACAAAAAGAGGTTTTTAGGGCTGGTTGGTCTTTCAGGTTTTACAGGTTTCCTCTATTTACATGAACTGAAAGACGTCTGAGATGAAGTGTGATCACGATGGAATAAACAGGAAGTCAGTAACATCTTGATGCAGTTTACTTTAGGTTTCTGCAAACCTCAGTCCACATCAGGATCTGGCTGCTGCACAGCAGGAAAGCCTTAACAGGTTTTTGCTAATATTTCTGGTGAGGAAGCGGGAACGGCTACCGGACGGGAAGGCTTCATGTTAACAAGCTAACGTTGCATCCTTCCAGGAAACGTTAGTAGTGTGTGAATGTGGGAAAGCTGATTCTCTCACTGCTCGTCTGCACGCTGCATTTAATGTGATGCATTGTCAGAGAAAAAGCAGCTGCTTGTCTGCATAGATGGTTGTAAACCTGACCTTCATCGGCTTTGTGAAATAATGAATGAGTGAGATCCATCGTTCAGGTCCTGGTTCAGCTGAACTCAAGGAAACTGTGACCTGAACTCCTCCCTGTTCCCTGCAGCAACATTCCTGCAGGTTTTAGCCTACAAGCTCTGGATTTTTTTTTACATGAAATGACAAGCGGCTGTTTGACCTTTAACTGACCAACAGTCAGGTCTGAAAACCTGAAACCAAAGGTCTGTGAAACACCTGCAGACAGTCAGAAAGCAGTCATCCTGCAGTCTTTTTCAGGTGGCTCCAGTTTCAAACACACAGTCTGAATGTTGCAGCCTCAGCTGATGTTTGCAGCTGACAGGAAGTAGGCTTGGAGCTGAGTCCTTTCCTAGAAAACCTCATCTAGTTCAAGAGAAACAGAGTCTACTCAGAGGTCAAACTGACGTGATCGACATAAAGTAACAGCAGCTTTGCACCTTCCTTTTACATCTGACCTCATAAACAAAGATGCTCAGGATGTCCTCGGAGACAACCAAGGCCAGATCCAGCAGCAGCTTCACTGACTGCAGATTGTCCTGATGCAACATGAGAGATCTGAGCACGAAACACGTCACCGTCCTGCTGGCTCACTCAGAACCTGTTGGAATGGTTTAACCCGAGACTGGACCAAGACCAGATGTGTCATGTTCTGTCTCAGCTTCAGTTCTCCGTGTTTACATTTCAGGCTGCAACACATTCCACTGGGAGGGGCAGAAAAACATTGTGTCAAATGCCAGATTTGGCCTGAAAGCAGCAAAAGTCTGAGCACCGAGGAGCTCCAGTTTGCCCCCAAATGTGTGGAAAAACCAGGCTGAAGAAGGAATGGGCCAAAATCCCTCCCGAGAAAGATTTACAGAAGCAGCTTTTCTGAATATGTTGCAGTTCTGAAATGTAAAAGTTCATGAAGTCATACACTCCCTGAAGTGGTTAAATATCCTGAGCAGGAGCTGATGCTTCACAGTAAAAACCACAGTGAGTTTACAGTGATAAATTTCCCTTTTCCCACTCGGAACATCGACTTTCCACCTTTCACACATACACAGGTGGAAGCAGCGAGTTGGTGTGTCGGTGGTGTGGCGTTTAAGGTGGGGCTGAAAGAGGAGGAAAACACATTGTTGGCAGCTGAGCTGTAAGACACGAGTGGGTGAAACAGTGTGTGAGTAAGTGTGTGTTCATTCGGTTCGTGTCAGTTCAGCCTCAGCACAGCACGGCTGCAGCCTGGAACTACAAAAATAAAAATCCTCCACGTTTGTAGTCTTTTAGGTCTGCAGCTGAGTGTTGATGTTCCAGGCTTTTCTTGGTCTCTGTCACAGTGCTGGAAGTGGGAGGCCGTTAGTGGAAGTGGTCCGACCTGGACATTAAGCCTGGTTTTAGATGTCACTCTGACGGGACGTGACGGCAATACTAAGCAGGAAATGCATCAGCTGCAGGTTTTCATCTATAAAAGAAGCCCAGCCCTGCAAGAATCTCATCATTTCTAGATTTAAAGTCATAATTATGAGACTCAAAATTATTATTATGAGATTTACAGTTATTATATGACAAAAAAATCTTCTCTTTATCTCATAATGACTTTAATCTCCTAACTATGAGCTACTTTGTCAGTGTTTTTCATTTGGAAGTGGCAGGACTGGGCTTCCGTAGACGAGCTCCACTTCTCTGCCAGCTCAGATGCATCCTGCTGCGCCGCCCGCTGTCCACAGAAGAAGAGAGCAAGAAACATTTCTGAGCTCTTACGTCTGATGTGAATTCTTTTTCTTTTTTATCTGGGAAGAGGAGCAGGAAGCCGGGTTTTCACAGAAAGATGAGGATTTAATTCAGACTTCTGCTCACAGAGAAGAGATGAAATCTGCTGTAAAAATGCATTAATGGATTTGTTGCACCTGTTTGCAGGTGTGTCAGCTTCCTCAGGTACGACACCTGAAGGCAACGTGGACGCCAGCAGCACACCTGTTGGTGATCCATCACTTGTGGGGTCTTTCTGAGGGGTTTCTGAGGCAGTGGAGCAGGGGCCTGTACTATGACAAACGTGGAGCAGCTTCTTTCTCAGATTTTAGAGGTGAAGCTGTGATAAATCAGCAGACTGCGTTACAGCTGTTAGATCAGGATTTTAATCATTCAGTGATCAGAAAATGATAAATAAATTTGATAAATAAACCTAAAAATAAAATCTGTTTAAATAATACCGAATTTTTATATTTAAGTCATAATGAATAATTCAATAAAAACTTTTTAAATTGAAATAGTAAAGTTAAATAAAAAAAATCTTTAATAACATTTTTTACAATATTTTAATGATTTTAATTCAATTAAAAAAAAAATTATTAAAATATTTTGAAAAATATAAAATTATCTAACAAAATAATTTATTAAAATATATTTTTAATTGAATATATTTTTATTTTTATATATTATTTTTATTACTATTAAGTAACTAATAAAATAATCTACTTTCTACTTTGTATCTTTCTTGAAGCAAAATTGATGTAATATAAATTATTTATTTAAAATTAAATATATTTTAAGCTAATTTAATTTAAAACATTTTTAATATTTTTCTTTTGATTTTTGATATTAAAATTTATATTAAAATTATTTTTTTAATTCAAATAATGTTTTAGCTTACATAATTTATTTAAATATTTCTAAATATTTAATGTGATAAAATAATTTATTTAAATTAAGTAAACTTCTTAAAGATATATTTCAGTAATTATAATTTATTGTAGTTTTCTAATAAAAAAAATATTCAAGTGAATAAATCTCTAAAGATTTGACGTTTGTCATTAAAAATAATAAAAAAATAAAATAGATTAATGTGAGATTAAGACGAAGCTGCATCTGGTCTTGTTTAATGTGAGTTAAACTAGTTGCAGAACCCAGATCATGTGGTAATGTTTGGGTTCTCAGTCAGTCATGGAAAGACCTTCATCAGCACCCAAATCATCTTCTTCATCACTGTTTCTGCCTCAGATGATGAATCATGACTCTGATCAGATTATTCACTAAATTATAGAAATCATAGATTATATTCTGAATTTATTAGTTTAAAGATATTTTGTAAGTAAAACGTGTAAACATAACAAATCATGGAAGACTTTTTTTTTTTAACAGAAAACTAAATAATAATTATAATAATGATAGGGGGGTGTTGGTCAGGTGTTTTTACAGGAAGTTGGTGTGATGTCATAGTTAAGGTGGAGCCCTCTGGTCCCTCACTGCTTATGGAAGTCTTCGTGTCGCAGGATCTTGTAAAGAACCCAGTAGAAGATGTTGAAGAAGAGGAAGGCCAGAGGGAAGCCGGCCCGCGACACCGTGTCGATCTTTTTGGCACGGTCGATGAACAGCTTCCTCATCTCCTCCGTGGTTCTGCTCGCCGCTGCTCCAGGTGGATTCTGGGTAGTGTTAGCTGTGGCTCCTGGGGTGCTGAGGGCGACCACGGCGTTGTTGGTGGTGACTTTGGAATCCTTCCTGATGCTCGGGGTGGATGTCACGGCGGCCGTGGGGGTCAGCCTGCTCTCATGGACCTCCCCTTCCTGCTGGAGAGACGAAGAAGAGGAGGAAGAGGAGGAGGAGGTCACACATCAGACCACTTATTCTCCTCCTCACTCTAAAGTAAAAACTATTAATTTAATCACAACATTGTTTGTAGGTTTAATTTAAACATTAAGAAAAATTTGGTTCAAACTTTGAATTTTTAATTCCCTTCATATTTCATCTATCCATTTATCCATCTATCTATCTATCTATAGATAGACACACACACACACACACACACATATATATATATATATATATATATATATATATATATATATATACACATATACACACTACTCAAAAAATAAAGG
>JBAMHW010000004.1:35624916-35638897 GCA_037177495.1 Rhadinocentrus ornatus
GGGTGTCTTGCTAATTGCCTATAATTTCCACCTGTTGTCTATTCCATTTGCACAACAGCATGTGAAATTTATTGTCATTCAGTGTTGCTTCCTAAGTGGACAGTTTGATTTCACAGAAGTGTGATTGACTTGGAGTTACATTGTGTAGTTAAAGTGTTCCCTTTATTTTTTTGAGCAGTGTATATAAATATATAGTGTGTCAGAAATGATCAGATGTTTACTCTTAGGAGAAAATTCAGGACTTTTTTATCTTGGGGTGAGGTAAATGGTTTTTGATAGTAAAAGCCATCTGGTTGGAGAGTTGGACTCCAGTCCCTCGACAGTGAACCGAGCATCCACGTGCCAATATCACTCCACTGCTCTGCAGAAGATTCCCAGAATTCATTTTAAAAGGCATCTCTGCTTGCCATGCTCACTCACTGGAAGTGACATCACTACTCTTCCACCTCACTGACCTTCCAGCAGAGCTAGAGTTGGAGCTCACAGCTGTGGCTGATGTAACTGCATCAACTGCTGCATGAGTCAAACCTGAGTTTATTGTGAAAAGCTGAAACTGATGACGACTCCCTGAACTGGAGGTAAAGTATTGGAGTTAACCCTCTCTCTGCTGAACAATGGCGGTAAATATCTTCCTGTTCCATCATTTGCAGTAGCACCGTTACTACTAAACACAACAAACGTTATCGTTGTTCTGCAGGAGTCCTGCAGCTCGTTCATCAGGGTCTCGCTGTTCACTGATGCAGAAACCTCATCAGTGGTAGAAATACATTTGCCTGCCTGTGGTGATCCTCGCCGTCCATGCAGATGTGATCTCTGCTGGCAGGTGGGGAGGCGAATGTTTCTGCAGCTCAACAATCACGTCACAATCAAACATCACAGGTCTTACAATGTTCTGCAAGTAAGGGATTTCCCAGCATTCCAGCTGTGGATTACAACTTCACTCAGCCTGTCATGGTGAACTCTATGAAAATGTGAGAAAATGTGTGATGATGTCAGATATCAGGCCCGAGCAGTCAGGAGCCCTCTTTGATCCCTGAGATGAAAATGGAAATACAACAGATGCCACAAAAAATGTCAAAATGACCACAAAAGTTCCAAAATGAGACATAAAACAATGGAGAGATGGAACATAAAAAGCCAAAATCAGCAATATGAGATGTAAAAATTAAAGATGAGCCCACAAAGAGACATAAAATGAATAAAGAGAGATATAAAATGGACCAAATGAGACACAAAAACAGATGCATTGATTAGTCATAAAAATAAGCCACAGAGAGATGATGCAGAACACAGCAGAGATGTACAAAAACAAGACAAATACAATAAATAAAGACAAACAAACAGGAAATGATAAGTGAGATAAAATAATCACAGATGCAAAGAGCCAGTGTGACAGTTACAATGATCTGATGCAAAACATCTGCTCGTTTCACATCTGGAGAGACACACAACCACAGATTACTTCTGCTTGGTTTGTGGATCTTTAGCTTTCGTCTGGAGGAGAGATGGGGGACCTTTTAAGACATGTCCCCAGGCCAGTTGTTTCATAACCTGTCTACGCACAACATAAAATTAGGACTGCCCCCTCACAGTAGTCACTAGGCTCCCACCAAGCAGAGGCTGACCACACCACACACAGACACTGTGTTCTTATCATGCTGTTTCAACAACTTCGAGTTCTAATGAAACGTCTCTACATATAAACGCTGTGGTTTCCTGTAAAAACCACAGCATGTGAGAAGTAGGCGGAGCCAGCTCTACGTTCATGTGTAAAATATTATTTTGATATTATTTTGATGTTTCAAGGTCAGTAGCTGGTGATAAGCATATTATAACTCTGCAACCCTAGGGTGGAATGCTGGGGGCTGCATTTTTGCTCCCTTCACCTGATCCTTGACCCCACCCAGTAGCGGAGCAAGACTTATACACATTTACAACATATTTACACAATATTGGAAAAAAATCCATAGAAGGTTAGGTTGGTTGTGCTGGGGACAGTATGTGAATCCCGGTGTGGTAGTGGAGGCATCAGTTCTGGGGCCTTATTTATCAAGCTTGCGTAGGAACAAAAACCGGCGTACGCCAAATATAGTCAACTTTTGGGATTTATAAAAACCAAACTTGATGGGAAAATGCTCCTACCTTCACGGCAATTCTGACCCAGGGGTACGCACATAATCTAGAGAAACGGGAAACAGCGACACGGTCCACAATAAAATCAAGAAAATGCTGTGAAATATGACATTTGTGTACAATCCACTATTACCCTTTACACCACATGTTAGATATTAAATGTGTTTGCAGAAATGAATAAAGACGCACATTCGATATTAATTCTCCTAAGAGCACACACTTTTCAGGGGAAAAAAACAGGATATTCAGGAAAAAGGGGGATGATATTAATAAAAACCTCAACCACTAAAATATGTTCTGTCATTATGAAACAAAACTTACATATTATAAAATACATCCAGCTAAAAAAGGTGGACAGTCTGCTGCCAGCAAGAAGCAGTCAGTACGAAAAGTAAGCTTTGGTCATTCACTCCAGCAGAGCGGGACGCAGGCTGGAGGTCTAGAACTGATGCAAAGCTAATGAAACACACAAGAGGTGGAATTCCTTTTATTTATTTATTCTTACACAATGCTTTCTTATTATTGTCCCAATTCTTGCCCAGACTGTCTTTATTTCCTACAACTCCTTGTCCATCTGGTTAATAGCAGTGATTGTGTTCCTCTGCACCGCCCACCCAGCTGGATCACCCAGCAAGTAGAAAGAAATATTATTTAACATTAAATAAACTGGTACCAATCTCAGATGTATCTGTATGTATTTATTTTATAAATGAAAACAAATGACTAAATTACTGGCATCAATACTGTCAAATACTCGACACTTGTCTGCAAAGCGATTCCCCCCTGTAGGAGTCGAACTTCGGTCTCCCGCATGACAGACAGATGCTCTACCAACTGAGTAATCCAGCTGCATGTTCCAATACCTTTGGCATATCTTGCCTTCTGACACTGTGATGACATCATCTGCCACCTGCTGCCACTATTCTGTCTTTCTGACATAAGTAATGCCCACGCCGTGCCCACCAATAAAACATTTTTTACGTTTGTTAACATGGTCCATCAGGATCTCAGTCTCACACCCCGAAAAATTCCACTTCTTTTCTCCTTTTCCCTCCCGAGCAATCATGCAAATGTTGTGATGAATATATATTACAGGCGTCCACCTGACCATTTATAGCCACCATGGGGGTGTGGGAAGGTGTTTCCTCACGAGCGCCCACATTAGAGTTGCCTCTGATTTATAAATGGAAACAGGTGTAGAACGTGCGTGAGAATGCTTTTATCAATCTAAACGTTTTTGTGCGCCACATTTCCCTTTTTGCTACCTACATCACCTATAGTTTGCTTCGCACAGTTTGGTAAATGAGGCCCTGGTCTGGTCTGTTTTGTTGTTTGTTTTTTCTTATTTTTCTCGACTGATTAATAATTTTCCAATAACTGAGAGAAGGATTACAGAAAAACCAGTAAGTAAAAACAAGAGGATGTCAGCCCAATTCATCTAGGAATGAGCTAATTAGTCATAGAAATGAGTGAAGTAGTCCTAGGAATGAGTAAATTAGTCCTAGGAATGAGTAAAGTAGTCCTAGGAATGAGTAAATTTGTCCTAGGATTGAGTAAAGTAATCCTAGGAATGAGTAAAGTAGTCTGTGAAATGAGTAAAGTAGTTCTAGGAATAAGTAAATTAGTCCTAGGAATGAGTAAAGTAATCATAGGAATGAGTAAAGTAATCCTAGAAATGAGTAAAGTAGTCCTAGGAATAAATAAAGTAGTCCTAGGAATGAGTAAAGTAGTCCTAGGATTGAGTAAAGTAATCCTAGAAATGAGTAAAGTAATCCTAGAAATGCGTAAAGTAGTCCTAGTGTCAGAGCAGCACCACCGCTCTGTCTGACTGTGATCAGCGCATGCACACACACACGTCACTTTTTCACTCTTTTCTCTGTTTGTAAGAAATGGACATCCTTATTCTTTATATTTTCATCACCCCTTTTCTGTATGAGTAGCAAAGCCAAGGGTGCACACTTGGTGGCTCTCACCTGGTTTTCGGCATACATTTCACGCACACAGTCACTAGTGGTAGCGGGGTGTGGTAGGCGGGCCGCATCCTACATGGTTTGGCAAAACCAAGCAGAAGGATTTTGCTGCCCTTAAACAAAAAGACCTTGATCAGGTTCCTGGATTAGGTGACTTGGGTCCAGGTGTTTTTTGTTTGCATTAATTAGGTGGATTTAAAAGTTGGAAAAGGTGTATTTCTGTAGAAAAAAAGATTTAATTATGTGGAAGTTAATTTTAGATTTACACCTTTTGCAAAGTGATGTGTTGTTTTGGGGGATTTTATTTTATTTGAATACTGAGCCAAGTGGGAGGGGCTTATAGTATAAAAAGAGGGATCTTTAGTGTGATGAGGGCAGTGCTGGGATGAACACACAGGAGGTAACAACTGATCAGGATCTGTTTGCATTTTGTTAAGTTGAACCATGTTGACCACTTATTTTCATGGAAAGTGACACCTAGTAATGAGTAAAGTGGTAAAGTAATCCTATGAATCAGTAAAGTAGTCTGAGGAATGAGTAAAGTAGTCCTAGGAATGAGTAAAGTAGTCCTAGGAATGAGTAAAGTAGTCCTAGAAATGAGTAATGTCTGATGAGGAGGTAAAAGAACTGTTTTATGTCATTGTGTTCAAATTTAACTACCATTCAGATCAATAAAAAGTGCTGCACAGTAATCTTTGGCATCCAAACCTTCCATCTCATCTAAACCTTTAAGGTGGCAGGCTATCCTATGCTGTTCCTGAAGTCAGTCTGTACCAAACATCTCTGTCATCTGATCACGTTACAAAAGGATTACACAGATCTCTTCAAAAGATTGTTAAGTTCTGTAAAAGCCTGTTACCGATGCATTAATCTGAATCAGGGGGCCAGTTTCTAACGAGGACCAGCTTTATGCCCATGACCTTCAATTTATTTTCTTTAACCAAACAGTACATAGAAGAATGGAGAATTTTATCATCCCTGACAACAGGTTTTTGTTGTCTGGTTAATTAGCAGCAGGTTAGTAACACGTGTAGGATATTAATCAAGGAATTACTCAGGTGTGCTACTTATTTATTTATTTTTTCTATATCTCTCGACAGAAAATGGGAGGTCAGCGCCGGGTGAGAACCACGGAGAGACGGAGAGATGATCCCTGGAATTTACTCCAGCAAGTATGACTCAGCAGAAAACTCTGTATCTCTCCTATTTAAGGGTCCAGTGAAAAGTTCGAAGTGACCGGACCCAGAAGCTCTGTATGCACATTTCTAATATTCTGTAATTGAATAAATAATTGAAATTGGAGAAAAGTAGTTTGTCTTCACTGGCCTGCAGTCCACTCTAAAGGCGAAGAGAAGCTGCGGAGTCAGAAGGTATTTCATCAGTACTCCAAGTTTGTAGGAAAGGAGTACCCACTCGATTTGGGTATGTGGGAAGTTAGTACCCGCTTGACTAGGGTGTGTGGGAAATTACTATGCATTCTTAATGTTGGAAAGAAATACTTTTTTAGAGGTTTTTCGTTCTTCACATGGCTGGGTATAAAAGGAGCATTTCAGAGAGGCAGAGTCTCTCAGATGGAAAGATGGACAAAGGTTCACCAATCTGAGAGAAACTGGCTCTAAAACTGGAACAATTTCAGAAAAATGTTCCTCAGTCTTAAAATATCAAAAGATTCAGAGAATTAGGAGGAATCTCTGTGTGGATGGGCCAAGGCTGGATGCTGGTGATCTTCTGCATTAAAAGCAGACATGATTGTCTACTGCTTTGAAGCAGATTTAGTGTGAAAGATGGCTGTATGTAACAGACACCGCGGACACTGAACAGTAAATGCACTGCCTGGCCAAAAACAAAGTCACCACCTGGATTTAACTAAGAAAATAAGTAGAAGCTTCCTATTGGATAATTCCTGAATGGGTGATCATCTTTAAGCTGCAACAAGTTATTTAACCCCAACTGATGCAATAAGCAGCTTCTCCTTTCTTAAAAAAAAAAAGTGGAAAGAGAGCAGTGGTCGTGGAAAAGATGTTAGTCTGTTCCAGAAGGGTCAGATCATTGGCATCAAGCAGAGAAAACATCTGAGAAGCAAAAACTCCAACACCTTAATAAAAACTGGAAGGATGGTGGGGAACGATCGTCTTCCAGGAAGAAATTTGGTCAGAAAAACATCCTGAATGATGATCGGTGATCACTTAAATGTTTGGTGGAATCAGATGGAAGAGAAACAGCAGTAGAACTCAGGACCATGTTTAATATTGAAAGGAAGAACATTTCACACACATAAAAACTGGACTCTGGTGCAATTGAAGAAGGTCATGTGGTTTGAGGAGTCCAGATCTACCCTGTTCCAGAGTGATGGAGCATCAGGGTAAGAAAAGAAGCAGATGAAGAGAAGAAGCCATTATGCCTAGTGCTACTGTACAAGCCTGTGGGGGCAGTCTATGATCTGGGGTTGCTGCAGTTGGTCAGGTCTAGGTTCAGGTCTAGGTACAGCAACATAATGTGTCCAAAGAGGGAGGCCAGCTGACTACCTGAATACACTGAATGAGCATGTTATTCCATCTTCCCTGATGGCACAGTGCCAGGATTCATGGGGCTCAGATTTTGAAGGAGTGGTTCAGGGAACAGAAGACATCATTTTCACACATGGATTGGCCACCATAGAGTCCAGACCTGAACCCCATGGATGATCTTTGGGATATGCTGGAGAAGGCTTTGTGCTGTGGTATAACTCTCCATTCTCAATACACAATCCCAGTGAAACATTAATGCCAAACTGGAGGGAAATAAATCTTGTTACGTTGCTGAAGCTTCTAGAGACGATGCCACAGAGAAGCTGCTGGAATCACAGCTGAAGGAGGTCCAACTAAATATTAGTGTGTGTGACCATTATGTAATGGTGGCTTCCTCCTTTTTTTTTGGCCAGGCAGGATATAAAAACTATAAAATAATTTGTTGTTTCATAGATTCAAGCACACAATCAGTTCAATCACCCTAAGCTTTAAGCATCTTTTAGGCAGTTTAGCACAGCACAAACCATGCTGATGGTCCTCTGTGTCTGCAGACATGTTGGCATGAACATCAATAAACTTTAACAGCAGAACGGTTCAGACCCGGGTTAAACTTGAAATGGTTTCAGCGAGGACAAACCAGTGCATTATCTTCTTCGCTGTGCAGCCAGATCAGCGAATCACTGCTCACACACAGAGTGGATTAAGTGGGATGGAGAGGTGGAGTGTAAACGCTAATCTGTTTGTGTAGATGTCATTTGGCATGGAGCAACCTGGCTTCGAGCCCTTAATGGTGATGTAACAGGAACACAATTTAGAACAATCAGCTCCTGTTTTCAATCCAGGTGTTTGTGCTTAAAACCAGCTGATTTCTGGGCTGGTACTAAGCACATCATGTCCATCACATGGTTCATCGTCTCCATGTCAGCTGACATTCCAGCCTCTTACAGCTCCACTCCTGCCACGGTGGTGCAGCGTGTGATTGTGGGGAGGTTTTTGTTCCAAGAGGGGGGCGCAGATAAGAAGACAGATGGCGAGGAGGGAGAAAGTTCTCAATCCTGCTGCGACATATGGCCGAGTCTGTCAGTTCCTCTCTCAGCGTGACCTCTGAACCAAGCCCAGATAACCTCTGACCGGCTCTGCTCGGTTCACCCACACTCCATCAGCTGACTTTAACCAGCTCTCCGTTCAAAAAATAGATTAGACAGCTGAGTTGGGAAAGGACGGGCTCACATCGTTGTCCAGTTCTCCATGTTTGTGAACATGTGATAACTGATACAGTGATACCTCTAGATACGAGTGCATTAATATATGAATTTTTTGAGATATGAGCTGTGATACGACCAAATTTTTGCCTTGACATACGAACCAATCTTTGAGATTTGAACATCCGAGCCGACGCCGACGAAAAAAGACCCACAACATTGTGTGCTCTGTTTCCCCCGCCTCAGCTTCCTGTGTCTCCTATTCCTCTTAACTCCTCCGCCAGTTTACTCCTCCCTCAACCTCCGTGCGCATCTTTCATTAGCTCAAGTCGTCTGATCTCCAATGTAAATAATACACTTCATAGTAAAACCAGTTTATTTTTTTAAATTCTCTTTTATTATGTATATGTATGTATACTGTATGATCTTATGCAATATTATATAAATACAGGTACAGGTTCATATTCAAAACACATTAACAAAACAACTGGAGTGGATTTTTGCGAGCTGGAACAGATTAATGGGATTTTAATTAATTTAAATGGGGAAAATTGAGATACGAGCAAATTGAGATACGAGCAAGGTCACGGAACGAATTAAACTCGTATCTCGAGGTATTACTGTATTCTGATTACTCTGCAGCTGTGGGGAGTATCATCAATGGACAAACAGCTGAATACAGAGAACTGGTCAGTCAGTTTGTGAGACGGAGCAGAAACAATCTCCTCATCACCTCAGACACTCTAGGAGGGAGGTGGCAGGTAAGTGACGCTAATGCTGTAGATGACGTAGTTCAGGTGAGATGGCAGATTCAAACTAGGCACGCTCAAACATTTATGCATTAATTCAATTGTATTTTTTGCCAGCCTAATCAAAATATTTTTGAAAGTAGGAAAATAGTGTCTTTTTAAGGTACACTCTGGAGCACAGTGAGGAGGAGGATTTGGCCAATCTGACAAATTTTATAGATCGTTGCTACGACAGAATTGTCATGGGAAAACCGAGCAACACGTCAACCCCCTCCGCCTCATCTAAGTCCAAGAGACAGCAAAACGAGGATTCACCTAGAGCTATTTCATCACCAGGGAATGACTCAACCGACATTCTGATCTCTATAGATAAGAAACTTAGTAGTTTGGATGCGCGTTTGAGCCTGTTGGAGATTCTCCACAAAGAGTTCCAGGTGCTACACGAGTAGAAACCCTCGCGGCGGAGAAAGCCGGCCTCAGAGAGTCAGTAAAATCCCTCAACGAGGGCTTGACCAGACTCTGAGGAAAATAAAAAGATCAAAGAAACGGTGATGGATTTGCAGGCGAGGAGCATGAGAGTAAATCTAGTGTTTGCAGGAATTCCAGAGTAGACAGAGGAGGACCCCGAGACCACGGAATAAAACTTCATCAAAACTCACCTGAACCTGTCACGATTCAGCAGGCTGGATCCAGTAATGATCAGAGACCAAAGAATTAGAAAAGAATCTTTTATTGAAACTAGTTAAATGTTCTTCTGGAGTATAGTGTCCGGTTTCTCTCTGTCAGCTTGTCTGGGGACATATGGAATTAGGAGTGAATAGCAGGAGTGATGGGGGGGTGAAAAGACTAGTTGGCTGAGTGTGATCACGTACCAGCTGGATGTGGGGAATCCACACAACGGAGATCACCAGGAGATGGAGCGTGTGTGGCCAAAGGAAATCTCGCACAAAACACAGCTGAGCAGAAGTGACGTTAGAACAGGGGGCAATGCGTCTGCTGTTATGGAATCCAGTTTCCAGTCGAACCTTCCGATGGGAGTTCTGTGAAAACCAGGGATAAACCAAGACGATCTGGCACTGAGGAATTGCCACACACAGGTTTTATACCGTAAAACGTGTCAGCAATCAGAAGCCAGCGGAGGGAGGATATCTTGAGGAACAGCTGGGAAATCCTGACCCCATCTGGCAGAAGCTCCCGGAGGAAACGGTTGAAAACATATCCTTTCACATAGTCCATCGTCTTGGTGGGAAAAACCTGAGTCCAGTAGACCAAGACCCATTGTAGCCAAGTTCGTCAGCTTTAAACAGAAGGAGCAAGTGAAGAACCAGGGCCGCGAACTGAAGAGAACGAACTTCGGAGTAAATGACCAATATCCGAGGGAGATTCTGGACCGACGAAGAGTCCTTTTTCCCATTAGGAGAAAATTCATCGCGGTGGATAAATTATTTATTAATGGACAGCTGTACCGCGACGTGGCTCTACTGATGTGTTGGTATGTGCTTTCATTTCTCCATATTCTTTTGGCACTGCCGATCTTTTCACTTCTCACTCTTCTACCCTCTGACCCTTTCTCTGTTACCGTTAATCCCACCTGTCATTTTATTAATGCGACTTGTGGCGCACACACACGCTTGAACATCTGGCCCAGCGTGCTGACACACATCAGCACTTTGTATGACTCACACAAACACACACACACAATGTATAAGGGAACAGCGCAAATGCACAAGCAGACATTTAATATACAGATCCAGGTCACACACTCAGCCAGCAGTTACACATGCACGCGGAGAGGCAGCGGAACGCACACACACACTTTAGTAATATGCAGGTAGCTCTCTTTTTTTTGTGGAATGTCGGACACTTTGAGGTGTGTTACTTGGAATGTACGGAGCTGGTACAGGGGAGAAGAGGTTAAAGATTTTCAATCGGCTACAAGAGATTAAAGAAGACATTGTCCACCAACTATTAACCATAGTTAGATGTAGAGCAAGCATTGTGTGAAGATCTAGTTATCTCTGACCTGCCATTCATCAGCTCAGCCATCAAACCACATAAGTGATTTAAAAGTATTAATATCAGTTTCTCGTTAATGGCTTAAAAATAACCAAGTCTTACACCCATCTGGAACAACCCTGACATCCTGCAAAACAAAAAGATGATTAATTTCACTCAATGGAAAAATAAAGGAATAAAACAGAACTTACAATAGAAAATGGAAACTTCTTGTCATTTAAGATTTTTATTTCACAATATGGAATTAGCAGCACAAGATTTTTGGAATACCACCAGCTTAAATCTATTATATGTAAAAAAATTATACCATTAATCAGTTGAACTTGCAGCTACCTTTCAGGGTGGCAGAATTCTTGAACCTCCATACCCCAAAGCTATTATCAAAAACATATAGACTATTATCTAAACTAGAAGACTCAATCTCTCTTCCAACTTCAAAATTGGAGGCTGACTTATCCAATAACTTTAATCAAAATGAATAGTTACAAACATGTTTAAACGCCTTTTAAAATGACTAAGAAAAAAAAATAAAATAAAACCCAAAACAATCACCTCATCTTGAACACAAACAAAAAAAAAGACATGACTGTTTACTTCAGGAGGAACAGGAGTAAACAAAACACTGAATACCACTACATTGGAGGTCAGCTGGACAACAGACTGGACTGGAACTACAACACAGAAGCATCTAGTAGAAAGAATAGAGCAGACTGTCCTTCTGGTGGAAGCTGAGATCCTTTAGTGTCTGAACCAACATGTTTCATATCTTCCATCAGTCTGTTGTAGAAAGTTTAATTAGCTTTGCAGCATCAGCTGGGGAAGCAGAACCAGAAACAGACTTAAAACCGATCCAGAAGTTCTGGTTCTGTGCTTGGGATTATTCTGGTTCTTACCCTTTATATCTTGCATCTCTAATATATATACTCTGATTTCATTGTACCTTCTTGTATAATTACAAAGTACTTTCTCTTATATAATCAGTTCATTACAGGCTGAAGAACCTGCTGAGAAGTTTTATCTCATATGAAAGCAGCAGAAAAATTCCTCAATATTAAATGTGAATTTAAAAACATTAGTAAAAAATTACTCCAAATGAAACCATAAATAAATATAAGAAGAATAATCATAATATTTTCTCATAAAAACACACACAGACTAGCACGAAAGATTCATGTGGGTCCAATAAAAAATAAAAGTTAAATGAAAGCAATATTTTTCACGTGAACTTTCTGGTGGCGGATCTTTTTGGCAGGTGAACGCTGCAGCACACAACACAGACAAATGGTGCTTGCGTCAGAAAGACTCCCAGCGGAGCAGGCAGCACTTAGACCCTGTCACTTCAATTATCCATCCACCCATCCATCCATCCTTCTCCAGGCCTGACCCATCGCATTTGGCTCCATTGTGCTAATTATGTAACAGCCACAGACAGCGAGGTGTCATTACTGACATTTCTACATCTCCACCCGTCAGTCAGAGGAGCCACGTCTGAGAAACTCATCATTCTGCAGCATCAAACAAAAGGAGCTTAATTCCCTTCTGTTGACAGTCTGATTACATATTTATTTATTTAACAACCACTCCCCCCCTTCTTCCACTCACAAACTCTCCATCCCCCCACCAACTCCCTACCACCCCCTTACCCCATCCATCAACCCAATAACTCCTCACCCAAAGCTTCCCCTGCGCCGTTTTACCTAACAGTCTCCCATTTATCCACCTCCATCCCTCTTCTCCTCCAGCCCACCTCTTTCCACCATCAGGGGAGAGGGAAGTCTGCTGAGGCTGCTGCCCCCATGACCCCAGATAGGCAGCAAGAAAAATATGGATGGATGGATCCTGTGTGCGTGTGTGTGAATGATATCATTGAAGGAATCAGTGTGTGGAGGCTGGACCGAATTCATGTCACTCTAAACTCTCTGCTGTCAGAGTCTGTAAACATCTGCAGCACATCTGCTATTCCTGTCTGCTCGTCTGTCTCCTCAGATCTCCGTCTCCATCTGCCTCCCTCCGTCATCCTCTCTGCACATTGCTTACTGTCCTCTCTCTCAACACGTTTTTAGTTTAATTTTTAGCATTTTCTTCTCCTTACAAATGAAACATGAAAACACTCAGAGCTTTATCTTTTACTGGAAGGATTTAGGATTTATGCAAATCGTGTTTTATTTACAACAGACATAAAACCTGCTGCAGTTTTAGTCTTTAACTCAGCCTCAACGATACGGGAAAAAATCTAATCACCATTTTTCTGAATCATATTGTGATTTAAACTTTTAAAATCCAACTTTCTGTCCAGAAATTTGTTTCTAACATCAGATGAAGGATTAGCACGAGCTGGCATGTACATGTAAACGACTATATATTCTAACCAGAACCGAACGTTAAAATATAAACGACTAAATTTAACCACTACATGATGCTCCCTGTGGTGAAAACACTGAAGTTTCATTCGGTTTCTACTTTGTCCAAACAGTTTGGTTTTACTGAGAACTTCATGTCCATCATGACAAACAGCCATTAAAACCGAAACATCAGCACTGCCACTTTTATATATGCTTTTTTTTTTTAATCATATTTGACCACCCAAAACATTATAATGAGAAAATAAGTTGACTGGGACACTTAGCGCTGAAGTTATGTCACATTTTCAAACCTGTCACCGGCTAATTTTACATACCGACTGAAATGCTGCCAAACAACAGCGTCTGAAGTTCAGATTGCAGAATATGTGTAGCCATTATGAAAACTGCAGACATTCCAGATGTGATCCAATTCAGGAATGACAAGATTAGATTCTGCTTGCTTAGCTGTGTGTGTTCACGTGATGGGCATGCAGTTCTCAGCACAACATCAGCTGTGGGAGCAAGGATGACAAAAACAGAGCATGGGAAGTAATTCTTTAACTTTTAAAAAGAGGACATGTCTGGATAAAAGAGGACGTTTGGTCACCCTGCTGTAGGACAAAAAAGAACGGCAGGAAGTACATCTGAAACAAGTGGATTTGTAAAACTGTTGGAGAGACAGACAGAGAGAGCTGGACATGTTATTACGTGTCCATCTTTCCAGCTGCTGGACAGTCGCTGTATGATGACTACAGACCACCCATTCAGATCAGCTGAATGAGGGTGATCAATCAATAGAATCCTGTTGCTGCCTTGTTCTGTTGCCTGGCAACCACTTTAAATAAGTTTATATAGGCTGGCGTTGACATCCCAGTGAAACTGACTCTGTCGTCAGCATAAAGTTATTTTGGGAAAGCGTAGGTTATAATGGATGTAACCATCAATATCAGGACCAGACCTCCAACATGCTGAATGAATGATGAAAATCCCCCAAAACAACACATCACTTTGCAAAGGTGTAAATCTAAAATTAACTTCCACATAATTAAATCTTTTTCCTAC
>JBAMHW010000004.1:35650091-35667767 GCA_037177495.1 Rhadinocentrus ornatus
GTGGTGGAACGGGAGATTCTCATCATGGATGCAGCCAACAAACCTGCAGCAACTGTGTGATGCTGTCATGTCAATATAGAGCAAAATTTCTGAGGAAGGTTTCCACCACCTGCTTCCATCTATCACACCAAGGATTAAAGAGGTCCGACGCGTTAGTCTACAGTCCTGATGATAAGGACGACCCGGTACTAGAAGGTGGACCTGATGAAGAGGACAGTGTAGCAACTGTGTGATGCCGTCATGTCAATATAGAGCAAAACCTCTGAGGAAGGTTTCTACCAACTGCTTCCATCTATCACACCGAGGATTAAGGCAGTTCTTAAAAGACTTGGGTGGACAGCTGTTCGACCTGTCCATATGTTCATAGCACTTCTGTAAAACCCTGCATTCTGGCCAGTTTACGTCTCAGTCTTCTAGTTTATCTCGTTTCATTTGCACACTTCTCATAATCACCTTTACATTTGTGTGTTTTCCTTGTATTTCTCTTTATAATCAGTTTCTTTCTATTTTCCAACAACTCTTTACTGCTGTTGTGTGCCAGTGCTGTGAGTTCCATGTACCAAGGAAAATTCTTTGCATGTGCAGACAGACGTGGCAGTAAAACCTTTTACAATCTCACTAACTACCTTCTCATCCATTCATCACACTGAACTGGAAAGAAAGTCATCTCCGTAAACACCTGCCAGTTTTCCAGACATGCTTGCTTCACCAAACTCGAGCAGTTTGATTTAAAAAGAAAAAGCTTGTCATAGAGGGTGTGAGCTGTTATTCTGTTTGGATGCTTCCAGCTTTAAAGCCACAATGAAGGGAAGCAGAGTGAAACAACCTATCAATGCTGAAAGATTACAGGTCACACAGACCAATCAGTGTCAACCTTGTGTTCAGTTATCCAACAAAAACTGCAGAGAAGACATTCAGACGTGAGGAAGTTGAGAACACTTCATCTAAAATTAAACTTCCAGTCGTGTCATTTTAACAGAGTAAAGATGCTGATATTCAGCTTCATAGCAGCTGATGTGTAAAACTAACTCCTGGAGGACCCGACTTATTACATAACGAAGAACAGACGAGCCGAGTGAGAACAGACCATGTCAGAGAGGGGGGAAGAGATGAAGGCCAAAGAGGAGGACTAAAGATGCTTTTTAGACAACAGATGGAGTTTGTTGTTAAAGGATGGGTCATGTTTGATGGCTGCTATCTCAAACTTCACCACTAGATGTCAGTAACTGTTTTTCCATTTTCTTTCACATTATTGTATTCTTTGTGAGGTCGGTTTGTCCCGCCTCCAGTCTTAAACAAAAAGCTAAAACTAATTAAATACGTTTTCATAACTACAAGAGCTGAATGTAAAATCTGGTCTCTACAGAAAGCTGAGACATGTGACACTAAATAAAGAGTAAAGTAGTCCTAGAACGAGTAAAGTAGTCTCTTAAGAGGAACTGTGCTACTGTAGAAGATAAAAAGTGAACCTGAGCAGGTCTACACAAAAAACGCTTTTACATTTCTATTAATTTTTTACTAACAAAAAAACAGTTTGAAACCAGTTTTATTAGTCATTATAATGAAACGATGCAAACTAACAGCCAAAGAGGTGAAGTTGACCAATTCACATACCTCGATGGAAATCTGACCAGAGGTACACTTAATGGACACAATAGAACAACTCTCCCCACAAACTATCCACCGTGTGGAATGCCAGAGACATTGGAAAAATGACCAAAGCAAGTCACTAATCCTGTCAATCCTGTTACATGGGAGGAAAACCTGGAAGCTGAAGATAGAAGAAATGAAACTGGACACCAAACACCCATAAAACATCTTAAGGAAATGTTGGCAACTTTTCATTTTACATCATTTTAGCCTCATAATCTGAGAACTGATGCTGTCCTGAAAACAAGCAGTCTGCTAGCAGTTTCACACAGAGAAAGACACAGAGACGAACCAAAAATAGTGAAAAATGTTCTGAAGGTTTTAAGGGTTGATGTTAAGGTTGGTTCCTCTTGTCACAGAAAATAAATTAACAGTCTAACGCTTCTCATCTGGATTTATTCTGACAAAAATCTGAAAAGCCACTCTGGTATAAGACCGCCTCCATAAACCATCAAACCTTCATCCATCTGCACCGGAAAACCATCATTACTGAAGCAACACTGGCAACCTGCCACTCGTCACCAGGTTCAGCGCCCTGAATAGATCCCCCAAATCCCTCACCCCCACCCAAGCAGCAGGTGTGATGAACCTCCACCTCTCACCTGAGCAGCAGGTGTGATGAAACTCCACCTTTCACCTGAGTAGGTAGGTGCGATGAACCTCCACCTCTCACCTGAGCAGCAGCAGCAGCTTCCAGGCGAGCAGAGATCCCTCCGCAGAGACCTTCCACCTCCTCCTCATCTCTTCCCGGACGCCCGGAATTAAATCAACCTCCCGCGCGCTTCTCCTCGCGACTCTGGATGCTTTCAGTCCCTCACAGCGCTGGCGCTCTGCCTGCTGCGGTCAAACGGCTTGCGGGGACCCGCTCAGAAACATGCCGCTGCGACTGCAGGAAGTCTCCCAAAAGTCAGGATGTGCTGTTATTTCCCATCACGGACAAGAGAGGACAAACGAGCGCGCGACAGCTGTTCGGACTGCACTCTGGACTCGTTCTGTGCTCTCATGAGCGCACGGGGCACATAGACCCGCCCACAGTCTTGATGGAAGTGACTGACAGGCGGCGGAGCCAATAAGCGGTGGCGTTGTTTATTTTTTTTTAGCCGAACCGAAGCCCAGCTATCCGGATCAAATGCACACCCACCCATGCATTATTACCCTTTGCCCCGGACGAACGTGCGCGCGTGTGTACAGGAATGTAAACATCTCCTCCTCCTTTTCTTCTCGTTTTCCCCCGCTTGTTTCTCCATCTGTCTCTGCTCCAGTTTCAGCTCTGATGGGCCGCATCACACGGAGACGCATGTGGTTCTGATTCTCCGGCTCTGAAGGAGTCCAAGTACAGGACAAGCTGCCATATGTGGCTAAAGTAAGTAGGGAGGGAGGGGGGAAAGGAGGGTGATGCTGATTAAAGTTAAGATTTCCATAAAGAGCTCCAGGGCAGCAGGGATGGGATGCTGCTCTTTGGTTTGCATATGAAACAGTTTGAAATTATGGAAAGAGGCTAGAAGGATGTTTACATGCTGAGCAAAGTGATTCTGACCCAGTTAGACCAGCGTGATGAGAAGGAAAAAATACTCTGAAGGGAGAGATAACAAGACAAAAATTTTTTTTTCAGATATTAATTCATAGTTTTGCATTTAAGTATAATTTTGTTGTTCTTTTATCACATGCTTAATTAAAAAGTCTGGATCATATTGAAAAACTAATCTGATTTATGTTTTATCAGTTTTTTTGTTTGGTCCATATAAAAACTGTGACATCCGGCTGCACATTTCTAGAAGAGATTTAGTTTCTGTGCAAGTACCACTACTGATGTAATGAAAGGCTAACCTGATGTTAGCATGAAGATATGGGGTGCCAAGTTTAAAAATTTAGTATAAAAGTTGTAGCTGACACATTTTCATTATTTATCACATTTAGCATATTATTCCTACATTTTCCTACATTTAACATAACTGTTAACCATATATATAAGGGTCAAACAGAAAATCTAAATCTAAATTTTAAATCTAAATCTAAATGCTATATTTAAAATCTAAATGTTAAATCTAAAACTAAATGTTTAAATCTAGATCTAAATGTTATATGTTATATCTCAATGTTAAATCTTATGTTTAAATCTTAAATAATATATGTAAATCTTGAATTTTAAATCTAAAAGTTAAATCTTTTATCTAAATGCTAAATCTTATATCTAAATCTAAAAGTTTTACCTAAATATTTTGAATATATGCTATGTGACCCCGCCTCCATTAACCTCAACCAATACGCTAGTAGGGTGTGTGTGTGCGCACATGCGCAGAAGTGTTTCCCTTCTAGCCTATTGGTTGAGGTTAAAAGGGACTTTTACACTTGGCACCCCATACGAAGATACATAGCAGTGCTTATCTAGTTCTAGATTAGTTTTAAGATGCTGTGGTGAACCCAGGTCATATTTAGTTTTCAGTGAGTGTATTTAAGTAAAGATGCTCAAAGAGAAGCTCAGTATCCACATTACTTAGCGATGACTAAGCTAGCACTTAGTTACAGGAGGCTAGCAAGGCTGCTAGCTGGTTTTAAAGTAGCTTCAGCATGAAATAGATCCCGGAACCAGTTTAGTTTAGCAGAATGAAGAGTAATGGGAGATATTTCTGAGTTTTCTGGTCCAGTCTACCACCACCAGACAGTAGACCTGAACTGATCCTCCTGTTAACACAGAAACAGAAACAACGCATTGGCATTAGTGTAAATAAAAACCATTCCAGCTCTTCTAAAAGTGTTTTGGTTCATTTTTGAATATCTGAGATCCAACTCTGTGGACTGTGACCACATCTGTGAGCCAATGTGATGTGTTCTAGGAGACAAGCCACACTGGAGTTGCCTGCACTCTTCACTTCTGTCAGTCAGACCTTCATCCCTCATCCTCATCGCTAAAGTGCTAGCTATGAATTAGACATCAGGTTCTGGGAGTTTCTGAAACAGCTGTGTGGAGCTTTTAATGTCTTCCTGTCATCTGTTTTTGCTGTCAGCTGATGGCCATATCCTCAGACCACGGCCGGCTCTTTCAGGTGTTACTTTAAATTAATGTGCTGCTTTTCTATTCCACACGCATACCACACACAGAGCTGTGTATGACACACACACAGCTCATTTTCCAGCTTCCTCTGTGACTCTCAGCATGTGTTTGAACTTCCAACATTTTAAGTTAAATAACAGGGTATTTTAGTAAATTATACTGTTGTTTTTTTTTCTAACGAATCCAGTTTTTTCTTCCCAGTGTGGTCTTCTGCTGCTGTAGCCCATCTGCTTCAAGGCTGGACGTGTTGTATGCTCAGAGATGCTGTTCTGCAGACCTTGGTTGGAACCAGTGCTGATTAGACCGTTGCCTTTCTATCATCTCCAACCAGTCTGTCCATTCTCCTTTGACACCAACCAGACATTCTGGTCCAGACAGCTGCTGCTCACTGGATATTTTCTCTTCTTCAGGCCATTCTCTGAAAGCCCTTTGTGGGTGAAAATCCCAGTAAATCCTCAGACCAACAACCATGCCAAAGTTACATAAATCCTCATTCTGATGCTCAGTTGGAACTTCAGCAAGTCGTCTTCACCATGTCTGCATGACTACCTGATGCCATACAATTGGCTGTAGTTCATAGTGTTCATATTTTATTATTTAGAGCTGCAGCCTAAAGTGCGAGTTAACAAACTAAAATCGAAATCTACGTAAGATGAAACATCATAGATCAGGGTCATATTTGCTTAATTTTCCCGGTAAGGTTCTTCTCACTCAATAGTTTTTTATGTTAGAGTATTGAAGGTGTTTTGGTCCTTAATTATCTCAATAAATATTCTTCTTGCTTGTTACTGAGATTTTATTACCTATAACGAGTCCAAGCTTGAAACTAGAATATCGACAAACCAACTTTACACTAAGTGTAAAATTATTTTCCAAAGTAATAATTTGTAGTTTCAAGCAGAATAAGGAAATAAGTCTCATATATTGAATTTGTATTTACAAAAATAGACTTGTTATTAGTGAGAAAACACTCATTTTGAGGTATTTGTGGGTTCAGTGAGGTTAGATATTTTCAGATTTTTGTTATTTTAAGAAACATATACTCAATATTTCTCCTTTTTTTTCAGGTTTTAAAAAGCTGACTTTTTGCAGTAGGTGGTTGTGTGTTTGGTAGATGGTGACACTGATGTTGTCTGAATCCAGAATGACTGCAGTCTCATCTGGATGAACCTAAGATCTGTTTAATTGCAGCCCTGTAGGCATCAGAAACCTGAAGAATGTCCTGCGACAACCAGAGAGAAATCGTCCAGAACTGACTGCAGGACTTTGCTGTTCCAAAAATAAGAATGAGGAAATTTACTCCATCACAGGCTTGCAGGTCTTTGATGAGGTCAGGGTTAAACAGGAATTCTGCGCATCCTCAGATTTCTCTTCAAGCCGATTAACTTATTGATCGTATCTAAAGGAGAGCAGTCCCAACGGGTCCTCTTAAATCTCTGTGTGTCTCTAAAATAAAGATCATGAATCTGGTGGTGCTACCTGTACAATCACTGTGTGTCATGCCACCCTTTGCTTGGCTGCCCAGAATTCTGCCTTCAAGCTGATATTTTCCATCACCATGAACTTTTTATAGCATCGCTCAGAGCCCAGTAAAAGTCAAACCAGTGAGGGGAAGTTGGCCCCTGCAGACCCCGTCATAGTAAACATCCTGCAGGACATGAAGAGCAGCATGTAGGCAGCGAAGGGGTTCATGCTCCAACAGCGTCACTCAGCCTCTTAAGGTCACGGCTGGACTCCGAGGAGCAGGGGTTCGCTTATTGAAGTAAAACAAGAATGAAAACATAGAGCCTCAGGAAACAGAGCACACAGAGGACACGTTACTGGCCCCGTCCAGCAAATTATTCTGATGCCATATGTTTCCTTCTTCATGGAAAATCACAATGATTGTTGAGAAAAGATGCGTTCATGCCTTTCGATCTTTATCTGGGTGCTACACTAACTGATAATTAATCAAACCAAAGAGCTTTTTCTGGGAGGATTAATAACAATAATTGTTGTGCAGACATGTTTTTATGGACTAGTTATTCTCCCTGTTGTTGTTTTTTTCAACAACATGTAAAATTTTAACAGAATAACGATGAAGAAGGTAATAATTCATTATGTAACCCAGTACACTCGCCTCAGCCTCCTAAGGTTTGCTGCTGGCTTTGTGAATGTGTCTGAAATGTTGGAGAATGATGAGCAAAGAAAAATGGATTTTATTCATGTTTTTAATGCATGTTTACGTTAATTCAAATTTAATTTTAACTATTTGGAATTTTTATTTAAATTAGCAGATGTTTACAATGTAAAAACCACAAGAAAACACTACAAAGGCTGAAATGTAAAAAATACATTTGGAGCAGAAACCAGGAAAAGACGGGACCTCTGGACAACCACAAGCCTCCCCTACAGAAAAACCAGACATGACCACATGTAAAAAACATATGAACCACATTAGCAGATGTAGTTCACATGTGCATGTACATGTGGAGGGTTCTGATTGAGGATTTCCTTCCTGGTTCTGGTCCTGATGGAGGTTTTTCTTCCTGGTTCTGGTTCTGATGGAGGTTTTCCTTCCTGGTTCTGGTCCTGATGGCAGTTTTCCTTCCGGTTCTGGTTCAGATGGAGGTTTTCCTTCCTGGTTCTGGTCCCGATAGAGGTTTCCCTCTCCAGTGTCTCATTCTGCAGCTCAGAATAGAGGATAGAATCAAAGATTCCAACCTGTTGGTTCCTTTAGATGTGTCATTATTCTTATGAACTGGTTTATACTGGTGGGTCATTGATGCTGCTGTATTTGTCAGTTCGTTCCATGTAGGCTGGACCTCTGGCACGGCACGTGAAGCATGACGAAGTGGGGTGCAGTTGGTACCGCTTCATCTGACATCTCCACTGTGCACATGTGTTTGGCATGTTTATCTTCAAAACACACCAGCAAAACTTCAAGATCTACTATCCTGCAGCTTCTAGATGCATCCCTCCTCAACACATCTGAATTCTCTTATTCCATTCTATTCTATTCTACTCTATTCTATTCTATTCTATTCTATTCTATTCTACAGTCATTTGGCAGATGCTTTTATCCAAAGCGACTTACATCTGAAAATAAGAATAACACAAGCCAGAATTCAAACAGGGTGTGACATCATAATTAAGTAGTAGTCAGACTGCTGTAAGTCCAGTTGGACCTAGGTGCTGTCATGTGGTGCTGGACGCAGGTGTTTTTTTTGTTTTTTTTTTGGTTGGTTGGTTGGGTTTCTTTTGTTTAAATACAAGATCGCAATTTCATTACACATTATCATCTCTGGCATAAGTGCATGCAGCATATTCAGTTTGGTAGATCGTTCCACCACCGCGGGGAACAACAGAAGAAAAGAGTCTAGCTACAGATTTTGCGCCGTGTTGTGGTGGGAGCACTAGGCGTCTTTCCCTGGCAGAGCGTAAATATCGAGTAGGAGTGTAGCTCTGGATTAAGGAGTGAAAGTAAACAGGAGCCGTTTGGGTTATTGTTTTGTAAGCCAGAAGCAGAGCTTGGAATTTGATGCGCTGCAACTGGAAGCCAGTGAAGAGCGAGTAGTAGTGGAGTGACGTGCTTTTGTGGGCTGCTTGAAGACCAGACGTGCTGCTGCATTCTGGATCATCTGCAGAGGTTTTACTGACATCAGTGTTTATTTAATAGACAGAAACAAATGTAGCTCAGTAATAAAAGAAAAATGTTTGCTGTTTTAAATTTTACATGTCTGCACCATTGTTACACATCATCTTCTGACCTCTGCCGGTCCCCAGTAAAGACTTGGATTCCTACTTTATTCCCTTATTTAGTCAAACATCTGCTTCATTGACATTATTCCAAACGAGTGTGGCCACCTTGTGCCTGAGCAGAAAGAGAGAGGAACGTCTCCTGTGAAATAAACCTGTTTGCTGTAAATAAGAAAAAAGCATCTGCGTTGTGTTGCCGTGCAGCAAACGGCAGATCCTTCCTACTGAGTGTGGAGGTGACCTTCCTCTGAGGGAGGCACGACCCTCATTTAGGCCATTCTCCAGCTGACAGTGAAATGTTCATCGCTTGTGCACCGACAGTCTCTGCTCTGCAGTCTGCACTCATCACTCGCTGACGGCCGAAGCCGTTCCAGCCTGAAGTCCCGGATGAAACGCTCTCAGCCCAGAACCTGCAACAGCAGCGTTTGTCCGCCATCCGCCTCTGGTCCAGACCGCCTTTCCTGGTGGCCACTGGTGACCTTGTCCAGTTTGCAGCCACAGCAGCCTCAGAGCACAATAACAGTCTGCTAGAAGGTGGAGCTCCTCCATGGTATCATTCCCATTCCCGTCAGACTTCAGCAGCAAAAAAAATTACATGAAATTTCCAACCTTGTTTTTATCTTCTCATCCTTGCACGCTGATGACTTTAAATAGCTTTAATTCATACTTTTAAAGCCAGAAAGAAAACAAGGGACCACTTACTCTCCTCGGTCTCAAGCTGCGAATATGTGTTTTTAAGAAAACTCCTTCCTGGAATCAAGAACCTTTTAATAAAAAAGTGTCACTGAGAATTAAAGCCTGGTCTGATCTGGAATAGTTTTCTGGTTAGAGGACGTTCCTGCTGAGGTTTTAGGAAGTTTAGAAGAGTTATTTTCATAACAAAAAAACTCTAAACTAAAGGCAAAAACATGGACACGACATAACATACTGTAGAGTAACTAACAGAAAGCAGGAAAAAAACAATGAACTGGCAAGGGAGGAACTGAAACCAATGGCTTGAATACACTAAGTAACTAACGATGCACAGATAAGGTGAATGACCAAATCAGACCAGGAGAGCAGAAACCAAAAACACAGAACATAACTCTAAAGATTCAAGATTCAAAGTGTTTATTGTCATTTGCCCAGTAAGGAAACAAGTTTCACTGAACAATGAAATTCTTACTTTGCCGTCCACACTGAATGCCATAAAGATTATAAAATTGAAGCAAACAACTTACAAAAAACTAGATAGAAGACAAAGATAGGATAAAAAAAATGAGTAAATAATCTATGTAAACAAGTGTGCAGTATGCTACATAAACCGTTGTCCTATTTTCAACAATGAATGATTAGCTGTGCAGGAAAAACTGTCATGAGGTAGACGGTAAGATGCACGTGCAATAAATGTGCATCTAAATGTGTCAACATGTTCACCACTAACTGTCAACATGTTCACTGCTAACTTTCAGTGGGGTCGCCACTAACTGTCAGTGTGTTAACCTCTAACTGTTACCGCGTTCACCGCTAACTATCTGCATGTACACCGCGGTCAGTGTGTTCACAATAACTTTCAGCGTGTTCAGTGATTGGACAAATTTACAAGAAACTGCAGAATTCATGAGGATTGGTTAAATTTGTGTTGATGTGATTGCAAAATCATGAATTCCTGGATGAATTGGTATGTTCTTCAACCTAGTTGAGGGACTTTGGTAGCTTAGGTTAACTATCATGGGAGAAGTAGTAGAATAATGTCTCCTACCCCTGCAGTATCAGTGAGCTGGTCTGAGTGTGAACATCTTTCTTTGAGGATAACAGCTTGAGAAGAGGATTGAAACGCTGCAAGGCATTCATGTGAATGAGGAATTTATTTACTCTATTGCAGCTTCTGTGAAGGCTATTGAGTTGTCAAATGGAATAAGTCAAATCTTCATACCTGAGATCATGTCGAATGTGGAGCCTCCCGCTACAGACCTGAATGATACACTTCCTTGTATGTGTTCAAATGACACTGGAATAGCTGGGGAAGATCCCAAACTGGACGGTCAAACTGGTCTCTCCTACGGGAACAGTGTTGGTGCCAGACCAAAGTCATCAACCGTAACCAGAACCTGGTCTGATGTTGTTCATCGCAGAGGTAAATCCAGCAGGAAATTTAACGCTCCAGTTTTCACTCATCCACCTGAAATGTCACTGCATAATAAATATGATATGTTGACTCCTAATAAAATGAATGATGACGAATGTAATGCATTGATCAATAAAAACTTGATAAAGAGCCCTAAAACTCAGCCAAGGGCTAACCAAACCAGGAGGAGAAGCCAACATTCCACTAACAGGAGGACAAGAGAACTATCAGCGCCTCCCCACAAAAAGAAATCGACACAATTCTGATTGGGAACTCTATAAAGCAGCATGTGAGAATGGCAAAGATGGAAAATCTAACATTTTCTGAAACATCAGTCAGGAAACTGATAGAGATTTTAGACCATTCTGTCTACACATCCAGATGTTCTAAAGATTATTGTCCACACGGGGTCTTTCGATATTCTGAGGAGGAAAACTGGCTCCAAGATCGCGGTAAAAGACTTTTCTCTGCTGTTGGAGTTGATGTATGGAGCACCATGTCCACATCTCAGGACCCGTTCCCACTGTGGGTAAAGAAACTGACTTTTTCAGTAGACTTCTTGGCCTGAATACATGGTTGTCAGATGCATGTATCGCCCATGGGATACAGTTCATTGATAACATCAATATCTTGTGGAACTGTAAGAAGCGACTCAGAACTGATGGTGTGCATCCAGATTTAACTGGATCCAGATTACCTGCTGCACACCTGGGTCATGCTGGGATGGCAAACCAAACATGATGTGCAGATAAGAGCGAAGGACCCAGCAGAGAGGCGACCAACCAGCTCTCCCCCCTCACCAGGCCCTCTGCTCCACATCACCCAAGGTCTTCAAAGGATGTCTCTATCCCTTTCTCTATCTACCAAGAACTCCTCCCCCTCCTCATCCTCTTCTTAGATCATCTGTCCTGGCAGAGCAGGGCACGGGAGGATGTGCAGGAGTTTTTTAGAGCAGCAGCAGAATTCACAACAAAGATTACATGCCATGATGCATTCAGGGTCCTTGCTGTAGTTTCGCTACTACTGACAGCTGTTTTTAGATCAAGTCTGGACCTAGTAGGATTCCTGTGTTAGAAAAATCTGCAATGGAACACAGCCAGCTTGTGGGCTGAATTGATCTAATCTGTTAACTGTATCATGTAGAACTCAGAATACACCAGCTGCTGGACTTCATATCAGATCTCTGTCCAACAAGTCACTGTTAGTTCATGACTTCATAATTTCTCACAGTTTAGATTTTATTTTTCTGACAGAAACATGGTTAACAGAAGACACAAGTGCTGCAGCTCTTAGTGAAACAGCACCCCCTGATTTTAGGTTTAGGAATAAATGTGTAACTAAAATCCTTTTTTATTCATCTACAGACGTCCAGGACACTGAACAAATTTTACTGATGAATTTTCTAAATTATTGTTGTTATCTCCACGGATTTTAACTACTTTTTCTTAACTGGGGATTTTAACATCCACATAGATAACATGACATGGTAATGTCAAGGAATTTTCTTCTATATTGGATATGTTTAATTTGTGGCAACATATAAAAGAACTGAACCACATTCAAGGTCACATTCTGGACCTGGTTATTTCAAAAGGTGCAGATGTTTATTCTGTTGTAGTCACTGACTTGGCCTTGTCTCACTATTTTTGTATTTTGTTTGATTTACTGATCACTCAGAATGTCCAAACAAGCTATTACTCGGTTAGGAAGAGCAACATTAATGAAAGAACAAGAGCTAAGTGTGTGGAGGCATAGCTATATTACCAACAACCAGAGCAGAGTCAGCTGATGGACTTCTGGATCATTTCAGTCTGAAAACCTTGAATGTTATGGATGCTGTTTCACCGATAAGAATCAAGAGCACCTTAAGCAAATGCTACTGTGGTCACTAGCCTAAAAAGAGAATGTAGAAAAACTGAGTGGAAATGGCTGAAAAATAACCTTCAGATTGACTCTGAGCTGTAGAAACAAAGCCTGCATAGCTATAACAAAGAGCTGTGCAAGGCCAGAGGGCTGCTTTTATTTGAAATGATCCAAGTATGAACAAGTATGTCAACAATTCTCTCTCTGTTTGCTATGTTTGAAAAAAATTACAGTTCAGCCCAGAGCTCTTTACCACTGAGAAATTAAACCAATTTGCCAACTTTTTTAGCCAAATAATTAAAAGAATTAGGCAAAATATCAATGCCACACAGTCAAACAAGAAAACTGGTCTTTGTCTAAAACCTGGAAATAATTCTGATGTCATGTCACAATTTGATATGATTGATTTAAAAGTCTTACAAGAAATAGTTTGGCATCGGAAATCAGCAACATGCACTCTGGACATGATACCATTTGATTTTTTAAAACAGTTTTTACCTCAGGAAAAAGTGATCTCCTGCTGGTAGTTAGTTCACTGGCATCAGGCACAAAAAATGGCTGCCATTAAGCCCCTCCCCTAGATGCCTCTATAATGAACAACTTTAGACCGGTCTCTGACCTCTTTTATATCTAGATTACTAAGAAAGTTGCATTTCACCAGCTTCATGACTTTTTAAATGAAAGCAGAAATCTTGATAAATTACAGTCCAGCATCTGACTGATTCTGGTCAAGTATAAGTCCTGGTTCTGCTGGATCTTAGTGCTGCATTTGATACTGTAGATCACAGAATCCTGTTGCACAGGCGGGACTTTCTGGAGCTGTCCTTAACTGGTTTAGGTCCTATTTAGAAGTTACATTGCAGTCATTTAGCTGACACTTTTATCCAAATCAACTTACAATGGTTAAGCAGTAGCATTAAGGGTCTTGCCTAAGGACCCAACTGGAAGATGTTAATATTCTTCCCTTGGGGGATTCAAACCCTGGTCTTCCACATTGGAGACTGAAGCTCTGCCAACTGAGCTAACCAGCCGCTGTTATTTAATTCTGATTGGCAGCTATGAATCTGAGTGAGTGGCCTTGACTTGTGTAGTCTCCCAGGGGTCAGTCCTTGGACCTCTTCTGTTCAACTTGTATCTGCTCCCTTTCGGTCAAATTACAGAACTTTAGCATTAATCATCACTGTTATGCAGATGATACACAACTTTATGTGTCTCTGTCACCAGACAACTGCAGCCCAGCAGACTTACTGTGACAGTCTGGAGCAAATAAACACCTGGATGAGGGAGAATTTTCTAGCAATTAAATGAAGACAAAACTGAGATTATTCTGTTTGGTAGCAAATAGAAGAGGGTCAGCATTGGTAAACACCTTGAGACTCCGGCTCTTAAAATCACCAACCAATTTCGTAACCTTGGACTGTTGATATACTCAGATCTGACTTTCAGCAGCCACATCAAAGCTGTCACTAAGAAGCTTTTTACTAGCTCAGAAACATCAACAAGATTAAAGGTTTAGTCTCCCAGAAAGACCAGTAGAAACTCCTCCATGTATCCATCTCCAATTGACTGGATTACTGTACTGGTCTTTAACAGGACTCCCTAGAAAGTCCAGTAGAAACTCCTTCATGCGTCCATCTCCAATAGGCTGGATTACTGTACTGGTCTTTAACAGGACTTCCTAAAAAGAGCATTAAACATCTGCAGCTCAGTTTTATCCAGGACTAAGAGATCTGAACACATCACACCAGTTATAAAATCTTTACACTAGTTTCGAGTTTATACTGGTTTCCAGTCAGTCACAGAATAGATTTTAAAACCCTTCTGATCGTTTAATCGTTAGACCTAACTACAGTAAGATCAGAGTCCAGACCAGAGTCCAGACTAAACATGGAGAAGCAGCATTCAGCATTAATGCTACAGGTGGAATAAACTGCCAGTGGAGATTAAACTTTCACCAAACATTTCTTTGCATCTATGCATGAAATCTGCACGATAACTTTTAACTTATCTAATTTATGATTTTATTGTGATTTTTGCTATTTGTTGCTGCCTTTTCTTGCTTCTGAATGCTTTCTCTGCACCACCTGTAATACTTTTCATGTTTTATTTAAAGCACTTTGAATTGTCCTGTACATGAAATGTGCTGTACAAATAAACTTGGCTTGCCTAATTGCTCCTATAAATATACTTAAAAAAAACACACTTTCTGTAAAAATCATTGTGATTTTTAGATGTAATTTGTTCATGTTAGTATATAAATGAGTCAAATGTAGCATTTTAAGCTCCTTACAGTACAATGAGGGGTCGCTGATGCAGAAAGTCGTCAGAAATCTGCACCGAGGACACAAAGCCTCCTTCGTGTTTATAATCTTTGATCCTCATTTTATTTAGCAGTTACCTTTCCTGCAGGCGCTTTCATAACCAGGTGTCCTTTTAGATAATTCATGCTCTGAAGCAAAGTTTCCTCATGCAACACCAACGCTGGCCTTCATAAAAAGAAATGACCGCCAGCTTCAGCCAGAATAATTTCCTCACTGAGACGATCAACAAACTGAATACCTGCATGCAGGCACACAGGGAAGTCAAACATACTTTTACTTTACAGACACACAGTATTTAAGTCATATTAAACACTTAATCAGTTCTGAACTTTGTCCTTTTTGCTTCTGAAGTCTTATCTGTACCTGAGCGGTAGAGATGTGATGCTCATAAACAAATATATTCTTTCAAAATGTTCTTGTGCAGAAATCTTTGGAGTAAAGTTGTTTTTCATGGAAGTTATTTGTAGCCTGTTTAGTTCTTTGCTGAGGGAAAATCTGAAATAGTGATCTGACTGTCAAAGCATGTGGATATGGAGCCACCTTATGGAACGGTTCCAATGAAAACGCGAGCCTGTATTTTAGAATAATTTCCACCAACAATGTATTGGTAGGATGTGTGAGTTTAAATTATTCTCATCCAAATCTTACCTTATAGTTGCTGCCAGTGATTATTTTCTTGATATAAACGAGTTACCCCAATTGAAAAATAATTAAAAAAAATTTTTTAATTAAATAAAAATTTAAAAAATTTAATTAAAAGAATGAGCCAGTCTTTTAAACGGCTCTTTGAAAGGAACGTTTCCTTTAAAGAGCTGTAAATTCCATCTCTAGTATGTGCTTCAGGTGAGGATCATATTTCAGGAATGTCTCAGGCATCTAGGCACGACCCAACCTCACTGCTCCTCATATGTGCTTGTGAACCGGACGGCAGCGCTTCCGTCCTCCATGGACTCTCATACTAAAGCAGGGAAGGTTTATCTCCGACCTCATAAAGCTGGAAAAGTGAGTAAACGTCAACTTGTCTCAGTGAACTAAAACCATTTTTAACTCCAGGAAAATGAGTATCTGAGAGAGACGGGTGTTGCTTTTCTGGCTCAGCTTTGTGGTAAGGCGACACACGTACAGATTTTATTTAGTAGTTTTCTGTTTCTCTCGTCTGCTCTGCTGAACGGACTCTTCAGAAATCTAGATGAGCAAGTTGAAACATGGCACATTCCTGCACTAACGCACACGCTCAGACACACACATGTCTTCAGTCTGATCCCAGTTAACCTGCAGTAACCTGGGAGATGTTCACGGACGTCAGATTTCCCCCCTTTTCCTGACTCTCCTCTACAAGCATGAAGCAGATAAGTGCTGACTAATGTTTACCTCTGTCACTGGAGGGAGGGGTGAAACCATTTCTAAAGAAAAGGTGTGGAGTGAGGGGACTTCAGGCAAGACTAGGTTGGATTTTGACATTGGTAGGAACATGAACGTGTCCCACATCATCCTGGAAGACTGGAGTTTTGTTGCACTGATGATTAGGGATTATTTTGCTCAACCTTTTCTTGGCTATTCGTTAAAATGAGGGATGTTAAAATTAGCATGTTTATGCAAAAAGATTAATCTGTGGAATTAACCTTTGAATTCTTTTATTGCCTTAGCTCATAAACTTGTCAGTCATGATGTAGGAAAATAATAAGATTTTGGTGTCATCTCGATGTCTGGGTGTGTAGGGCCTTTGTTACAGCGGTGAATGCAATCCACTAAAAAAAACACTTTATCCTCCTTATTTATGAAGAATTAGTTTTCCAGCCTTACATTAAGAGGATGCCGCAGGATGACCCATCTGATATTACACACCATTAACCAATCAGTGGTCCTATCTGGCATACTGGTCCACACTCCTCACCAGTTAGGGGCAGTAATGCACCAAGTTGCTGCATGCCGACTGCCAAGATCTGTGATTGTGTTGGAAGAATCTAAAAAACCTGTTGACCATTCAGGTCCTGCCTTCTTAGGATTCCATGCAAAACCCCAGTTTTTCTCATAAAACTGCACACACAGACACAGTGGGACAGTGATGGTAATAGTGGTGGTTAACACTGCTGGTTGAGTCCACTGGTTAACTGGTTGTGCTCACTGGTTAAAACAGCAGATCTTAAAGGTACAGTGTGTAGTTTTTTTGTTAGCAAAAATCAAGAATTGCTTTCATAAATACGTATTTTACCAAAGTCTAATCACAATTGCATCCAAATGAAAGCGTTCTCGTAGCTTAGAATTAGATGTTTAAAAATACATAGGTGGCGGTGCACCCAACTGGAGGCTGCCATGTTGCATCGCCATCTTTATATACAGTAGCCGAAAGGGGACAAACTTGTTAGCCTTGCACATTTTTTTACCTGCGAGTCCCCGCTGTTTCGGGGGGAGGGCGCGGGGGTGGTGTAAACAAGCCAAGACAAGCGTGGATCATTCAGCTTGCCAGCTTACATTGAAATGAAGGACCATCTATACTCTTTGCCCGCAAGACAGAGGAAAAAATAGCGTAGAAAAGAAAAAGAAATAATAACCGGGAGAAAATAAGAGAGTACATCAGTGGAGTTTTTACCAGATGGAGGCAGCTGATGAGGAGAGGGACTTCAAAGCTAATGTGGAGGTTGCAGCTTTCTGCTGGATAGCTGAGTTAATGCAATCTAACAGTGAAGTTTATTTTGCCGTTATGTTAGAAACAGGTGGTCCAGCAACTACTTTATCCTCCCGTTTAAGTCCGATCATTTACTGTTACTTTCCATATAAAACGGCAGAAACGGCTAATTTGTTATTTAGCCTACAGTAGAAAAGCTACGTTGCAACAGTTTTCAGTATTACTCTTCATAGAAGTCATATCAGCAGGCGACCGTGCGCTTCTTTCAGACGTATTTTCCCAGAGCTTTCCCTCATGTTTCATATTTTATTTCAGCTGA
>JBAMHW010000004.1:35720346-35732360 GCA_037177495.1 Rhadinocentrus ornatus
TTAATTTAATTTAATTTAATTTAATTTAATTTAATTTAATTTAATTTAATTTAATTTAATTTAATTTAATTTAACTTTTTTATAAAATTTTACGTTCTTTTATTGTATTTTGTTTATTTAAATTTAATTTAGTTCCCATCTATCTGTTCATCTTCCGCCAGTCATCTGAGGTCGGGTCACATGCAGGAGATCAGGCAGGTTTTTCTGTCATCTCTTTTCATTTTTCATTTTCTACTTTATCTTGGGGTTCCTGAAGCATTCACATCCCATAAAACCTGAAAGAAACCCAGGAAACATCCTAGTCAGGTTCAGCTTCTCATCCACCCAGCATGACTGGATTGATTACAGATATTTTTTAATAAGCATGTTTTCTTCTTCAACTTTCCAATAAAACACAACTTTGTTGGAGCGGTTCTGCTGGGTTCAGTCAATCTGAGCCAGAAGTTAACCAGTCGTTGCTTATTTTAGTAGAGTTCTCCTTCCATTATCTAAAAGACCTCATTAAGCTCGAAATGTGTCACCGACCGAAAGCAACAACCAGCTGTTGACCATCGACTGACCATCCAGTTAGTCTGCTCTACAAAACATGAACAATAAGGCCCCCCCCCTATTTCCAATAACAAATTCAGATTGATTGCCAAAGTTATCTTTGTTTATTTCTCCTTTAATAGAAACTGAATTAAAATCAAACTAAACTTTTAGACTAAAGAACAATCTGCCGTAATAATGAGTTAATCAGCTCAGATCAAACAAGCATCATTCCGACTGTCTATTTTCTCTCTTTAATATTATATAATCATCACTTATCAGCGATAATCTGAGGAAAATTAAAATTTTCACTGCTTTCTGATGTATTCTTGTTTTATCAGCTTCCAGACAATGCTCAAAGTCTCAGTTTGCAGCCACATGCTGCCGTGTTCTGATATGAGGATGGACTCAGCCAGGTGTAGCATGAAGAACAGCAGACTGAGGGACTCAGGTGAGACAGCCAGGTGTTGCATGAAGAACAGCAGACTGAGGGACTCAGGTGAGACAGCCAGGTGTTGCATGAAGAACAGCAGACTGAGGGGCCCAGGTGAGACAGCCAGGTGTTGCATGACAGGCTGCAGAAACCCTCCCAGCTCTAGCTTAAATAGATTTGAACTCCTGGACCTGAACCAGGTGCAGGAAACACCAACGCAGTGCAGATGCAGAGAAACCTGCAATCGGTGCAATTTTATTTTTATATAATAGTAAATAAATTCAGACGTTAATGGGTTAACAAATGAAGTGTAAATTATGGCGTACAACGTTATCTGAGCCTCGACAACCAGAATTTTAACCAAAATGTTGGATTATGTTGAGCTGAAAGAACCAATCAGACGTCAGCTCAGCTGGTTATTAAATGTAGGAATTGTTAAAACTTTGGACACCTGAAGCTACAGATCCGAGGGAGCAAAGATGAATCCATGCACCAAACGCCACGTTTCTTTACTGATTTCCATTTCCCCCCATCTCCCCCTCACCTGTCCTCCTTATTCTCTCACACACCTGTGTTCTGTTTTTTTTAAACTGGGAGAAGAGGAGGGCGAGGTCGGTGGGGACGAACGCCAAGCAGGAGAGAAAGAGAAGAAGATGGAGAGTTCTGCTCCTGCATTCAGGATGGAAAGCAGCTAAATGGACGAACAGATGGAGAGGGGGTGACGCTTGAAAGAAGAAAAGTGGCTGAAATGAAAAATCATGTTTCATGTCTCCCCATTCAGCTCTCTGATTGGCTGGAACAGGCTTCTTCCAGAAAGAACACACAAATGTGCCAATCACACCGAAGACAATACCTTAAACATGTTACCATAGAAACAATCTTAATAAACATTAATATGGTGATGCTTTTAATAACTGATGATTTTCCATCAAAGATTTTTATTCAGGTTTTTTTTTATCTGTGCAAACGGCGATGAAACCTCTGATTAATATGAGAAGGTGCGATGAGGAAGACGGACACGCCCATTTACAGCCAATGAACAAAAACAACAATTATTAATATAATTATTATCCTGGAAGGATTCTCAAACCATTATAATGCCATCTCGAAAATCCATCAGCAAGTCAGATAGATTAAATCAGATTTACAGGTAATCTGGACGCAAAGACAGAGGAAGAGAAAGGGGGATAGGTGGAGGGAACGGGCAGTCTGAGATGGAGGAGAGATGGAGATGAGTCAAACACAGAAAAAGGAGGAATTTTCCAGACAGGATTTTCTGACTGCGCCCGTCTGCCTCCTGTTTTCTGAGATGGAAAAAAAGGGAGAGGGCTTGTGATTGAGAGATATGAGGAAAATGGAGGGAAATGAGAGGGAGGGACGCAAGCGGCAAAGAAAAGGGGGGAGACGAGTAGAAAGCGAGGGAGAAAGGAGAGGAAAAGGCGTTCAGACAAGCGTGAAGCATCAACAATGGAGGCTAACAAAGAAAATCCCAGTGGAAACATCAATCACTGCCCCACTTATCCCCCTCCCACTGATTTTTACTCTTTATTTCAAGCTTTTACCCCACGCTCCCTCCTCTCTGTCACCCTCTTCTCCCCATTCCTCCCCCACAGCCACTCCCACCTCCTCCATCCATCCATGCATCCATCCATCTGTCCGTCCATCTGTCCATTCAGCCTCCAAAACAACTCGACCCTCCAGTGTCTGTCATCTCCTCTCATCTTTTACCTAAACAATCTATTCATTTTAACATCCATTCATGGAGCACGGAGAAAAGCTTCTCCTGCTCCAGAGCTGCTATCAGGTCCAGACATTAAAATTCTTCATTTCTTCTCTGAACAGCACAAAGAAACGTTTTCTGCAGCCTACATGAAGCAAATATTCACATTTAGTGTCAGGCAGAAACAAACGTGTAGTTTTCCAGCAGCCACAAAACACTGTCTGCTTCTCTGCCCACAGCACAAAGAAATCCCACGATATGGAGGGATGGAGGAGCAGAACAAAGGCAAACAGCAGCAGCTGATGGAAGAGAAAAATGTCCACCTTGCTGGTCGCTCCTACCTTTCTGGCTCTGAGATTCATCCATGTTTTCCTCCATTGTGGCAGGTTACAGTTCCTTTGTCTGGGTTTCGTGAAGCTGTGTAAAACCTCTTGCTAGCTCTCAGCACAGTGTGCGTGTGTGTGTGTGGGAGGCGGTGTGTGTGTGTGTGAGTGTTGTTTCCCTCCCTGCAGATGATGGAGGATCAGGGAAGTCCCTATTTCAACGCTGCACTCTCTCTCCTCACCACTGATGGGATGTGGGTTTCTCCAGCATCCCACCTGTCCGTCATGTCCTCAAAGACTACTCGCTCACGGAAACTGCAAAAATATCCAGAAATATTATTATTATTGTTATTATTATTATTTTTTTTATTATTATTATTATTATTATTATATTATTATTATTATTAATATTATTAATCTAATTTTCTACCTTTTCTCTTTCTTATTCCTTATTTGCACTCTTAATAAATAATTATTATATATTGCCATTATTATTATTCCTATGACAAGAAAATTACTTTATTTTTATTTTGGTTTATTGTTTTATTAGGATCCTCATTAGCTGCCCATTTATTGGCCGCTAGTCTTCCACGGTTCCTTACACAAAAAACAAAAAAAAATCACAACAATAAGAAAAATGAGCAATACCATTAAAATCCCAAGAATTCTATATAAACATGGCATAATTAGATTAAACTTTACATCAATAAGAAAATAAAGAAAGAAAAAAAATGAAATTACTATTAAAAAAATCTCAGTTTGAATCAGGATGTTGATATGAGCATCTGCAGTAACTGTAATGTTAGGATCTTCTTTCTAATTAACTTCAATTGTACATGAGGAGCCGAGCTGATTCCAGTGAAATGTGGCTCTGAGCCCACTGGACTTAAAACAACTGGTCCTGGGATGAGTTGACGTAAATCAACACTTCAGATCAAACAATATGGTAAAAAATATTCCTGTAACTATTCTTATTTGAATTCATCTTGCATTTCATGCTGATGTATTTACAGCTGGAGCAGAGCTGCAACATACATCACTACAGCTTCTTTTTATCAGCTTGTCCAACTTTTTTTCTCACTTTTTTGCAACGTATTTGCATAAATAAAATGGAGTGGAGTCGATTGCACAGTCCTGTTGTAAAAGAATAACACCATAACACACTGATGAATGAGGATGGAATAAACTTTTAATTTAATATAAGCACAGAAACATTATGAATAAAGATTAATACAATAACTTATCCAGGCATGTTAATTTATATAATTTTATTTTATATAATTTAATTATGTTTTGTCTTTATGTTCTTTGTTGTGAAGCGCATAGATTTCATGTAAGAAATAAACAATACAAATAAACTTGTTTTAAAACTCTGTACACTGTAAAATATCATGAGTTGGCTTTACTCAACAATATGCAAACTTTCTGCTTAAAAAAATTTTGTTTTTGCTTTGTTTCCACCACTAGATGGCAGACATGTTCATCAAATGTTTCCAAAACTTCGTTAAGCTTATAATCAATGATGCAAAGTGGATTAGAGAGAGAGCAGCAACAAATAACAGCATACCTGAAGCACGCGGGAAATGACAACTTTGAGGCTTAACCTAACCGAGGTCGGGGAGACAGAATTCTGTGTGAGCAGCAGAGGTCCAGATTGAGCTGGGAATATCCATGATGATGCTGGGAGGATTTAAAACATGAGAAAGAGCATCACAGGTGGATCAGTAGGTTTGATGAGATAACTGGGGATTCAGGAAACTAAGATGTGATCAGAGATGGTCACAAGTCCTTTGCTGCGAGTCCAAGTCAACTGTGATGGATAGCTGATACAACCTGATTTTGTCATATGGTGTGGGGACAATTATCTCAATTTTAATATAACAAAAATTTAAGAAATGATAATTGAGTACAGGAAAACAAAACTTTCAAAGCATGAAGTCAGTATCATCAACGGCGAAAAGGTTAAAATAGTGGATACCTACAGATACTTGGGCACAGTATTGGATTCTGATTCTAAATTAGATAAAAACATTGAGGCTAAAGCAAAAAAAAAAACAAAAAAACGGCCAACATCGTATCTACCTGCTATTCTTTTAATATATCTAAAATACATTTTATGCATTTCTTATTTTTCCTCTGAGTCTTTAAACATTTTTTGATGGGTTTTATTCAGTTCAATTCAGATCAAATCGCTGTATTTGTCAGTTTTAAAAAAAAAATTAAAACGGCATAGCAGTAGCTTAATAAATAAGTTAAAAACAAAATACAGGCAACAAATACAGACAGCATTCACTGTGTGGCATTAAAAAGACATGAGGCTGATTAAAGTGCTTCAGTTATTTAGATACTATTTAGAAGCTGGATGGCCTTTGGTCCGTTTGAGGGCTCTCACCACGTCTGCTGTGCTGATGGAGAGAACCGAGTCAGCAGGACTGATCGTGGAGATGATGGATCTTAGCTGGACGCTGTTGTCCTTTTCAAACCTGGTAAATTATTAAGATAATTCGGGAGAGAAGTGAAACTGCTGCCTGGAACCTGGGTGGGCTTACAGCTGGAGTTCACAGCAGCCATGTTCTTCAGACCCTGCCAAGCTCCGCAGAGGCTTCCCTCTGTAAAGACTGCTCCACTTTGTTTTTACATTTCAGCTCAGCAGCTTTAATGGCTAGCTTTACCTACCAATTGGCCTAATTCTTCTGTATGCTGACACAGTCTCAACTTGCTCACTGACGTTGGGGGACGAGGATGTGAGAATATTCAAGTTTTAAAGCGTTGTCAGTAAATGACAAAAACAGCTTGTCTAGCATTGTCAAGTCAAGAATAATGGGTGTGCACATCTCTCTGTGGAGCAGAAGGTCCTCTAGAAAACAAAGAGCATTACTTTTCCCTCAGATCATGTCCTTAAAGAGAGGTTTGACTTGATGCCCCCTGGGTATAAAGTGTTCTGAATTTGAATATGTGAGTGTCCTAGTGCCAGGTGCACATGTGGACACTCTTGTGCTTGAACATGGTGTTCATTATGGACATGATGAGCACAGTAGTCTGATAACAAAACCCTGCTCTGGTTCAGATCAGAGTGACTGTTTCTCTCACTCATGCTCCTCCAGGTCTAACAGTCAGTGCCCATGTGGGCAAACACAACTCCCCCTTCTTGAAGACAGGGACCACCAGAGGCACTGTCCCCAATGTCCATGTGATGCTGCAGAAATGTGTCAACCAAGACAGCCCGACAATATCCGGTGCCTAGAGGAACTTGAAGCAGGTCTCTTCCATCTCCGTCAACTTTTTAACCACCTTGGCAACCTCAACCCCAGACATAGAAGATCCCACTTCTGAATCCCCAGACACTGCTTCCTCATTGGATGGCATATTGGTGGGATTAAGAAGGTCCCACAATGTCCCAAATCTAGGTCAGCAGTGTGGGCCACCTCTGCAGAACCAAACCTGGGCCAAACCATCCTTCTTTGCAGTATGTGGCCGAGTCAAAGTGCGTTGTATGGACCAGACCCAAACCAGAACATTTTTTCTATCTGAGGTCGAGTCCAAACACAACACAGTCTCTTAGTTCTACATGGTCAGTCAGTGTGATGAAGCTGGAGCATAAAAACACATTTAATCTCAATCTGCTCTGAGGAAGGAGATCATAACGCCTCTGATGAAAAAAAGAACAGAAATATGATGAACCTGAGATAAACGGCGCAGTTTACTGGCCAGGACAAGAAGAAGACTTTTTTTTTTAAATAGACTTTTTGTTTTATTTAAGTCAGTTTCCCATCTTTTCGAGTAGCCACAGGGTTAAATGTGAGAATCTGAAAGGAATTTCACCTTCCTGTTTCTTACAGAATGTGGAAACATCATGTTTATTTATAATCCATGAAAACTAAAATCATTCTTTTTCTCAGTTAATTTTATCCAGGAAACGAGCGAAGCTGTTCTGATCCATCTCCACATCTAACAGTATTAAGCCTCAGTTTATACTTCATGTTTGCCTTTAGTCTCTTTGTTGCAGTTCATCTCAGGGGCAAAAATCACATTTTATTGTTTATTGTCCCTCCTAAAAAATGAAACTTCCTGGTGGGGGCCGTTAATGGATTAAGCGGTACAGACAATGAATTTAATTTATTTTTTTATCTTATCTTTTTTTTTTTTTTATGAGGTGATTTTATTAAATTTTTTGTGGTATATTGATTTTTGTGCAGCACTTTGGAAACATTTTGCTGTGAAATGTGCTAAATAAATAAAGTGATTGATTAAAACCACGATGAAACATTTTTATAAGCATTTCATTCCTTTTCTTATGGACATCTTTAGCACAATGTCGCGATTTTACTGGCTATTTCTGCTTGCTTGGTGTTTTAGAGCACAAAAAAAATCTTTTATAAAAGTTGTTAGAAAAAGTTGGTTTTTTTTATTAATTCTTTACGCTTTAATTATCTTTTATAAAGTGATGTACAAATAATTTGCCCCAGTTAAATAAATTATCCAATGTTGAGTACACGGAGAAAGAGGAGGTTATATAGTAAACAAAAAGTAAAGAGAATAAAACATAATATATGTAATAAAATATCTATAGTACTTATGATAATGAATTTGAATTGATGTTCATATGACGCTGACGGTGATTTCATTTCACATAATAGCAGGTAGAGTTACAGCAGTGGTCCCCAAACTGGGAGGCGGGCCCCTCAGATGGGGGCCCAGAGTTAAAACTTTTTTTTGTTAGCAAAACATGGAAAACTTTGTGAAAGTACCACTAGCCAAACGAACAACAACAGAGATTTCAGCTACCAAAGAAAATGTAAATAATAATATGACAAGCCATACAGGTACTGTATCTTGCCCTAGGCATCTTGAACAGGTAAGGATCAATGATGGGGGTCGCGCCCTCCGGGATAAACACCATGCCAGTACACCTTAGCAGGCATAAAGATATCCACCGTCCAACTGTCAGCATATAGCAGTGTTTCTCAATCCAGGTCCTCAGGACCCACTAAGTTTGGTTTCCAGACGGAAACTCAAAGACTTGTCTGGACTGAAGATCTGATAAGGTTTTATTGAACATGAAATTGAAAGTTCTCTTTTGACATCTGATCAGTAGTTTTAGTTACTGCAGCTCATAGTAAGAGTTTAAGCCATCTTTATTCAACATGAAGAGAAATTATAAAATTATCTTTTGTTTGGAGAAAGTTTGCTGAGTCAATGCTGCCACCAAGTGGAATAACTACAGAACTGCGGCTGAAACAGTTTCACCCTTCATGAACAAACTGCTGAAAGCTTCATGCAGTTTTATTCTGCAACAGACAAATTATAAACACAATATTCCATTTACAGAAATCTCTACATTTCATTCCCTTCCACAGTCTCAAAGAAAATGGCTTTCATATTTTCTTGGACTCAGCAAAAAAATTATTTTCCAAAAAGCTCCTTTTGGCTGAACGTAGGATTGTTTTTTATCTTATCTTTTTCTTTTTTTTTTAAATCATTTTAATCTGTCAAAGATTAAACTAAAAATTTTGACTTTGGTGAATTATTAGTTTTTATTTAGCATCAGTTTCTAAATGTGCTACCCTGTAGAGTGAGGCTACTTGCGAGGGCCACAGTACTGCAGGTTTTCATAGTCTCCCCGCTCCAACACACCTGGATCAAACTGATGAGTCATTGTGCTGAACTTCATCAGCTGTTGGAGCCATTTAATTTGACTCAGGTGTGTTGGATCAGGGAAACATTTAAAGGACTGCTGCCCTCATAGAGGCTCAAGAGTCAATAAGTCATTCTTCCGTTTGAGGCTTTTTTAACTCTTCCCAGAGTAAGAGCCAAAGTTTATGGCAGGGGTATCCAGGACTGGTCCTCGAGAGTCACAGTCCTGCAGGTTTTAGATCTTCCCCTGCCCTAACACACCTGATTCAAATTCATTACCTCCTCTCAACAGATCCCAAACATGTTGACCCATTAACCTGATTTTGGTGCTGCAGCAGGAAACAAAAACCTACAGGACTACAGCCCTCAACGACAAACCTTGGACACCCTGGTTTATGGTGAGGGGGCTCTAAGCCACTATAGTCCAGGGGGGTATTCTATCAATGTAGCCAATGAAAGCCAGGTTGTATCGGTAAAACCTCACTTGAACTAATACCATTTCTGAATTAAGGCTCAAGACGTTCCACTAACACATTTCAGCTGCATGTAATTGAGGCCAATTCAAGCGATGCTTACATAAACTGGCTATGTAGGAGGTCCTGAGGAACGTAGGAAGCCCTGACGAGTGGATGGTGGAAAAGAGGAGCTGGCAGAAATAGAGAGCAAGCCGAGAGGTGTCTTTTTTCTGCAGCTGAAGAAGATCAGTGACGTGTCGTTAGGGTTCATGGCTGGTGAGGCACTGACTCCTCTGGAGTCAGATTTACTATTGTAAGAACTGAAAAGAGCATCTTAGTTCCCTTTTCATCCAACAGCATGCAACTATGCCTCCTTGAGGTGAGGCAGAGTACTGCCTGCCTCACCTGCTGACTTTTCTCTGTACTTTATTGTACGGTCAGCAGAAATAATTCTCTCACACACACACACATTAAAGACATTACACAGACTGTAGAGAGTCATGGTGTACAACACATTTCTGTAAAGTTCATATTGGCAATATTACCCAGGAAACGAATATAACACCTTCCAGTTGGGGCCTTAGGCAAGAACCTTAAAGTCGCTTTGGATAAAAGCATCAGCTAATTGACTGTAATTTAATGTGATATGCTGAGGAACAAACGGGCACGCGTCATGCAACCCAGTTTGTATTGGATCGTGCAGTAAGAGGAGGCATAGCTCACCACTGCCTCACCTGAGATTTCTGCCCTGCATATGATCGGGAAAATCCTCAAACTCGGTAATTTCTGTGTAGTCATACTGAAATTGCGTTTTTAACACGGGTAAGTTGAAAAAATTTTTTGTACTTTATAAAATCTTTTTTCTTGCCTCTCCTGACGGAGATGTATGCGGAAGTGTCATCACTGGAAAAAGGGAATACAGATGTGATTAATAGAGCAAGGGAAGCAGGAAACAAGTGGTGACAGACTACATGCTCAAGTTACACAAGTTTCACGTGTGCGACCTACCTCAATTCTGCACCATTACATCTTAACAGAATCAATCATACCAGCCAAAGCAGATCTGGCAGCAGGTGAAAATAAAGTACAAGAACATGTTTCAGAGTAGGAGGTAGTCTTTGAAGAAACGCATTTGTTCTAAACATGTGTTGAGCTGTAAATATGTTGCACTGTAGCTACATCAGAGCCCACTGCTACTGGTGGGGGTCCTCCCCCGGGCGAGTGGCCTGTATGCCCTTTGAATTAAGTGTGCACCCTCTGCAGGGTCATCAATAAAATGGAAAGCCATGGCTACCAAAAAGAAACTGTCTCTAGATCTTTCTCCGTCCATCTCTTTAGATTAGTTTGCTCTTTATCTCGCTTTTTAAATACCCTAGGCCTGTATGAACAGGGCTCAGCTGATCCCAGTTTTACTGAGGCAGTGGAGGTCGGGTGTTCCTGAAATTCGGGAAGGTGGTTAAAAAGGTATTAGTTTCAATAAATATCATTTACTTTTTCATTTAAATTCATGTTCAGTACTTGTATAGTTGAGTTTCTTTAGTTACATTGGCGTTGACAGATTTGATTATTCACAACAGTCAAAGTAGGGATGCGTTTTGTTGTGTTGTTCATTTTACACAAGAGTGGCAGGAGTGCAGCATTCTACCAGGTGAAACTTTATTTTGGGAGTCTGTATCAGACAGACACAGCTAAGCTTGGCTTGAACATTAGTCTGCCCCCGAGCAGGCTAGTTCTGGTGCATAAGTTATGGTTACTCAGTGGGCATTCAAATATGCCACGTTGATAGAACGTTAAGGTTAATGTTAAGAAGCCACAGCTCCCTCATTCAGAGGTTGCAGCATCAAGAAACCAGCTGTTCGCAGCTGTAACCAATAATGAAAATTTTCCTTCACTCAAATCAAGTTTCACCTATTTTAATCAGATTCTAAACATTTTAAATGATTTTTATCGTCAACAGTTTAAACTTTTCATGTTAAAAAGAAAAACATGAACACTGCATTTTACAGAAAGTCCTGAACATCCAGATTAATTTAAGATATGCTTAAAGTGCAGCTTTCATTAAAACACGATCTTTCTGAAGCAGCTGCCTTACTCACTGCTCAGTCCCAAACATTTATTACGATCAACCCTAAAAAAAAAAAACAAAAAAAACACAAAAACAAAAACAAAAAAAACAAAAAAATCCATCGAACAGTGAAAACATAGAAAATTACAGGATATAAAAATATTTTGTATTTACAGCAGATTCAGACCAGCAGCCTGGAACAGGAAATAAAACGTGAAGTTAAGCTTTGAGTCAGCGTCCAAACATCTCCTGTGAGGCGTAGGTCATGTAGAGGAAGCCGTCCTCGTCCTGGTGGTCTTTGTAGACCTGGGCCATGGAGAGCGACATGCTGGCCAGCCCGCTGTTGTTTATGAGCAGGTAGAAGGCCTGACTGGGCAGCAGTGCCATCCGGTTCCTGAGAGGCGAGACAGAGCCGCAGTTAAAACCCACCCGGGGTCCCATCACAACCCGGAGCCCTTTCCCAGCACCTGCTTCACATGACGCCAACATTTCAGTGACTGCTTAAAACCCGAAAGATATTTAAAAATGTGGCATGAAGTTAAGATTTAATTTAAGATTTTAAAAAAAAGTTTCCTGTCATTTCATTGAAATACTTTGTCTGGAAAAACAGGAGTAAGAACTTAGATTACCCCATTTTACTATTCAATGGTTGTATCAGAAGTTTATATATCAGAAGTTTTATGTATAGCAATATTCACGCTTTCTGATACACTTGCTTACTGCTGCTCTTTGCTTTTATGCTGGTTGGGTAAGAGGGGGGGGGGGGGGGGGGAAGGGGAGGAGGGGGGGGGGGGGGGGTGGGGGCAGGGGAAGGGAGGAGGGGGGGGGGAGGATCGAGGAAGTGGGGGGGGGGTGG
>JBAMHW010000004.1:35733922-35745019 GCA_037177495.1 Rhadinocentrus ornatus
CCCCAACTTTATTTTCGTCATTGAGGTTCAACCAAACAGGAGGGGGGGGGGGGGTTGTTGCAGTTTTATTTAATCATTTCAGTGTAAGCAGTTATCTTTTGGAAATTTTACTTCTTTTGAATGTGGCTCTTCAGCTGAAAGCTAATCTCAGATCAAGATAGCCACTGCACAGCATTTCACGAGTTTAGAGAACTGCTGGTTTTTATCTGTGTAGATGTTGATTGTAATTTTAGTTGGTGATTTTAACATCCATGTAGACAATCCTTAGGACAAAAATGGACTAAAGACCTGAGTAACAGTCTGCACAACTTTGGGCCTACTCAGCATATAACAGCGCCCACACACACACACTCTAAAGGACGCACTCTAGATTTACTGATTTCAAAGGGATTGGATTTCTCCAAGGTTACTGTGTGATAATTACTGTGTTTTCTTTGAAAGTACGGTTCCTGTTCACACTAATGTCTCAATGGAGGTGACCACAAAACGGTGTATAACTGAAAACACGAGTGGGATGTTTAACCAGGTCTTCTCTTTAACACCTGCCCTATCAGGGGGTTCAGCCAATGACTTTCACTAGTTTTAATGCTAAAATGTTAAGTATTATGGATGCTATTGCTCCTATTAAAAAGGTGAAGGTTGTCTCTGGGAGGAAAAAAAAAAGTTAATGGGGAAATTCCACACTGCTGAAAAGAGAAAAAAAAAAAGTGTCGGAAAGCCGATAAAGAAAAACATCTACAGGTTCATTATGACATGTATAAAGAGAAACTTCATTCTTATAATCTACAATTGAGGAATGCAAGGAAGTCCTATTTCTTTGACATTAGCAAAAACTATAATGCTCGGGCCTTATTCACTATTGTCAGATTAACAAATCCTCGTGTGTCAGTAGCACCTGAACTTTGTTCCACCAAGGCTGCAATGAGTTCGCCAAATTCTTCACAGAAAGAAAAAAAAAAAAGAGAATATCAACAGCAGGTTCAAGAGACATATCGTGTCCATTGAAAACTAGTTTCACACCATGCCACAGTTTAAACCCATTAACAGCAAAGATCTTAGGGGGTGTACATACATGTATACATTTTTTAAAAAGATTTTTTTTTAAAGTTGCAATCAGGTGAGTTTTAAAATAAAGGCCAGTAGAAATTAGTCAGTTTGCCTTCAGAAGGTTTGATGTAGAAATATCTGTAAGATCTGTTTAATTGGCTTCTTTTGCCTTAATTGCAGACTTGAAGACTAAAAAATACAAAAAGCTAAACCCTGTGAAACCCAGTTACACATTCCGTTCATTTAATTTTGTGCAAACAGAGTCTTTTTGGACTAAACATGATTGTTGGGAAACTGATTCCAGGCCATAGACACAGCTGACACAGATGTTGAAGATCACAGCAGCTGGAACGTATTGTGAAGACTTCTGCTCCTTGGACATGACCAAGGATGCTGCTTTCTGTCCTTTACAAAAGTTCAGACATCAGGAAGCAAGCGTGGTTTATTACAGTCATGTGCAAACAGCGCCACCTGCTGGCCACATTAAAACCAGCTGATTAAACCAAATTAATCAATTTGTCCAGCTGATACTCTAGTTTGTTTTACAGTTAAAGTCCAAAACTGATAAGACTGTTAGGAAAATGGATAAGAGGTTTAAGAGTTCAGTTTGTACCTTTGACATCTGTCAATAGAAAATGATTAAATTTACAATTTTGTGGGGAAATAAAGACCCGACAGCAGTGCCAGTCTTTCCTAGGGTGCCACCTGCTGGGGGAGCGCTGCATTTGCAAACAATCTGCCAGCAGCATGCACACTGCAAGTTACGTTCATGCTTCGCCCAAGTGACGTAGTTAATAGGCATCAAAATGAAGAGGTATTAAAAAAAAAAAAAAAAAATCAGTTATATGTAGTAACCGTCTTGATATTTTACAGTTATAAGATAAGTTGCAATGCAGCCTCCCAACACTTGGTGGTGGTAATGTCTCAGTTCAAATTAATATGCAGAAGACTCAGCTAGCCACTCTCCTGTAGCGAAAGTTGCTTTTTAAAAAAAATAAAATAAAAAAATGCAGGCTTATGGCTAATAATGCAGTAATCATTGGGTTTTAATTACCAAACGACAAAGAACTGATCTTGTTGCTGATGTCCACAACATAATCCAGTAAACTATTGTGCTTTACTTTAAAAGATCATGTAGAGATGTTTCAATTTTTAAATGCACTTTTAAAGTATTAGTTCCATGCAAAACCCTGATGAAGGACCAGACAGAACAAGCAGTGCATTATTATTATTATTTTTTTTTTTTTTTAACGTATACACACACACACCGTTTGGGGGGCGTCACAGTTGATGTTCGCCTGGGGCTCCATGGTACATTCAGCTGGCACAGTCAAAGGAAAATGGGATGTTAGCAACAACAAGGTGATTCCCAAACAGCTGGTAGCTGGAAACCTGGCTTATCTCAGCATGGAGGCAGAAACTGGACACGTGATGGACAAAAGAGTCAGGATCTGAAATCCATCAAAGACCTTAACCAGGACGTGAGATGCATCTGGACCTTCAGTTGATCCATCTGCTAGCCGAAGCCTCATCACAAATGGTTCTCTTAACGTGGCTGTCAAGAAGCTGTTCGTAAGGAAGGGGAATAGGGAGGAAAGGCTGAGGTAGGTCACATGACTCAAGAACTGGACTGAAGATCAGTGGAAACGGGCCTGATGGAGGGACAGATCCTCCCCAGAACCCAGCAGCTCTGATGGGAGGGACGGATCCTCCCCAGAACCCTGACCTCAACATTACTGAAGTAATGTGGGATCATCTGGGCAGGGAACAGAACAAAAACGTCCAAGAGTTTTGAAAAGTCCTTTAAAAGATCCTGGAGAGCCATTCCTGGAAAGAAAATGACAACGCTTCTTTAAGAGGGTTCAGACTGGGATGAAGAATGAAACAAGCTCCTTAAATTCCTGCAGCTTTTTCCAGATTTTCTGGAAATGGGGGAGGCTCCAGACCTCCGCACAGAGTCTCCATCTGCAGACCGACTGGACTCTGTCAAACTGAACTTTCTGCTGAGTAATTATGACAAAGTCAGAACGAGGAAGTCCAGAAATCTGGAAGTAAAACTGAAAACATTTCCATAAAAGACTCAAACAGCTGTAAAGATTTAAACAGGATTAAGACGAGTTTTTCATTTACAGAGCCGACTAAATCTGTCTCTGCTTTAAAATTAGAGCATGTTTGTGGTTTTTCACTGCTGGATTGGATCTGGATTGGATTGAGTCTGAACTTTGTCGTCTCCTCCTTCAGAGACCATTCAGTCTCTGTGTGATGAAAAATTCCAGATAGTCAGAATCTGTTCGACCATTCAGAGAAAATCTGCCAGACCTGTCGATCTATTGCAAAGCTTGGGTCTCCTCACACCGACAGATTGATCTTTAGGACACGAGGAGTCAGTGTGTCACATTAAAGTTACACAACAGTCTGCAGCATGTGAGTTGCTCAGACTCTGCAGAGTAATCATGACTGCCCAGAAAAATTTGGAAAATGTGCAGAGAAGCAGCGAAGGACAAAGAATCTGGCGCTTAATGAGCAAGGGCTGGCTTTCCATTTCCCAGAAACCAGACCCCTCAGCTGACAGTAAAAAACATTCTTTCACAAAGCAGACAGCAGGGATTTTTTCAGTTTACCGGTCTCTCCTTTAGCTGCGATGCGTCCCTCATCAACGAGCCTACTCTAGCAAACAACTCCTGCTGTTTGGCGAGCCCAGTCTCCAGAAGGGGAGAGACTTTGGCCACAATGCAACCCATCACAAGCAAGGATTACACACTATTATAAAGTATTTGAGCTGTAGTTGAGCGAAAGCATTTTTACATCCATTTTGTTATAACTCGCAACTTAAATTCAATAGTTGAACCAATTAAATGCATTTCTTTCATTTTGTAGCGCATGAATTCAATTTATCCAAGTTAAATAAAAATTAGTTAATCTCCAGCCAGATTTATTTAAATCATAGCCTACCAAAAACTGACGGGAAACTCGCGCTCAGCAGGAATTGAACCTTTTATGATTGCTACTCTATAAACTGAGTTATGCGCTTTATTTCCTATGTTTTGCTAATATAAGGACGTTGTTGAAATATTCCACTTGCGCATGCACTTCTACAGGAAACTTCGTTGTTTTAAAGTAGACACATCTTTTATGAAAATGTTTTACTCATGTTTTTATTGAGTGTTCTTACCTTTTTTTTTTTTTAAATCTGTTGGCACGGGTCACTTTCAGTGAAACAGAGGAAAAGACTAAAGAACATTGTTAAGGTCTGCAGCAAAATAGCTGGTACTACCATGAATGACCTCGATGACATACATAGCGCGACATCAGTTAAGGCAAAAAGTATCCTCAACGATCCTGATTACCCACTCTGGGAAGAATTTGTGTTACTGCCATCTGGGCGTAGATTTAACATACCAAGATGCAGAACGAACAGATATAAAAAGTCATTCATTCCAAGTGCAATTACCATGTTAAATGCTTCCTAGTAATGTGTGTTTTATTGTTCTATTACTGTTGTCTAATGTTTGTTTTATGTTAGTATTTGTTCTGTATTTACTGTTGGTTCATGTTCATGCTGTGAATATTAAGCTACTTTTGGATAAATCGAATATTTTTGCAACTTTAATCTTTTAAGTTGACTTTTCATAAAACTGAGTCGCATTCAGATTAGAAAGAAACCCAATTTGAGCAAATCTAGATATCAAGTAAAACTGCACTTGGATACACTAAAGGCAATCACTTGTTTTCCAATTAAAACAATTAAAGTTACTCTTTACAGTGTGTAGGAGCAACAGTTTACTCTGGGGTGAATAAAGCATTTTTTCATCAAAATCTTTGTTTTGTTGGTGGTTCTTTGTTGAGGTCATTTAAAATGAAGATTTTAAATCTTAATTTTTAAAAGTATAACATCTTTTTTTTAAAAAAACACAATAAATATTTATTAGTCTACAACCAAACTAAAATTGAAGCTCTGGGTGATACTAAATGAACAGAGGCAAAAGAGCCGACTCCTCTTCTTAGGTAACAGAATAACAATCTTTAAAATAAGTACAGAATTTCCAATTAAACAGTAAATTTTATCAAACAATAAATAAATATCTGTAAACCAGGTTTAATAAACGTGCCCAACTTAGTTAAAAATATTTTTGTAAGTTTCCTAAAGTCAGACTTCCTGTAGAAATTCATCAGCAGTCGAAAACATCTTTAAGCGCGAGGATGTTTTACCTGATGATGGTGACGAACTGGGTCATGGTGAGCTCGTGCGGCACCAGGAACTTGGTTTTGTCCAGCGGAGGCAGATACTTTTCCCTCTCGTACCTCTCGATGATGACCTGCGGGAATCAAAGACGTTAGCCCCCCTCTGTGGCTCTGCTCTGCGGGTGATGCGCTCCGTCTCTGCGGGCTGCGTGGGTGAATGCTGTCCGCACACTTACCGGGATCTTGTTTGGGAACTTGGACCGGATCCCGGCCACTTCCTGCTTCCTCGTGGCTGCGCACAGAAAAGAAAACAGTGAGTGAAGTTTGTGAACTCTCCGCTCCGGTTCTCCTGCGTGTTGCTCGAATCATTTACCGAAGCTCTTCCTCTGTTTGAAGGATTTGCTCTGCAGCGGGGTTTTGTCAAACGGCGGCATGTTGTGTGTCTGTGGTGAAGATCCGCGCGCACTTCGGCACACGGAGGTGCCGGGCGGGAGTTAAATAGAGGCGGCTGCGGCGCATCAGCTGATTAGCACATGGGCCAGTCACAGCGCAAATCGTCTGCGGATTTAATCGAGTTAGAGCCTCAGCACAGCTCCCAGGGCCGCGGGCACGGGAGCTTCAGGGGGCCCCGGGCAAGAGGCCCCAACCACCATAAAGGTCTTTTCTCACAAGCACAAACTTTTTTCTGCTTTTGGTCTCATCATATGTGAAAAAATCTCTCTCTGAACACCACATCGTTCTGGATTTGGTTTACCACATCAAGCAGATCCTTTTCAGTCTGTTTACTGGTGGTACTGGTTCAGCTGGAGTTAATTTAAAGCACAAGATAAAAAGCTGGGTCAGACCCAGCACACACTGCTCATAATGACTCATAGAGAAGTGGATTTTTAAAAGGTCACTGAAATTATGTGTTTCTGTTATTAAAGAATCATATTGTTAGCCTCATAGCAGTCATTAGCCTTATAGCAATTTTTAGCCTCAAAGCAGGTATTAGCCTTATAGCAATCATTAGCTTCACAGCAATCAATAGCCTCATGGCTGTCGTTAGTCTCATTTGCAGTCGCTAACCTAATAGCAGGTATTAGCCTCATAACCATCATTAGCCTCATAACAATTGTTATTCTAATAGAAATCATTAGCCTCATTGCTGTTGGTAGCCCCAATTGCAGTCGTTAGCTTCAGAGCAGTAGTTGGTGACATAGCAATTATTAGCATCATTGCAGTCATTAGCATCTTAGCAGTCGTTAGCCTCATAGCAATTGTTAGCCTCATAGCAGGTATTAGCCTTTAGGCGGATTTATGCTTGCGCAGCGTCTGCGTGCAACCGGCTACGGCGTAGATGACGCCGGATGAGTTTGCTTTTGCACTTGAGCGTAGGGCTGCGCGTCGTTTTGGTGTCATGTTGCAGTCTCTCCTCCTAACCTGAAGGTGGCAGCTGTGGTGGTATCGGCCGGTAAACTCACCAGGTCTGAGTTATTTTGATGATTAACTTCAGTTCGGTAGGCATTTTCCAGATCCAGATATCCGGCAAAGCGTGATCCCAAACTGACCAATCACAAGGGGGTACTTCCGCGTCAACCGTCTGCATGCAGGGGTGCACGTCAAGTCTGGAAGAGGAGCGCATCGAGCCTCTGCAAAGCTACGCAGAGTCTACGGTGGTGACGCGACACAGACGACGCACATGCATAAATCTGCCTTTATAGCAATCCTTAGCTTCATAGCAATCAATAGCCTCATAGCAGTCGTTAGCCTCTTAGTACTCCCTCGTAGCATTCATTAGACTCATAACAAACTTGCCTAATTTTGCTTTTCTAATACTGCTGAGTCACTGTTCATTACTTCAGATAAAATATGTCTTGGCAATTGACCCTTCACTAAGTCCCGCCCTAGAACTGCCACTGACCAATAATATTGTAGCGATCCTACAGTGATGTTCTGTCTAATGTTTAAAGGTTCAGATGTTCTTGGGGTTTTAGGGGGCTGTAATGCTGAGTGTGTGTGGGGTTAAGACAGATATGTGGTTAGATGAGAAAGTAAAAGGGGCAGGGTAGAGTGAGTGGGAAGGAAGGGTTTTGACGTGTGTGTGGGGGGGGATGTGTGACCAGAAGGAGAGCAGAGGGTGTCTAGAAGTTGCCATTTTTTATTTATTTATTTTATTTTGCTTTGCTGGTTGTTCGGCATGGTTACGACCAAGAGTAACCATTATTGGTTCATAAAGCAGCTGTTCTTCAACATGAAGCGGCAGTCTTTTTTTTTCCGTTGAATCTCCCATTCCCACCCCAACAGATCCCAAGCTGCCACAACCTTCAACAAAGCTGAAAATTTGTGTGACACGCAGAGAACTCCTTTCTATTGTGAGAGCAATAAGCAACTTCAAATACCACATGTGCAGCCTACCCTTCAATGTTCGGACTGACCACTCAGCCCGCCCGTGGTTCAGAATCAGAATCAATTTTATTGCCATTGTCAGTGAAAGTTTCACAGACTAGAAATTTTTCTTGGTGCAATGGTGCAACAAGTAACATGGAACATAGACTAATAAGGGAAATCAAATAAATGATAATGAAGGATTTTAAATAAATATAAATAATATAAAGGCACACAATAAAAACAGTCTCACTACTACATAAAAACACAATATACATGTAACAACAAACAATGGCGTGGGATGGTAAATATTAATGTTAATGTCTAGCAGCAGGTGAGTGTGGGATAAACAACATAGTGCAAATGGCAGATATTGATTAGTGTCCATGAGTCCAATACTGAGTAGCTGATTGTTCAAGAGTTCGATACAAAGTAATTTAGTGTTCATGAGTCTGATGGCAGAGGAGAATAAGCTGTCCATATGGCCGGAGGTTCGGCCGGAGAAGGGCCAGCTGCGATCCAACCTGCACGTCCCCGGGTCCTGGAGACATACAGTTCCTGGAGAGATGTGAGCCTGCAGCCAATCACCTTCTCAGCGGGACACACAATGTGCTGCAATCTTTGCTTATCCCTGGCAGTGGCTCCACACGGTGATGGAGGAAGTGAGGCTGGACTCCATGATGGCCGTGAAGAACTGCACCAACATCTTGGCGGGCAGCTTGATTTTCCTCAGCTGCCGCAGGAAGAACATCCTCTGCTGGGCCTTTTTGATGAGGGAGCAGAGGGTCGGCTCCCACTTGATGTCCTGGGTGATGGTGGTGCCCAGGAAGTGGAAGGAGTCCACTATGGAAATGAGGCAGTCAGTGATGACAAGGGGTGACAGTGGGGCTGTGATTTTCCTGAAGTCCACGATCATCTCCATTGTCCTCTAATGTCATTTAAAGAACCAGATGGTCTTGAGGCTTGAGGAACTGGCCACCTATCACTTTAGTGTCGAGTACAGGGCTGGAGCTCACCATGCTAATGCTGACGCCATGTCTTGGTGCCCCTGTGCACCCAATGGCTGCTGGTACTGTAAAAAAAGGGAGAATGAGCTCCATGTGGAAGAGGAAGGAGGCCCCACACATGCTGAGAATGGGCCAGTCTGCAATGCACTCCCCCTTATCTTATTAGCCTACAGGTCAGCTATGCAGGATTCCACCTCATGCACACCTGTCCTTCTCATGTTCAGATAGGAGCTACGGACTCTAGTGGAGATGGCATTTGGCAGACCCCCAGACACACCAACTTCACCACCGGGATCGGAGTATGCTAGGAGACTCCAGGACCACATGGAATCAGCTCATGCCCTTGCCCGCAACCAGCTGCAGAAAGCAGCCATGAGACAAAAGAGAAACTATGACATGAGGGCCAAAGGAAACAGCTTTAAGGCAAAGGACCTGGTGTGGATGTATAGCCAAAAGAGAAAGAAGGGATGGTGCCCTAAGTTGGACTGCCACTGGTTTGGGCCTTGTGAGGTATTAGAAAAGCTGTGTGAGGTGGTGCATAGGATCTAGCTGCCACCTGGAGGAAGACAGGTGGCGCTTCACAGAGACAAGTTGGCTCTTTACAGGGGTGATGCTTGTCCATGTCAGCATCCTGGTTGTTTGACATTTCTCCAGATGCAGAAGGTGGATGCACCTTAAAGGTCACTGACTGCTGGCCATACCGACTCCCCCCACACTCTATCTCACTGGCTGCTCTGCATCCGCAGGCGCTTGTGTTCACCTCGAGGTGCAATGTCCTGGTGTGCTATAAATGGAAAACATTTAGAGATGGGCTAAAACATATCAGATACCAACAACTACAGGGAGTCATATGAAAGTTAGCTTAAAATAAGACTGAACTTGGATTGACTTACCCTGCGAAGCAAGAACATTGTTCCTTTATACGTTTGTTCTGCACATGAGTGGCCAACATAGCTGAGTCTTCCAATATAAATGGTGAGCCTTCGCCTCGATTTTGATGTTCTCTTTGTCAACATCACTCCATCGACAAATTATGTTGTGAATATATATCTTAAATGCATATTGCAGTCCTTTCTGTCTAGTTCTCTCTGGGGTTTCCGAACTATTACTCCAGAAATTTGATACAATTTCCTACAGAATATCTTTCACCGGAATGGGTGAGAAATCCATGTTTACACCCCCAGAAAAAGAAAGGGACGGCGGGAAATCGCGAAAGGTCAATTATACTATTAAAGGAGATAGCTCCTATTTTAACTCCTCCCCACCAGCAGGTGTCACACTCACACTCGTTGGCTCTCGCTCAAACCGTAGATTCTGCCAGTTGCCAGATATGCCAAAAATCTGTATGTGGACATAGAGGAGAGATGTCAAGTGAGGAGTCTTTCATGGTATATTATGAAATCCTTTCCGTATGCCTTTATAACACCTTTACTCACTTTAACAATCTCTTTGTTAAACATGTTTAGATCACTTGGATGAGTTGAATGCAGAGAACTAATTTCCCAGCTGGGATCAATAGAGGAAAAAATAATATTAATAACTAAACAGCTGACTTGACAAATGCCATCTAACGCCTGTTAATGTCCTTTTTATTGTATAGTTATTTTTTTACTAATTTTATTATCATTAATTATTATAATTTAAAGTGATTTAACCTTTTATTTTAATAATAATAATCGTTTTTTAATTTTGACACTTTTTAATTAGCCTAAGAAAGCTTATGTTAGGTAACTATTTATTGTCCTGCATCCTACAGAGCAGGTCTCGGTCTGCTTCAAATAGAGGAACCGATCTACAAAGCAAAGTGTATTGTGGGTTTAGTGCATGGAAATGTGTGTAAACACAACCAAAACACAGGGGTGATGCAGCTTCATGTTTAGCTGTTAGCTGTGATGTTTTAGTTGTTATATTTAGCTTAATCAGAAAACTCTGATAAATATCAAGTCTGAAACACATAACAGAAACTTTTTCTTTTTTTCTTTTTAGCATCTGAACCAGAGATCAGATCATTTCTGTCGAACTTCAGGTTTTCTGGCTAAAAGGCAGTGTTTAATCAGTGAAGCTCCTGTATGCTCTGAGCTGCAGAATCATGATGAACAAACCTCTGTCACTTTCAATCTCCCTCAATGAGATCATCATCATTAGGATAAGAGAAGAATAGCTGCAGCTCAACGTCAGTACGAAGTCCTCTAAATACATTTATATGTATTTTTTTTTTATTTTCCCCACATATATACCCTGATAGATCCTTTAAACAACACCAAATGAAAACTTCTGTCTTTGTGATGTTTGCTGTTCTGTCATTTACTCAGATTGTAAACAAAAACTGTCCATCAAATGCCGACAGCCAGTAACTTCAGGAGATTGAGAGCAGTGGGTGGGGCTGATGAGGGTTGACGTCATCGCACGGGTGAGTCAAGTTTAAATTCGTTACATACACCAGGGTCAGACGGATGTTCATTCAAAGTAAGTGTTTCCCTGAGGCAAGCAGTAT
>JBAMHW010000004.1:35814352-35828194 GCA_037177495.1 Rhadinocentrus ornatus
TCATACCACAACTTTGTCTCCTGAGAGTTCATGCAAGCTTTTGACTAATGTTAATGAGGTGCGTGCTGATTGTCAGCAGGGAGGCCAGAGTCGGAAGGGGGGCTGGCCCAGTTCATGCACAGTGCGTCCAACTCCACATAAACAGCTTAGTGATGCCGAGCAAACCTGACCGAGCTGCAGCTTATACAATTTAGCAATTTATGTTTGAACCAGACTGTAAACCTGAGAGTGGAGATACCGAGATGGTGGCAGAAGCACATTTACAACAAAATGAAAACACAGGGCTCATTTGTACATTCCAGGGGGTTAAGCTTTTAGGCTTGTCCTTTAGCATTAGCAGCGTTGGCCTAACTCACGGTCGACATCTTTAAACAACTTATGGCGACTGCAATAGAGCAGGTGATTTTAGAAGAAGAGTAGCTGGCTTATTCCTGTGATGACAAAATCACAAGAGCAAATTAAAATCACACATTTGTGAGACTTCACCCTTTTTGGCGGTTCTGCTGTGAACAAAGGGCCCAGACGGTAGCTAACTTTTCAGTCCAACGGCAATACACATCTTTTAACTTGAAAAAGTGCCATTTTTGTGTGATGACTCCTTTAACCTAACATTATGTCTTTGGACGGTGGAAGGAACCTGGAGAACCCGGAGAGAACCCATATACATGGGATACAATGGAACTGACCTTGTTTAAAGTGTCAGGATAAAGACATCATGCTGGGCAGGGCATGGTTCTGTCTTATTTTGTGTCGTGTCCGTGTCTGACGTATCAACGTAAATGCGTGTATAAAAAAGAATCCAAACAGACAATAAAAGGAGCTGTAAAACGGGAAAGACCACATTCCAGCGTTCTAGAGATAAAACAGGCTGGTGGTTCTGCAGCGGAGATAAGTCTGCTAAAAGAAGAACGAAAAAGACTTTTCCTAAACAACAATGGTGAGTTCAGATAATCCTGTTTATGATGTTTTAGGATGTTTAGTCACTTATTGTTTGGTTCCTTTGCTCTGGATCAATACAGAACTCAGACCTGGTATCCTTTGATCAGTATTTTCTTTTATCAGACTAACATTTCTGATCAAACTCAGTATAAATGCGGTCACGCCCTGACTGGACAACTTTTCTGACATATCTGATTCAACAGAAGCTCTAAACCTTTGAAAAAGAATGAACTTGTTGAGTGTGTGAGTTCAATACGGTGGTGTTTTACCCTGCAGTCATATAACAGAAAAATGTGTTTCCGTGTTGGATTCCTAGCTGAAGAAATGCTGTAATAAAACTAATGATCTACTAATCTACATGTAGGAGAAGAAGGTCAGTTTGAGATGGAAGAACCAGGTTCAGTACGTTTTTTACATCTGTGGTCGGTGCAGCTTTCATCTTTAAAACGAGCCGCAGCATGTGCTGTTTAATCAGTTTAGACCCACCAGTCTGAGTTGTTCTGGTCCGTTCGTTAGGGGGACACCAAAATGTGGATGTCAGCAAAGAAACTTCTCTAAATGATCGGCTCCAACAGAGAAATGAAGCTGGAGTTCATTTTAATCAAGCTAAACCTGCGTGAAAATACCCTGAATTAGAATTCTTTGTGACTCCTCTGTGACTAGATACCACCACGTGCACCCCAACACCTGCAATGAAACGCATGAAGAAACGTGCTGCGAAGTAGTCCTTCGTTTATTGGCTGCAGTTAAAACCATATCAGAGGTGGAGGGAAGCATTAATATAAAAAAACAGGGCTGTAAAATTAATGCGTTAATGGAAAAGACGAATCTGCTGGGTGTTCATTTGTTAAGTCATTAACGGATAAAGAACTAAGTTTTTACTACTATTATCAATCTGAATTTGGTATTCTGGTGAAATGAGCTTATTTTTAGCATGTAAGTCAACCGGACCCACCCAAAACCATATTTACACCCAAAAATATTCTGATGTTATCAAGCCTTAAAGTTAGAAGTTTTAACATCAAAGTTCAAAGTTATTACAGATGATATTTAAAAAAAAAAAAGAAGAAGATATTTTGCATTAACACAACAAGAAAACCTGCTTTTGGGCTTGTTGGAGCCCTGTCACAACGGTGAACCAACCAAAAACCACTTTATCTTCCTTATTTATGAAGACTCTGATGTTATCCAGCCTTACATTTACAGGAGCTGCAGTATCACAGTTCTGGTTGCTGCAGCTGTTGTTCTGCTGTACTTGTTTTTGGTGATCATATCTAGGGATGTTCCGATCCCATATTTTTTTTTGTCCCATACCGATTCCGATACCTAGGGTTTAGATATCTGCCGATACCAAGTATGGATCCGAAACCAATGTTATTTTATGAAGAGGTCTATAAATTCTATTTCACTCTTCAGCTTCACATAACAGTGACATGGATCTTATTGACATGAGCCTGATAATATTTTTGCTACTGCTAGTGCGTCCGACAATACTTTGGGTTAAATATAAGATGAACCATGAACTACCAGTTTCCTCCTTCTCAGATGAATAATAAACAAGCACAACAAGAAAGACGGCGCTGGCTCCCGAGAAGCCGATCAGCTGATCACAGACAGGAGAGAGACAGGTGGAGTAGAAGCAGAGGAGGAGAAGGCATATTAGCACACAGAGTGCGAGTGTTGAACCAACTCACCGGGAAAAGTGTGGGGGATGAGGGAGCATTAATAACAGTTAAAAAAATTTATGCAATTAATGACAAATTAGTTACTGCTGTTTCCACATTATTCTTGACAGCCTTAATATTTATTTATATAATTCATGTTTTATTAACAGGTGAAATCCATGATGGCCACAGAACTGTTTTAATTATTGAGTAAATAAACTCTGATCAAAGAATTTCTATTAAAAACGTTCTGCTGCAAATTCCTTGTTTTTTGTTTTTTTTTGTTGCCAACGTTTGTTATTGCTGTGGTTTGTTGTGCATTTCCTTCAAGGCAACAAACTCGTGCTCTTTCATGTGATTTCCACAAAAATACTTTATAAAGTTGCTGATGGTATATTTGGCAGCATTCATGTTGCCTCTGGAAACTTCAGCCCCACATATGAGGCATGTCGCTGTTTTGCTAGCAGGGTTTTCTAATGAGTAATGATGTCAAATTACTAACATACCATTAATGCTAAATGTTAGCACAACAGTGACCCACCTGCAGCTTGTTACCACATGTTTATATGTTGTGTTATGCTCTCAATTGTATTGCATGGGTTAAACAATTAGTTATTTTGTAATGTCACTGGAAGTGCTCGTCGCCCTAAACAGCTGCGGTGATTATAAAATGGGAGTGTCCAATAAACCCAGTGTTGAGGATTATGTTTGATCAATAAAAACGCATCTGGCTGTATCCTTATACCACTATCGGCGATTCATGCAGTAAAACGGCCTCGGCATACGTGCGGACCGCTGAACAGAGTTCTGCCAACACAGCTGTTTCTTTGTTACTGTGTAACTTCCTGTGTCTGTGTGGTAGTGTTGGGCAGGAAACAAAGAATTATGATTCCGTTTACATGGTTTCGGATGGGGTTTAGACAGAAATACTCGCCGATACCGATTCCCTTACTTTTGGTAGGATCGGCGAGTATTTACGATGCTAGTATCGGTATAGGCTCACCCCTAGTCATATGGACAGTATGCTGTAGAAAGGACATTTATTTACTTAGTTTGGACTGTGCCCAGCTTATCACTGCTTCAACAGAATTCTAGGAGTGTGCAATATTGTATTGTTCTTATGTTGTAGGCCCCTACCACATCCCACTCACAGGAGGCCCGGTGTTCTGTTGAAATAAGTTACTCTGCTTTTAAACCATGAAATGCATCCTTTGGCAAGGGTGCCTCATGCAAAACAACCAGAGTAGAAATCACCTCACGTAGAGTTTATTTATCATTTCTTGGCAATATTTCCCCCACCCCTAGATCGGACCTCCAAGGTACTGTCCTTGGGCCACCATCCGATTAGCAGTGCACCTGACCTAGAGTTTCCTCCCAGTAAGAAAAAATAGTCTCATATTAAGATGCCATAAGCATGGCAGCCTTATAGGTGGGGATCGCGTGTACTGCTGGAATCACATCTTGTAGCAAACTTTCAAAAGAGTCCAGGCATCTGGTTTATCCACAATCTTCCTTCACAGGTCACTTGTTCTTGTGCTCAGCAAGGTGGATACTACACCTGTGCTCGTTTTAGCTTGGAAAAATAGTTTTTGTTGGGTTGGGGTTTTTTTTTGTCCAGCTGAGTAAGAAGTAGTTTCCTTGTTAGATTAGATGTTTAGATTTCAAGTGACCATCTATCACTCATCCTACATCCCTTTTAACTTGGATTGGTAGTAGCACTGCAACAGGGTAATAATCTCCGCTCGAGTCCATAAATGTCTTGTTGATGCATCCTAATTCCCCAGTGATCATCCAAGCTAGTACGGCTACTTACTCATGTAGTTTCCTGCATTTTATTTCACACAAAACAGATCACATTACTTAACAAGAAATCAAACTCCTTGGGCACTTCACTTTTTAAGTTCAGGGCAATGTGATATCATTGAGAGACATACTACCAGAAGATTTTGTGGCTTTCAGTGCCCTCTAGAGGTGCATCGTCTTATAGCTGTGGCCAGTGATGCGCTAGTTGTCTGCTAAGTCACAAGGTTGTGGAAAGTATTTTAGGCTTTCATTAGCGAGCAGAGAGAGGAAATATGGTGCAAGACCTGTTCAAGGCTGTTGTAATGAAACTTTGCCTCCTGTTGTTCTCCCTCAGGCTGAAGACATGTCTGCTGGCAGCACTCGTCCACCCGAGGATCAGTTTCTGTGCTCCATCTGTCTGGATGTGTTCACCAATCCCGTCACCACAACATGTGGACACAACTTCTGCAAAAACTGCATCAATGAGCACTGGGATGTTAATCCACACCGGTGTCCGATGTGTAAGACAGGATTTAATACCAAACCTCAGCTGCAAGTCAACACTTTGCTGTCTGAGATGGTTGCTCAGTTCAGACGTGGAGCTCAGCAGAAAGCCACCAGCAGCTCAGAGCAACAAGCTGCCGAACCAGGAGAAGTTCCCTGTGACGTCTGCACTGGAACCAAACAGAAGGCCCTGCAGTCCTGCCTGGTGTGTCTGACCTCCTACTGTCAGACTCACCTGCAGCCTCATCTGACAACTTCACGTCTAAAAAGACATCAGCTGATGGAGCCTGTGGAGAACCTGGAGGAAATGCTGTGTGCAAAGCACGATAAACCTCTGGAGCTGTTTTGTAGGACCGACCAGACATGTGTCTGCTCGCTCTGCTCTGTTTTAGACCACAAGACACATAAGCTTGTTCCTCTGAGAGAAGAATATGAAGGAAAGAAGGCAGAGCTGGGAAAGACAGAGGCTGATATCCAGCAAATGATCCAGAAGAAAAGACTTAAGATCCAGGAACTGAAAGAGTCGATGAAAATCAGTAAAGATGCTGCAGACAGAGAGACGGCAGAAGGTGTTCAGGCCTTCACTGCTCTGGTGAAGTCTATTCAGAGAGGCCTGGAGGAGCTCGTAGAGGAGATCCAAGCCAAGCAGAAAACCACAGAGGAACAGGCTGAAGCCTTCATCACAGATCTGGAACAGGAAATCTCTGAGCTGATGAAGAGGAGTTCTGAGATGAAGCAGCTTTCAAGTCCTGTGGCCCACCTTCACTTCCTCCAGAGCTTCTCGTCCCTGACAGCTGCTCCACCCACTAAGGACTGGACAGAGGTCAGAGTCCGTCCACCGTTGTTTGAGGGGATGACGGTGAGAGCTGTGGCTCAGCTGGAGGAGAATCTCTGGAACGAGATGAAGAAGCTGTTTATATCCAACAGGATTCAGAAGTACGCGGTGGATATAACTCTGGATCCAGACACAGCACACCCCCACATCATCATGTCTGAGGATGGAAAACAAGCCAAACATCAAGATGTAAAGAAGAAGTTTCCAGATAATCCAGAGAGATTCTCTCAGTGTCCGAGCGTGTTAGGAAAGCAGAGTTTCTCTTCAGGCAAGTTTTACTTTGAGGTTAAGGTTCAAGGAAAAACTGACTGGACTTTAGGAGTGGTCAGCGAGTCCATCAACAGGAAGGGGAGGATAGCACTGAGTCCTCCGTTTGGTTTCTGGACTTTATGTCTGGCAAACAAAACTGAATACAAAGCTAATGCTAGTCGTCCTGTCCGTCTCCATCTTCAGTCCCCTCCTGAGAAGGTGGGGGTGTTTGTGGACTACAATCAGGGTCTGGTCTCCTTTTATGATGTGGACACTCTGATCTACTCCTTTACTGACTGCCGTTTCACCGATAAACTCCGGCCATACTTCAGTCCCCATCCCAATTACTCTGGTATAAACTCAGCTCCTCTGATCATATGTCCTGTCCATATGTCTGATAAACCAGTTCAACATGGACTGAACTAGTTCAGTGCATGTTTTTAAATCAAGGGATAGTAGGATATGTTTTAATGTTGTTTGCAATTTATGTGTCTTCTCCATATTCATGAATCCTTACTGTAATCTAACTTATGGTGTGCATGTACAAGCAGCCTCCAGACATTTTAAAGTCACATTTAAGATTAATTATCCTTATCAGAGGGTGCAAGTGACGACATGGGCTATAATCTACAAGAGGACCCTCTTCAATTAAGTCAAAGTATTGAATGACGAACTACGTAACTTTCCAACCATAAAACTTGTTTGATGGCACAGTGACGTCTATTACCTGCATATCGTGGCTGATTCAGCAAAGAAATGCAAGATGTTATCAGAGGAAGAGACAGAAAGAGAAGAAGACTTAAGACAAAAAGACTTTCACTGTCTGGAGACATCTCCCCGTACAGGCTGGATGAAGATGATGCTGGTTGTTTGAGGGGCATCACTGAGAAAACCTGATAATGTTTTGAAGTGCATCTTTAAAAGTAAACATTTTCATGTTGAAGCTTAAAGCTGAGATAACTCGGCAAGTTAAAAATCAAATGAATGTCCCTTTAAAAGGACTGAAGGGGCTATAATCATTAGATATAACCCTTCAGAATGACACAAAGACATTATTATCAAGCCAGGGGAGGAAGGTTGTTTTATTCAACATGTCCATGTCAGTCGAGGTTTGAAGAAGATCCAGGTGTTAAAGATTCATGTCCATCAATTCCACTGGACTGAAGCTTTACAGCCACCAAACAAGAACACAAAAATAACCAATGAAGCATCTCAAAGTGTATGGACTGCAAACTTTTTCCAATGTTTGGTTGCAACATGCAGAACATGCTGTTAGCTTGTGTGTTTTTAGTTGTAGAACCACTTGGGCTGGAATTGGGTTGGGCTCTAGTGATGATTTAAAATTGTTGTGGTTGATCATTTTCTAATCATAAAGCTAATACTTTCTGTTCTGTTCATATGATGTGCACTAGCATGTGATTGTTGTCGTTACTGTCTCTTAATCTTAATCTCCGCTCCCTACAAAACAAAGGACCTCTTTTAGGAAACAGGGCTGGACAACCCAGACTGGGATGGGTAACAACAAACCTCCAAAGCGTCTGAATGTGGAACTACAGAACAGATTTCCTCCGCTTTCGGAGGGCACGGGATCTTTATCAGACGACCACCTATGTCAGGACTGCGAGGTGAGGACTGAAAGCCGGTCAGAAAGGAAAAGATCCCAGAGAAAGCTAACGGCTGGGCCTGAAACTCTGATTATTGGTGATTCTGGGTTTTCACGATCATAAAAATGAAATGGTCCGATTATTTGCTCCTTCGCAGTTTATTCTTGTGCCGTTTTCAGTTGCACATCAAGAACCACTGGCGTTGCAGCGCTGCACTCTGTTGCAGACTCCTCCCACAGTCCCAGCATGCTTTGGTTTAATTCAACTCCAGATGCAAACACCTCTCAAGTTATGGGCTGGACACACAGGAGGCAAAGTCGCTCCTTCTCCATTAAGTTTCTATGGAACTTGTGTGATGAGGCGGAAATCGCTGCCCTCCTCCAGCCAAGCGACAGGCGACATTTGTGCATGTTAAATGTTGAGCCCGTTCATGTAGACGTGCACACGGGGGCTTACGACGCAACACAAGGAAATAGAAAAATGTAAAATTTTTGTGAGAGAAAACAAACGTTATAAACAAACATGACTTTTTTTTCTCGCCAAAGACCACCGCTGTTCAGTGAACAACCCGGGATTTAAGAAACTCTTCAACACTTTGGACAAACGTGATCACTGCCATCTCGTCACTATTTTGATCGTGTGTCTTCCTGCCCTGTATGATGAGGGTCATGAGGGTGTTATGAAGGACGTGGCTACAGTCCAATGTTTCGCCACCACTACGGACCTGTGGTCAAGCCGCACCACAGAGCCGTTTATGACGTGGATTTCAACGTGAAAACGAAATGTCTCCAGTCTCATTTATTCCAGATCACACCTGGCACACATAGCTGCTGCTGGTCTGAGACAAACAATAGCAACTGGGACCTGGTGGAAAGAAACTAGTCTGTATTACCACAGATGACGCTTAAAATGTACCACCCCCCGATACGATTTATATAGATATTTCAATATACATACAGTATATGATAACAGCGTTTCACTGACTGGCGTTCAAGCCCGACCAAGCCCAGCAGGCTCCAACGCTGCTATTTTTTGCTACCAAACAAGTGCTCATGTCCGTAATGCAAACATGACTGAACAAGCTTCTACAAGCGGAGAGAAAGCAGACAAAATAGTTGATGAGAGGAAAGACTAACTTGGTGGTACAGAAGCAGTTAGCCTCAGTGTTACCAACTTAGCTACTATATTTAGCGAGTTTTCGCTCCCCTTTAGCGACTTTTTTTTTCTTTTTGCGACAGATCTAGTGACATTTTCTGGTAGTATTGGAGACTTTTGGAGACTGACATAAATGAACATAGTTTACTTTTCTCAATGAGGAGTGGTTGCTGGCAGGCCCCTCTCCTCTCTCTTCCAAAAGCACTCACACAAGAGTTGGTCGTGACGCAGCAGCAGCTGCACCGGAGCAGGAAATCAGCCCTGTTTCATCACCAGGCTGAAAATGAAATGTACAAGCTGCTGCTGCTGGCTTACCGTCAGATATTAATGTCTAATAATAAAGAATGTGGACAAAAATATGTATAAAGTTAAGTGTTCAGACTCATAATTAAAAACAAAATTACACTTAATAAAATTAAACAAAAAAACAAAGAAAATATTGGCTGAAGAATTAAATTTTATTATGTTTTGCTGATCAGATGATGCCGTCATTTAGCGACTTCTAGGACTTTTAGGACAGCCAAAAGCTACTTTTCTTATTGAGGAGTTAGCAACAGTGCATCTGAAACATTTCCACTCATACAATATGTTGAGTCAGAAGATGAAGCACCGATTGTTGCTCAATCTTTTTTCCTGTTTATTGTAGCAATTCTGAGCACTTTTATTTTAAGCCTAGTTGAAGCACATTTGTTTAAATATATAAGAATAACATAATAAGTCTATGTTGTAGTTTAAAGTTAAAGCTATTATTATTGAGGAAGGTAAAAGTTTTATTTGACCTTTGATGGTGATTTCAAATTTCTTTGTTTGAAGGCTAGTTTAGCCTTGCTAAATACAAATAAAAGGTGAACATTAATTAATGTACAGTTTTTATTTCTAAAATGTTCTACTGGAGGAGTTTCATAGCATCTGTTGTGGGCATTTTTGGCAGTTTTTCTGAGGCTTTTTTTTATTGTTTATATCGATATTGGAATTATATCGTATTGACTGAAATTAAGAAATATATCGTGATACAAGTCTTAGCCACATTGTCCAGCCCTACGTGCATAATTTGGTCCGTTTTCAGGGAGCTTAGTAATCTGTTGCTTCACGCAGAAGACAGAGCAATACCACCAAAAATCGTTGCGGCAGTGCTGAGCAGAATGGCTGACATGCAACCAGCAAAAAATTAAATCAGAGAAGAAGAAGAAGAGGAAACAGAAGAAAATAAAGCAGAAGAAGTAGGAAAACAACTGTAGAACTCAAGCAAGCTTTTGAATAAAAACTATATGCGAGTGTTTTCAACTGCTGGGCCTTTCAGGAGGTATGGGTTAAGGACTTAAGTCACAACACAACTTTGACAAACAAGACTTTTTTAGATGCCTAATGAGACACCACATCAAAAAGAGCATTAAACCCACGGCATAAAAAGGAACTGATTAAACTATTTATCCATGTCTACAAAGGCCGAACTACTAGACAACTGAGATGGGAAAAGGAAGCTAACAAACACTAACAGACGACTGGTTAAATTGGCCACACCACATGACCTCCAGCTCAGGTCAGTTCATATGGAAAAACATGTTACATTTCATAACAACAAAAACAAAACAACTGAACCATAAAGAGACTTTGTAAAATGTTGGAGACTGCGTTTCATCTGCTGACCCAGACATACCCCCCTCCTGGATAAGAACTGCATAAGAGGTCAGGTTAATACCTAGTCTGGATCTTCTTAATCTCAGTGTACTCTATTTGTGAAATTTTCCAACAGGTCTGAAAAAAATAGATATTTGTTACAAATATTACTTGCAGGAATAGAAGAATAAAAACAACAAGGAGGAAACGGCTGAACAAAGAGCCTCCATCAGTATCTGACTGGATAGCACCAGTTTACATTTTTCTCCAGAATGCCAACAGTAAGAGAGAAAAGTAGCGAACATGCTATTTAAATCTGTAACCCGTACCCATCCTTCTGGTTTAGGGTGCAGTCTGGATGGTATCATCTTGGTCTGTGCTCATGCCATTGCAATCTAATGCGCTCGTTCACATAAAACAGTCTCTGAAGGAAGCAGACACACCGAGGTTCAGACTTTTTCATTGCCACCAGCATTTCCTATCACCCTCTGACCTGTGCACCATTAATAACGGAGAAGATCTGATCCAATCCGTTGGTTTCTTAGGTCATTTTTCTTCTGAATAGGTTTATATGAACAGTTAATATAAAGTGGACTAGCCTGGACTGGATTATAACTGGACTACAATGAACTGGACTGTGTCAGTAAAAGTGCCTTGTTGCAAATCAGTGCTGCACAGTTAAGGCTAAATTGAATCAAACTGAATTGAATGTATAATTTCCAGCTAATTCCGTCCGTTCCCAGCATGGCTCGCTGGACGGACAGACGGAGTTCTGAGGATAACGAGTGAGAGAGCTGGCTAGATTATCTGACTCCAGATAAGAGAACATACAGACACTCTTCTCTTCAATCTTCCCTTCCAAGCACATCCAGTGAACTAGGTCTGACTTTACCACTATCAACTGGTTCTTGTCATCAGAGGAAGAAATTAAGACTTCTTGGGAAAATTGAAACCTTTCACCGATTACAAGTAAAAACCGAACATCATCCAACTATCTTGTCTTGTTTAGAGTGATGAGTTCAGCTACCTCCACCATCAGTCCATTTCACCTTTACCCCTCACAGCCGTGACGGCAGCGCTCCATACAGACCTGCCTTGATGTGGCCGTGTAAAAAAACCAGCTGTTCATTACAGCGTGCAGACATCCATGCTCTTACCTTTGAGGTGGCACTAGCAGATGAAGTAAAGAGTTTGGGAGTGTACACTGACAGGTGCACGTCTGTCGCCATGTCTTTGGGCTCCTCGTCAAACTTCACTTCATCAGGAATGAAACTGGAAGGAAAACAGATTGAACTGTCAGCAACATGGACACCTTCCCCAAACATGGAGCTCAGACTGAAAGACATTTAACTCTGATGAGCTGTACGGTGGTACCGGAGGTCCAGGACGGAGCAGCTACTCTCGTACTCGTAGCCATCACACTCCTCGTAGATCCTAGAGGCCGTGCTGACCGAGTCACACTCCACCACGGCGTAGAAATACTTCAGACGTTTGAACTGGTAGTCGCGCATCTTTTCTCTATAAACCCTGCGAGAACAAAACATCATCAGATGCAAGGAGAACATCTGCTGCTGGACCTACAGAGAAAAGCTGAAAATATCACAAGCTCTGCAAACTAAACGACAACTGGTGTGTTACACATGGTCGGAAAACCTAAATAGTTCCCTTTACAACCAGGTAACATTTTAAATCTCATCTGCAGAATTAAAAGACTGATGACTCAGCAGGATTTCTGCTTTCATCCAGACTACTGGATCCCTACAGGTCTGCAGGTAGTCCAGAACACTGCTGATCCAGTCTTAACTTAGACTGGGAACCTAGATCAATGCTAAGAACTTTAATATTTGCTGTTTTTAATCAAAACTGATATAAAATAAACTTTGCTTTCCTTCTGTGGAATGAGCAACAGGAAGGCTGTGCCCCCTAAAGTCCTCTGGAATATTCTCTGGAATATTCTCCTGTTGGTGTTTACGCTCTGAATGATGCTTTTCTTTATTTATTGATAACTGTATTGTTCATCCCATTCGGTTTGACTTTACTGCACACATCAGTAACACTGCTTATGTCCTGAAAGCTGCTTAGTTCAGTCACGGGGCTCCACTATAACCTACATTAACCAAACTAAACTATATGTGCAAACGGCCAAGTGAATCTCAGCGTCGGCTCAGCAGACTGCAGTTGTTCCGCTCGACCGCAGGCGTTGAAATGAAGCGATTATTCTGCCATCTTTGGCCTAATTTAGCCTGTTAGTTCCAGACGTCCTGTATGCAGAGATGTGACCAATAAATACGTATTTACTCAGTCTCCCTTCCAACTACCTACACATGCTCTACACTGTTGGAAAGCTAAGATTCCTGAGACCATCAATCACAACTCTTACTTCGTCGTCAATGCGGTTTATCTCTTAAGCCAGTAGCAGACGATCCAGTTGCATCAGCGACGGTTCAGTAAAGCAGAAGCTCCACAACAATTCAGGTGAAAACTGAAGGTCTGCGTCTAAGGTCTTAAAACCAGTTCCTGATACATAACAGAGTTTTTTGGGAAAGAGCTCTTCCCTGCCAGCTGCTGTCTTTAGTGCGCGTCTCTGGGAATACTGGGAATGCTGGTGGAGGAGGGCTGATCCCACTATTAGCTACAGAAGCTACAGAAGCCCAAGAAAAACGATGGCTGTGCTACTAAAAAGTTTCCATAGAAATAAATCGGTTTTATTGGCAGATTTAAATCAATCAATAAACCTGAATTATGGCCCTGCCCTGCTGTTCTGCAAGCTTTTCTTTGGGTTCACCAACCTTCTGCCTGCAGAAAGGAATCTCAGGGAAATGAAAGCAGTCTCTTCTCCAGATGAGACGAACGTTTACTGCTTCTCCGACTAGGAGAAATTATATCCCAACTTTCCCAACCTGTATCTCACTGAGACACGATCCAATTCAGCTTTCAGTTCAGGTAAAAGCTCTAACCACCACTATCATCGTCGTCATGGTTACCTCTCCTCCTCTGTGTCGTCTTCAGAGTCGTTGGGCAGTGCCTTCAGCTCTGGAGGTCCCTGGGTCTCCTCCAGCTTCAATCTCTCCTTCCCAAACTCTGACGGGTAGACCTGGACAACAACACCCAGCATGCATTGCTGTTAATCCCTCACACAAACAAAACAGCCAGAAACTGCAGTCGTCGTCGTCTGCTGTTTGATTCAAAACACAGAAAACTTTTTTCAATAAATTCCACATGCTGTTGTGCAAATGGAATAGACAAGCGGTGTAGAAAATGTTTATATTTAAATGGCCGAATTGACATACACTGCTCAAAAAAATAAAGGGAACACTTAAACACAATGTAACTCCAAGTGAACTCTTTTATGAACTCAAACTGTCCACTTAGGAAGCAACACTGATTGACAATCAATTTCACAAGCAACTAGCAAAACACCCCCAATAAAGGAGTGGTTCTGCAGGTGGTGACCACAGACCACTTCTCAGTTCTTATGCTTTCTGGCTGATGT
>JBAMHW010000004.1:35847930-35869018 GCA_037177495.1 Rhadinocentrus ornatus
GTGAGTGAATAGGGAGTAGAGGAACGGACTCATCACACAGCCTTGTGGTACACCAGTGTTTAGGGTGAGAGTGGAGGCCAAATGAATGTATCAATAGAAATAGCAGCATAAAGGCCGACCAGAAGATGAAAGCAGAATTTATTACTAACAGAACTTTGTAGAAATAACAGACAGATCAACAGTGACCAAGCCATTTGTCATCTGCACATCATTCTCTCAAGTCTTGGCTTTCAGGAGAAATAATATTGGCATTGAAACAAACACAACAGAAACTATTTCCATATTTCCACTTTTTCCTCATTTCAAGTTATTTCTGCTATTATTTACCTGCTATCCTCACTAAACCAACTCCAACTCAGCTGCTTTTCGGCGCCACCGTGCATCAGAAACTTCTTCTTGGCTTTATTCCAGCCATAGAGAAGCATTATTTTTCTTTTCAGACACACATAGAACTTTCTGCTCACTGGTTGATCTTTGGCTGCTCCTGATTGGACATTACTGTCAACATAGTAGTGATAGTGATCTTTTCATGATGGAAATGTTATAAATAATGCTGTTATCATGGATCATTGTGGATTTACCAGATAGATTCTCTGAATAAACACTACATTTAGTGGCTGGATTATAAACCTCCTGGATGTGATAGAAATTCCTGGAAAACCTCCATAGATCACCTAAAGGGTAGGATATCCATCACAGTTTACCCCACAGAGCTACACACTGCCACTCCTGGTGGTGGAGGAGATAGACCTCGGGGTGATGCAATGGAGGTTTGAGGGTTAATCCTCCTCTGCTTCTATGTTTTGCTGGATAAAGGAAGTTGTTGGTTTCCAGGTCTACAAGCAGAAACTGCGGCACGTCCTGTCTGAGCAGCACAACACAGTTACAGAGATGAAGACAGAAACCGTCTTGTCCACCTCGCTGGTCCAGAAACAGAACCTGGAGTCAGAGCTGGCGCTGTGCAGAGACGTTCACGATCTGCAGATGAACTTCCGCCAGAAGGATTTCCAGAATGTTGGCAGCATTAAGGATCTGAAGCTGGTGAGACCTCCGCTGTCTGTCGACATCATGTAGCTTATAAACCTGGGTGTCATGAAGTTGTCCTCATTTTCCTCACCAGAAACACCAGGTGGAGCTGATGGAGATGACCAACCACTACGAACACAGGTTGCAAGGTAAGGCAACGTTTCCTCTCCCTTCATTCCGGTCTTTTTGTTTTCCATCAATCCTTCCCTGCTTCCTCATTGTCAGAACTTGAGGTCAAGTATCACAAGAAGATGCAGCTGGTAATCGAGGCAGAGGAGGAGAAGCGGAAGAGGCAGGTGAAACGCCTGGACAAGGAGATGAAGGCTCGTATAAAGGCTCTGGTAGAAGAGCAGGACAAGGAGGTGAAAAGAACCAAGGAGTTATGCTCCTCTGCTCAGGCACATCTGCAAGACACCCTGAAGAAGCACAAGGTCAGAACCACCCCCACAGCAGCATTCACAGGTTCACGGGTCCGGCTCTGGTCCTGGATCAGTGCCGAGCCAAGGCTCTGGTCGTGAAATCAGACCTGAGCTCCGGTTCTGGTCCTGGAATCAGACCTGAGCTCTGGCTCTGGGGCCTCATTTATAAAACTGTGCGTAGCAAAGCAAACTACAGGTGACTACAAAAAGAAAATGCTGCACACTTCTACTTTCAGATTTATGAAGTGCCCACACATCCTAAAACACTTTGGAGAAAAGCGTCTGCTAAATGACAGTACAGATGCCAGTAACTAGTTTTAATTTATAAAATAAATATGTACAGATACCTCTGAGATTGGTAACAGTTTATTTAGTCTTTTTTTTTTTTTTCAGTTTATTTAGTCTTAAATAATATTTCTTTGTAGTTGCTGGGTGATCCAGCTGGGTGGGCTGCGCAGAGGGACACAATCACCGCTATTAACCAGGTGGACAAGGAGTTGCTGGAAATAAAGACAGTCTGGACATAAGTTGGGACAACAATTAAAAATAGCATTGTGTAAGAATAAATAAATAAAAGGAAATCAACCTCGTGTGTTTCATTAGCGTTGCATCACTTCTAGGCCTCCAGTCTGTGTCCCGCTCTGCTGGAATTAATGACCAAAGCTACTTTTCGTATTGACTGCTACATGCTGGCAGCCAACTGTCCACCTTATTTTGCTGGATGTATTTTATAACATGTATGTTTTGTTTCACAATAAAAGAACACATTTAGTGGTTAAGGTTCTAATTAATATCATCCCCCTTTTTCCTGAAAATCCTGTTTTTTTCCCAAGCGTGCACACTTAGGAGAATTAATATGGAATGTGCTTCTTTATTAATTTATGCAAACAGCTTTATCTAACATATAGTGTAAAAGGTAATAAGGTAATAGTGGATTGTGCACAAATATCTCACATTTTCTGGATTTTATTCTGTACCGGTGGTGTCGCTGTTTCCCGTTTCTCTAGATTATGTGCATACAGGAGGGTCAGAGTTGCTGTGAAGGTAGGAGCATTTACCCCTCAAGTTTGGTTTCTATAAATTACAAAAGTTGACTATATTTGACGTATGCCAAAAAAAAGGTCCCTGGTCCTGGAATCAGACCTCAGCTCCGGTTCTGGTCCTGGAATCAAACCTGAGCTACGGTTCTGGTCCTGGAATCAAACCTGAGCTCCATTTCTGGTCCTGGATTCAGAGCTGTGCTCAGTCAGGTTCCAGTTTTGATCCAAAAATATCTGAAGTTCTGGAGGGATTTTCACGTATTTATTTCCAGCAGTAAATTTATAGCTTTGCGCCTGAATGTCCCACTTGACCAACGCGTCTGAATCTCCCACATGAGGGAACCTTTGGCTAAACAGGACACTCTGAATGGACTGTGGAAGATTTCCTCCTCAGTCTGGCTCTGACTTCTTGACAGCTTAGCGTCCAATCAGATATCAGCTGGATTCGTGTTTCGGGGTTTCTACCAGAACATCTTCCATCTGTCATGAGGTGATGCAGGCGTAGAGCACGTTCAGCCGAGGTTAGTAATGTAGACTCAACCCATTTATTCTGGGTGCAGATGGACAGTTTTGTCCGTTTTTTTCTGCGTCCTTTACGACCGTAATTTGGTCTGTTTTCAGGGAGCTTAGCTATCAGTCCATAGACGCAAAAAAACTGAGCAACAGCATCAGCGAAAGAAACAAACCAGAGAGTAAGAAGATGATCAGGAAGGGAACAAAAAAGCAGAAGAAGAATTTAGACGAGGACAACTAGAAATTGTGCGAGCTTTTGAATAAAGACTATATGCGAGTGTTTAGGGTAGTTGGAAACAATGTTATAGCGACGCATTACCGCTGCTACACGGTGTCTGAAACTGATGTCGCTATTTACGTATGTAAGGGAGCAGAAATGGACCATCAGAATGTACTGAAGGTCAACGGAGAACAATGTGAGTGACTGCAGGAGCTCCCCCAGGAAACCCACCGCTGGCTTTGTTTCCTGTTGCAGGAGAAAATGCAGAAGGTGCAGAAGCAGGAGCTGCAGGTTAGCAAGGAGCTGTCAGCGGCTCAGCAGGAGAACCAGCGTCTGACGGAGGAGCTGCGTAACGTCCAACAGAAGCTGCCGGAGCTGCAGAGGCGGCTGCAGGAGTATCAGCTGAACAAGGACAGCATGATGGTGAGTTTTGAGGAGGAGCATCTTCCAAACACACCAGGAAAACTTTCTAGAACCTTGAGTCCGATCTTCTGGGTGTTTTTGTCCGACAGAAGTATCGCGCTCGTCTGAAGGTTATTGAGAATGAGCTGAGAGATCTGACAGTGGAGCATGAGCTTCTGCTGCAGGCCTCCCAGAAGGTAAGGTGCAGCCCTCAGCTGCTTCCTCCTCCTTGGACCAGGCTGACGTTGAATGTCCCGGCAGGTCCAGCAGGAGCGCGACGAGCTGCTGAGGCGGCAGACAGAGAGCATCCTGGACCTGCAGCAGAGGAGTGGGATGAAGAGGATGCTGCTAGAGAGGAAGATGGCGGCTCTGACGGAGACTCTGGAGAAAAAGGAGGCCCAGCTCTGCGCTGCACTGTCCGTCTCCAGCATCGACCCCACGGCACGCAGCAATGCCTCCAACAAGTTGAAGGTACCTCGTCACACGAGTGTTGAAGCGTGACATGTTGCTCAATGACACGCTTCCACTAAACGGGAGGTGGGGGGGGGTCACGGCATATTTAAAGTGTGGCTCCACCCCCTACTATTTCCATAACTCCACCCACTGCCGAATTTGGGAAAATGCGTGAAACTGCAAGAGTTGGGTGGGAGGTGTGGGTTGATCAGGAAGCAGAGCTTGGGCGGGATACACAGGCAGAAATGATTGACAGACAGCAGCTCGGCTCACTGGCAAGATGCAGCTATGCCACAGAGCGGTCTTTGAGGTGAAAGACCAGGTGGTCCTGAAGCGTATCAGTCTGAACCGTTAGTGCTGTAACACTGGCCTGTCAGCAGCTCTGGAAAGCTGTGGAGACTCGCAGCAGATCGTGGCAGCTGCTGGAAGCTGCTTCTGCTATGATTTGAACTTCTGTCGCCATATGAGGATCAGCAGGTAAAGAATAAAGCCCGCTGTTACTTTTACACCCCTCAAAAGCAAGCAAGATCTCAGACTCACTCATTTGAGCACTGTTAGAAAACCTTTAGAAAGTGAATTTTGCACAATATGGGATCTTTAAATGAGATGTCATTGATCACTTTGATTGATGTTCAATTTTCAGTTCTCTAAATGTCAGAATGGTTTGGTAGTGTCCATAATCCAGAAACATCTTGGTTGTTTTATTCATATTTTCATTAAACCTCCTCCAGCATTATGGACATTGTTGGTGCGTATGGAATAATGCTTCGTAATAAAAGCTTTTAATATTTAATTTTCTAACAGTACTTTATGTACATCTAAGGACATTTTTGTCAACATCATGAAATTATGTCACTGAATCATGATTCTGCCATTTAAAGGGTTATGCAGTTTAATTGGATGTTAGGTAGTTTTAAGCAGGATGGAAGAAATTTGTTTGTCTGTAATGACTTAAATTAAAGAAGGTGAAAATAAACCTGAAAATTCATGCTGGAGTCAAACAAGCCATTTCCTGTTTGTAGGAAATTCTGGAGTCCAAACGGGTCGCCATGGATACACTACAGGAGAGCCTGGATGGAGAGTGTAAGGTGAGCGGCACCGGTCCCGTTCCGGTTCGTGTCTCTGCAGCTCTGTGACCACGTACACGTCTGATCCTCAGGAGAACGACGAACCGCTGAACAGCTGTCAGCTAAGGCTGCAGGTGGCCAACGTCCCGCCGCACGACTTCCTTCAGACCTGCTGAGCAGGTCCTGACGCAGACGCTGAGGACGCCAGATGTCTTCCTCACAGTTTGGTCCACCTTCATCTGACCAGAAGAACCGCCCTGAGGTCAAAGGTCGGCTGCAGATCAACCACAAACTGCTGAGTGAATATTTATTTAAAAATGTTTGGGTGTTTACCAGGTGAACACTCATGTAAACAATGATAAACAAAGTTAAGCTGCGGCTGTTTGTTTTTCAACATCACCTGGATTTAGGAATCAGTCCGTCGTTAAATGTTGATTCAGGATTTTTCTCTCTGGCGCCTCCTGGAGACCAAAACCAGCTCAGGTGTTTCCTCATGATGACCTCGCCACATCCATCACAACAGCATGGCTTCACAGGAGGAGAGTCCGGCTGCTGAACTGGCCTGCCTGCAGTCTAAACCTTTCACCAATACAAAACATCTGGAGCATCATGGAAGCAGAAATCCAGCAACCAAGGTCCAGGATGGAAGAGCAGTAAGAATTCTGCATCAGACCAGAATGTGACAACATTCCTCGCCTAAAATTCCATCAACTGGTCTCCTTAATTGAAGCCATCGACTGATGATGATAATGGACACCTCTATCAATGGTCAGTCAGGAGAATCCAGGAATAGCCCCCACATTCACCTTAGAAACACCATGAGGATCCAGAAAGAAGTGTAGCCCAAGATAGTCTATGATAGGAAGAGTGAATCCTTCACTAGAAAACTTCCTTCATCTCCATGGAAACCAGCAGGACCTTCATGATTCATGTCAAACAAAGGCAGAGTCATAGGAGAACACATTAGCAGAGTTTTTAGAGCTGGAATCAAACCTTTCACCACAAAACAGCAACAGTAAGACATGATTTCTAATCCTGGCTTCTAGCTCTGAGTACATTAAAGAAATTAGCAGCTTTAAAGTGGACAGAGATGTTCTCATGGTTTTCTACATTACCATATAACTGTTTGGGGTTTGAACAGTGTTTGGATGCCGATGCTTGGTAGGTTCTTTTCCTGTCATGTTGCTATGCTATATGTTAGCATTGCTGCTTCCTGCTGTCTGTTAACATCTGCTGAACTGTAGGATTTCATGCTGCATGCAGTACATGGAGGTGTGGTCATGAAGGGGTTAAACTCATTCCTAAAGTGGGGTTCTTTACTGGATTATTTTGATGATATGAAATCCGTTAATTTTGAAAAATACAATATCAGTGTGATTCTTCGGGTGGATTAATAGATTATTTTTGACACGATCAATATTAAGTTTGGTCTGTGTTGTTTTCTTGTACTAATGTCCTATATGTGAATCCCAGGAAGCTTTGGGATGGTGGCCTTAAGCCAACAAATAAACAATCTGCTCCAAACGTTTCCAGATTTCTCCTCCTGTCAGGAGATTCTTTATTTTCAGCCAAAACCCATTTTATTCAATTATTTACAAAATAAACAAAAACGTACAAACAAATAAAGAATGTTGAGTCAAAATAATTTACTGAATATTTTCTGCCTTCTGACACAACATGCATATGAATGGGCGTGGCTACCTGGCTGAGTCAGGGATGATCCAGTCAGACTCAAGTATTTATCCATCGACCTCCCAGCTAGTCTGAACTTCATCTCACGTTGACGGAAGTCTTTGGTCCTGAGCAAGAGGTCCGAAAATGGACCAATCAGGAGAGAGATGAGGATAAACATTCAGAGAAACTTCCTATTACAGACGACTGGTTCTGATTCAGGTCCAATCACACAGAAGGACCGGCAGCATTCAGATCCCGAACTAAAAACCCAATCTTTACATTGAATCAGAACTGGTTCTGAAACTGGTTTCAGAAATGGCCCAGTTGACCCCAGCAGTCCTCTGGATGGATGAGACCACATCTCTGCTGACTCCGGTGCCGCTCAGCCGGTGCCGTGGCTGCTGCACTCGAAGACGCCCTTCTTGAAGAATGGCGAGAATTCGCAGACGTCGAATTTGGACAAACGAAAAATGCCATCTTCGTCAGCGCTGAGAGGAGGGCCGGAGAACGACAGCATGACCTGGAACACGTTCTTCAGGTACCGCTGCAGAGGAGGGGAGAACACAGTGAGGCCCGGCACCCTTCTGGTGCTCACAGTTTTAGATCTGAACCATTTAAAACAACCAGAGGAAGCTGGAATTTAAACCAGCGACCTCCTGACCTACAGCTAGGTTCTGGTTCTTTCAGAACTTGAGAAATAAAAACTGTCCACATCTCATTTCAAGCCATGTTTAAAATTTGAGATCTGTTCGTTTCATCCTTTGCGAGTCCAGATTCTCCTCTGATTCAATTCCTGTTTGGAATCTGATGTAAAAACATGTTACAAATTTTATGTGAGGAAGCAGCTCTGACCAATCAGCTTTAACCATGCAGTGCGGAACATAATCAAAGGTCAATGAAAGAAAAATATGATCTGCCAATAAAGTTTCTATTGATTTAGAAGGACAACTAAATTAACTTTTTCTCTAGTAATCAGGCCTTTCAAAAATGATTAGTTGATTATTCGTAATGTCATGAATAATAGAAGGAAAAAATTGTAAAACATGATTTTATTTTAATATCATTTTTGTTCCACAAGCAACCGTTTTTTTACATTATTATATATTTAGCATCATGTGGGCTCTAGTGTCCTTGATTGTTCAACAGGTAGATGAAAACGTGGATCAGGGAGATGTCTGGATCGAACCTGGGTTAATTGTTTTATATAGGCTAGCGGCTGCTTTGCTACGTGAGCTAAACACTGCGCCATGTCACAGTTGTCATCAAGGTAAACTTGACCTATTCATCCTAAAATGGATTTTTGTATCTGCTGTGAAGTTGACCTTTTTAACATGGGAGTCTATGGAGATTTGCTCTGTTTTGAACTAGCCCCTAGCGGATGAGGAGGGAACTACATTTTTTTGCACTTCCGCATAGGCTTCACATTCACGCTTGGTAGCTAAAGACGCTCATGCGAACATGAACACGACAGGTCCGAGGTAAACACAATGGCGGATACTTCTGAACACCGTCTCTCGGACCTTGTCTGCAACTACCAGCATCTGTATGATTTTTTTACAATGATAGCCACTCATGCTTTAACAGTTGGCAACACTACACACACACATTTTTCTTTTTTTTTTTAAAGACTCCTGAAGCAGCCAATCAGAGCAGACTTGAGTCTCGTCTGCTCTCTCAGAAGGCAGTCCAGGTGTCGTACCTCCAGGTGAGTCCGGCGCTCCGCCACCATTCGCTCGTCTCGGTTTCCAAACAGCTTCTTGGGCGGAAACTGGAGCGCTGCCAGCTGAAAGAAACGCACCTCAGTGAGGGTAAAATCAGCATGGAGAGAACACAGCTCATTCCTGCTAGCTCCAGGCGAGGAACAAGAAAACATACAGGGAATGTTTCACATTAGATTCCAACCAGAAATGGTCTAATGATTCTGGATTTCTGGAGGTGTGAGGCTGGGGGTTAACTTAGACACATGACTAGCAGATTTTTTTCAGCGTGTCAAACAACTGTGGAGGAGGATCTGAGCGTCTCACCTCGGGATATTTTAACTTCAGGATTTTGTGCATCTCCCTGAAGCGGCTGTAACGTCTGAACACCGACCACGTCTCGTCCATCACCGAGATCTGACGGAGACACAGACATTCAGATCACATGAAACGTCTCTGAACCTGAAACTCTATGAGGTCTGACTCTGCATGTTCACCTCAAACCCGTCTTCTACACGAGTGAAGAGAAACCGTCGTCTCTCTGAACCCTCTTGGTGGACGCACACACCGGCGAACCCAGAATACATGTTTTATTTAAGCAGTAATACGCAGCCACTCAGTGTTTCTGTTTCAACTTCTGTCCACAGAGTGGACTTCCACCCACAAATCCTTTTTTAAATTGTGTTGAAGTAAAACCAGAGTTATGATCAAATGTGTATGACACACTCTTTACCTGTAAATTACAGTCACTTTTGGTGCAGGAAAGGCTGCAAGCAAAAAAAACAACAAAAAAACATCCCCTTTCCTTTTGGTGGAAAAATGCAACTTAACCAATCAAAGAATTCTGACAATGTGACGCATCTGGCTGCTGAGGAAGAGGAGAAGTTATGGTAGCGACCAAAATCCTCATTCTCATCCTTCATCTCGCTACCGTCACAACGCTCACTCCATGTGCTCTACGGCTGCAGTCCCGCGTCCTAACATACAGAACGGTGGTCTGTGTGCCATATTTTGCTGGACAGATTTGCTCTACCAAGGGAGACATGTTATATAAATGGCTGCCCTTGATGTTTGGAATATTTTTATTATAATTTTATTTTCTTTAGTCTTGATATGTCAGTGCTGAACTTGACCGGGAGATAGAGGAAGAGAGAAAAAGAGAGAAAGACAGAATTAAAATGTGGAAATAAAAGTTGTTTAGGCTGCCTAAATCACATCAGTATTTACAAAAACAAAATAAACTACCACAGTTCCACATGATAAATAAGTAAACGGGATAATGAGGATATGAAAAAGTACGTTAGGACAGTACCTGTAGAGAGACGTACTTACACACAAACATCAACAACATCTAGTTGGAAGCAGATGGAGAGATGAGCACGTTTGTGAGCATGCACGTTTGTGAGCATGCACGTTTGTGAGCGTGACCATGCAACAAGGATGAAATGTGTGCTTGCAAGGGGGCCGTGACCACGCCGCACCCCAAAGCATCAGGGGGAGACGGGGGAGCCCGAGGCCCCAAAGGCCCGGCAGGTCAACAGAGCACAGAGCCCAGGACAGCCAAAGCAGAAAGAGCAGCGGTCCCACTCAGCCCAGAGCAGAGGGGCCCCCAGACCGGAGCCCCCCCGGCACGAGGGGGCAGGGGCACCAAGTAGCCCAGGGGGGGCCAATGTGTGATTGCGTGTTATGTGTAGTGCTGTTGTGTTAAATGTGCTAGTGTCTAAAGTGTAAATGAAATCGGGGGGAGAGAGGTCACAATGGGAGGGGATGGGGGACGGGCCACCTCGGTGGCTCCGGTCCGCACACCCACAGCCCGTGTGCCCGTCCACACGAGGCCCTTAATGTATATTGGTGTCTAAATTGTAATAAAAATTAAGTGGGGCAGGCAGTCGCAGGGGTCCACCGTGGGATCCAGCAACTGGGGACTCACAGTCCCCTATGTGTGGTGTGTATGATGTGGGGTGGCGGGGGAGGAGAGGGGGCGGTGAGGGGCACAACTGGAAGAAAGCTCTCTCTCCCAGGCGACCAACTCCTCAGCTGGCCACTGACCGCCTGAGGGCAGAAGGGCAAAGGTCCAGCCCAGCCAAGAGTCCAAGGCAGCAGCACCACGGACGCCCAGCACTCCTGCAGTCCATGCCAGGGGACCAGGTTGCACCCCTATTCGGTCGGACCCAAGGCCCAGTTCCCCCAGCCATCCCCAAGCAGCCCCCGGCTGCAGGGGGAGAGAGCAAGAGAGAGACGAGTGGAGACTCCTCCAATTCCACCCCCCATGAGCCCTAGTCCCCCCCCACTCCTCACCACGCCCCCCTTCCCCCTACCCCTCCCTACCTATAGACACCTTGTAATCCCGAGGGCACCTGCCCGGCACCGGATCAGCCCCGACCCTGATGGCCAGGGCGACCAAGCCCTGCCGAGGCCCAGGCAGGGTCTCCCCAGCCCGGAGGGAGGCAGCCCCCCAGACTCCGCTCCCCACCCGGCCCCACCCCAGCATCCCAGCCACCCAACTTAGGCCAGCCCCTCGACAGCCCCGGACCCCTGGCCGCCCCCCAGCCCGCCCCATGGAGCACCAGCCCCCAGGCTATCAAGGCCCAGGATCTGGCCAGACACATAGTCTCCCACACAGTGATCCACTCGACCACCAACCCAGAGAAACAGCCAGGGCCGATAGACCCCTAAATCCCCCAACCAGCCCCACCCCCTACCCCCAAGGAACGAAAAGACCCCAGCACCCCTTCCCACTACGGGATATGACTAAGTGGGGTCCAGGGAGACTGAGAGTTAACTAATTGGTGTTTAATGGATGCCGATGCAGTCTCTATACTGATGTGATCAAACAGAAGATTTCAGTACTGGTTAATATTTAGATTGTTTTTAGACTTCCAGTTCACTAGAATAGTTTTCTTTGCGATACATAAGGCTGTGAGGACCATGTGTGCTTTGTTAGTGTCCATATTGATGTCACCTAAGTCACCCAGTAAACAAAGTTTAGGACATGCAGGAATGTTACATCTGACCCATGTTGATAAATCCTCACAAACCTTATTCCAGAACTTTTGTTCTGGTGTACAGAGCCATAAAGTAAGTCATCATCTGCTGTGTTACTTGTGCACTGTGTGCAGGTATCTGAGTGATTAAGACCCATCTTGAACATGCTTTGTCCTGTGTAATGCGTTCTATAAAGGACTTTGTATTGTGTGAGTTGTAAAGTTGGGCTGTCTGTCATATTAAAGGCATTAAGGCATATTTGTAGCCAAAATGGTTGGCTAGGATTGATGGATAAATATCTCATTTTCAAGTAGGTAGGGAATTTGAATCATCTATTTTGGACATTAATCTGTATATTTTTGAAAGTAGCTTTGCTGGAAATGCAATTCCGAAACTGATAATTATGTTCCGTGTCTCTGGTCATGTGGGAAGCAACAAATGTATTGGTATAGTATTGTGAACAAACTGCATTCCATGTGAATACATTTCATGTATGCTCCACTCTAAAATAGATGCCTTCTACAGGGTCTGTGACCCTTACTTGCAGCATATTGGGCTCATGCCGTCATCTGCTTTCCTTTACGGATTTCCCAAATCAGCCTAGCCTATCTTTGCAGCTTTGTTCTAAGTACTTACTATCTAACAAATGCCTCCCAGCCTTCCTGTTTGGATCCTCAGTATTGACCTGCACACTTCCTTGCCTTGCTGCAAGAGAATGTTAAGGTTGAGGCTGAATGGAAATTGTGCCCACTGTCATTTATTTATGTTCTCTTAATTTTTTTTATCCTTCATCTTTTGCACCCACATGTCCATACTCTCTCCTTTCCTGTCATGTCTGAGCTGTTTTAATGTGTTCCCTTTGTCAAAAAATGTAATTAAAAAAATGAAAAAAATAAATAAATAAATCACGAGTCAAGTCTCAAGTCTTTTGAGTGCAGATCCAAGTTAAGTCTTAAGTCACTGGAAATGCAAAAGTGCAACTCAAGTCCGAGTCTCAGACTTGAGTCCCCATTATTGGTAAGAGTCCATTTAATTTACCATTGATGCAGAGAGAGCATGAATACACAGCAACATCACATCACTTCCTCAACATATGCAACTGTAGGGACTGCTATTTATTCCAATTCAGGCAGTTGTTGGTATGTATTTCATGATAAATGATACATTTTCAATATAGTGTGCAGCCCTAACAGAAAAGGAAACGGGAAATAAAATAAGCACTGTTTCCAAAGAAGGACTGCAGAACAGCATCTCTGAACACACAACACGTCCAGCCTTGAAGCAGATAGGCTACAGCAGCAGCAGCAGACCACACCGGGTGCCTCCTGTCAGCTAAGAACAGGAAACTGAGGCTACAATTCACACAGACTCACTAACACATGGCCTGGTTTAACCACCACAGCCTACTCGAGTATTGTTGCAGACCATGTCTATCCCTTTATGACCACAGTGTAGCATCTTCTGATGGCTGCTTCCAGCAGGATGCCATCAAAGTTCAAGTTAAACATAAAACAAATCAACATGTTTTGGGCAGTTTGTGAAAAATGGAAAAACAACCAAACAAACTCACCTTCACCTCAAACTCAAAGTGCTCATCCTTCCCCTGTCCGCGGAGAACGTAACGAGGAATGCTAACTTTGATGGGCTCCTGGATGCCATCACAGCTGAACCCGGTTGGACGGGACACAAGGTGCTGAACAGGAAGTCATCAGGACACGAACAGAGGAAACAGGTGGAAGAGTAAAGACTCAGAAAAGAAATTTAACTCTCATTACTCAATCTGAAGATGTGACCGAGACCCTCACAAAAGGAAAGAAAACTAGACAATAATTCAAGTAAAGTTTGATTTTTTTTTATTGTTTGTCAATATATTTAAGATGTATTCAATGTTAAAAAAAAATAAAGCTTGAAAACATTAAACCGTTTCCATTGCAGACCTGACCAAATTTAATGCACTCACAATGTTCCCTTTATAAACAAGACTCAGTACTCTAAATAACTTCATAAAATACAAATTATTTACTATTTAAATTGAATAAATTTATTAGCTGGATGAACTACATTTTACATCCCAGTCTTTATAGGAAATCATCTAAATTGAACAAATGAAAAGTTTAAAAATGATCTAAAAGTCCTTCACGGACCTCCAACCTGTGGACTACATGACCAGGCTGATGATTGGCTGTCAGGACAAACTCATTGCAGGGATGTCTGTCCTCAGACACACAAATGATTTATAAAGAGTCGAGCCTCAGAGGACGAACCAAAAGTTAGTTTCCAGAAATCTGATGCAGCGGTGGTGGAAGGCACCTCCGCCGAACTCCGCCTGGACTCCACCTTCCGTCTCAGAGTTTGCCGTTTCTGACTTTTAAAGACGACATCTACGGTCAGGCAGTTGTCATTTCTCCTCACAATCAGGCATCTGATGTCTGAACGCTTGCAAAGTTTCAGTCTCTGAAACTGGGGCTGGGTGGGGACAAAACTGGACCACCGTGGGACCGGATGAAAAACTCCGTCCTCCTGGAGAAGAGCTACATGAGTGTCTGTAAGAAGGCACTGGAAGATCGCATCCTGAAGGAAGTGGGTGGAGTTCCTGACCTTGATGCTGGTGTAGAGCAGAGGACAAATATTAGCCAGGGATGGTTTTCCAGGACCGTGCATGTTTCCATGGACTATGTAGAGCAGGTCTGCAAGGACCCGCTTGAACCTGGAGGTGATGCGAAAGCCGCAGTCCAGGACAATGTCAGGGACGTTTGATGTCCAGTTCAGCGAGAGGAGCATGAGGTCATCAGAGAGTAACGGGTGACCTTCGGAAATTTTGTCTGGACATCGGACCTTAAGTAAAGCCTTGCAGAACTCCTGGGTGAGCTCTTTGCTGTGAGTGAAGACGGCTAAAACTGTGTCTTCACTGCAGCCAATAACACGGACATGCTGACCCGCCAAACTGATCTGGACTTCCTGGATGTCCAAGAGGTCAAAATGATGAAAGATGGTCAGAGTATCCTCAGAATCACTGCAAGCTGAAATCACCGTCATATCATTTTCTGACAAAAGCAAGCAGGCAGGTTTTGGAGCAGGTTGCTTCCTGTTGGCGGCATTGAGCCAGAATGTATTCAGAAGCTTTCTGAATTTCTCTTGAGAAGACAGAGATTCCAGTTTTTCTTTGATTTCAGGGGATGAAAGTGTCTTTAGCTGAGACAAAGCTGGTGGCAACTTGACCAGCCCCTGATGAAACACCTCAGGACTTGTGTCTCTGGCTGAGGACACAGACTCCTCGGGCCATCCAAAGACAGTTGGGATCACAGGCATGCCACAACCCCAAGGGGTACCAAGGGTGCAATCCCCGGACAGATCCACCAAGCAGACTTTGTTTTCTGAGAGGCTGCCAAGCTCTGGCACTGGCGGAACTTGTGTTCGCTGAACAAGTGGCAGATCTTTGGACATCATGGGCACATACTGAGAAAGGACAACCTTCATTTCACCTACTCCAACGTTTCGGATGATATCACATGTGCCCTGAAGTCGTCTCTCAGCATCTTTGTACACTTCAGAAAGCTTTTCAGTTAAGTATCCCAAAGCGTAGTTCCTGCTGGCCAACACCTTCTCAGCTTCCATCTCTTGCTTCGTTTGACCGATGGTTGCCTCCTTTGAACCCTGACTGGGATGATTACCAGAGATCTGCGGCTGTGATGTCAGATCTTTGGAAAGTTCAGATTCCTCTGCCCTCCATGGGTAAAGTGCTTGGTTCTTTACTTTTGTAAGGTAATGCCAAACATAGCTCCTGCCATCCAATAGTTGCTCTTCTACTGCATCTTTTTCTTGTTTCATTTTACCATTGGCGCCTTTCTCTGTATCTTCCTTGGGATCATTATCGCTACTCTGCGTCTTTGATTGATCCCTGGAAAGTTTAGATTCTTCCGCTCTCCATGAACACTGTGCTGAATTTTTTACTGTTGAAAGGTACTCCCATGCATAGCGTCTGCTAGCCGACACCGTCTCTGCTTCTGGATCTTTATAGTGTTTTATTGGACCACTGATGCCCTCTCCTGAATCCTGTTTGAAGCTGAGGTGATCAATAGAGCTCTGCACGTCGGACAATTGATCCCTGGAAAGTTCTGACTCTTCTGCTCTTGTTGGTTTTGGCATTTGGTTCTTGACGTTTGCTAAGTATTCCCAAACATATCTAATTTTTGAAAACAACTTTTCTGCTCCTACTTGTTCACCTTGGCCATTGTCGGCCTCTGACACCCGGTTGGACTCAATCCAATCGCTGCTCAAGTTCTGAAACTCTGAAAGATAAGATTCTTCTTCTCTGGCTGGATCTTTCCCTTGGTTCTGGAACTTTCCCTTTGAGCATGAGTAAGAGTGTCTCTTCAACAGCAAATTGTCTTTGGTATTATCAGGAACACAGCCAGCAGAGTCGCTACTTCTTCTATTAGGAATTTTCTCACTATAATCAGATATGCTGGTCTTATCTGCGGAGATGTGAATCCGGTCTTGTCCAACATTACAGCGGTCAAGTCCACTCAGAGCTTGGACCTGTTTCTCTACAGGAATGTTAGCTTTTCCTTTCCACCCTTTGTTTCTGTCGTTTTCAGTCATGGCTTCAGTTGTGGATTCTAGTGGCTCTCTGTGAGGGTGCACAAGGTCGTTCTCTGGTTCTGCCGACGCATTCTCCTGGAAGCTGAAGCTGGCTCTCTGTGTGCACAAGGGGAGGGGGGAGTCCATGACTACTTGGACCAAGACGAGAAGGCTTTTGAATTATAATCGTCCATAATCGACCCCAATCAGAAGGAAAGATTGTCCAATCACCAGGTGCACAGGGAAGTGATTTGAAAATAATGGCGTAAAGAGGTTTGACATGCAAATGAAGTAACAAAAAACTACTTTAAAGATCATTTTCTTCCTAAGGTTGAAGGGTGCTCAAACTCCCTTTTGACTAAAACAAAAACATCATCTGAAAATTCCTCAATGAATTAATATTTTGCATCAGATCATTTTAATGCAAACAAAGGAAAACTGCTATTTTACAACAGGATCCCAGATTTTCAGTGTTTATAAAATTGTCCCAGTCAGAAAACAGAATTAGATCCAGGTCTTACCTCATATTTAAGTCTCCTTGGATTTCGATTTTGCAGCTTTTCATCATCCTGGAAACAACAAAACATCAACGGTATCACTGGATAATAACAGAATATCAAAAAAAGGGAAAGCAGCATTTTTAGGATCAAATTTCTGAATTATTCTGGAAAGGAGAAGAGAATGGGGAGGGATTCAACAGAACCAGGGATTCAACTGAAAACCACCATCATCGAGGAGTCATGCAGATTACATAGCAGGGAGGCCTCAGAGAGGAGAACAAAGAAAGGTCCGGAGGATCCTGATCTTACCTCGTCTGTTAATCTAACAGAGCTACAGTCGCTAACCTCGTCCTCCTCCTGCAGAGTTAAAGAGCTGAATATCAGTTCTGCACACAATCATTACATCACCTGCTGGATCTCTTTTATATCAGTGCGAGTACAAATGATATGAAACCAGCCATCAGCTACAACCAGACAGGTCTCAGGAGGCCTTTACCACAAAGAACCAGAACCAGTTTAAACATCTGGACTGTTTTTTCTTCCCCATTAAAATGACATCAATGTAACAAGTTTTGTTCAGACCGAATTCCACCTCTTGAACCTTCCTTGTGACTTACAGAGGTCCTTTTCCTCTGGAGGTGAAGTCATTGTAAACATTCAGTCCAACAACCGGAGCTCTGAGGGGAAATCTAAAGCGTTACAGGATCATTAATCTTCAAGTCTTAGAGCGTAGTCAGGGCCCATGGCCCAGTGGAAGAACTGGGATTGGTCCATAATTATGTCATATTTACATCTCTGCAGGTCAAAGAATGATGATGCAAAAGTAATGAGTTACATCTGAAATTTTTTTTATTGATGTGTTTACGTCAACATCTGTTTTCAGGTGCGCTTCACCTGTCAGGTGTGTGTGTGTTGGATGTGTTCTGACTGTCTACAGACACACTGAGCTCGTTTCACATTTTCCAGACATCAGATTTCTTTCCTAGTACGTACGTGTGGTGATGTCATTTCCTGTTATGTTCAAAACATACAGTTTGTTAAACATGGCTAGGCCTGTCGCGATAAGCAATAGGTCAATTAATTGCACGGTAAGAAAAAATTAGGGTGATAAGTTTGATAATAATTTTCATTATTTATTTATTAATTTTTTTTCTCATTCTACCATAGACTGTGTAGACTCGTTTCTTGCGAAGTGATCTCTCTAGTCTAGTATCATACTTGACAGCAGCATGTTGCAGCACGAGACCGTGGTGAAGCACCTGTGCGAGCCACTATGCCGCATTTGTTTTACAGGGCTGCCAAAACGCATCAGCCGTGAGACTCGCGCATTTGAGTGGCTTCTCACGCCCTCGCACTAAACCTCCGATTCTCACGCTGAATCATGTAAACAAGTGGAATGGAGAAAAAAAGCTGCGAGCACTTTCTCATTTATTGTATCGCTACTCCCCACAGGTAGCAGAACACACACATATAGCCTACAACGTCAGTAAAAGCCCCCACTTCCTGGTCTACCGCAATAACCCCGGTAATGCGCAGGCACATTACACAAATAGAGTCAGCCTGTATACTACCGTATATGACAAAATACACATCAAGAGCAATGTCGGCTAATCGAGAGGTTCGGGAGGATTCCCAGTGGGCCGCATTACTTTTGGGCCGGTGTCCCTCCCGGCATATGTGGAAAAGTGCAGCGATGCAGCAGCGGTTCATAGATCAGTCAGACACGCAGTGATGAGCGGAGACATTTCAGCTTTACAACGATGTGCAGGATATTTTTTTCTACTTTTTTTTAATACAATGGCAGTTTTCCCTGTCTGAGCCCCATGTTTAATATTTTTTATATGGTTTTTGAAGGGAAATTTTGTTTACAGAACAGAGACTTTATTATCCATCATACTTATTGTTTTTGGTTGTTTGGTTTTCATTCATTGTTAATGAGACTGAGAGTCTGTTCTATTTATTGTTTTTGTTATTTAAAATTTCTTCCAGTTCCAGTATAAAATGTTCTTTAGAAATTAAAGTCTATTGATCTTTGAAAGGGTGTACTTGCATTATTTTGGCATTATCATTATCTTAGTTGAAAATGGTCTCAAAATGACTATTTGGCTAATAGGAGAGCCTGTGGTATCAGCGTTAGCTGCTAAAGGGGAGACAGTGTTCTTAGCGTTAGCTGCTAAAAGGGGGGAGACAGTGTTCTTAGTGTTAGCTGCTAAAGGGAGAGACAGTGTTCTTAGCATTAGCTGCTAAAAGGGGGGAGACAGTGTTCTTAGTGTTAGCTGCTAAAGGGAGAGACAGTGTTCTTAGCGTTAGCTGCTAAAGGGGGACACAGTTTTCTTAACGTTAGCTGCTAATGGGGAGCTAATAAGCTGCTAAATAGACATGTGAATAGTTTACTTGGTTTATACTCCAACTTCCTCTTGCCGCATGACTTCCTGTTTCTCTTTTGTGTTCTGCTCACGTTGTGACAGTGTAACTGTCGCTTTTTTAATGAAGACATTAAAAAAGACAGAAGCAATGCAAGATTGTGCATATGCTCAGATGTAAATAAATAAAAATAAATCCAAATTCTCATGTAGACAGCATAATCTGATTATAAGAAATCAGATAAGCACACCCGGATTTTGCCCCAAAAGTCCATTGTCTTTCTGCATGTCGACCAGTTTTTTTATTTTATTTAGTTTTTTATATCAGAGCATGTGCAAAAACCTACATAACTTCTGTCTTTTCAACAATATTGAATGACTTATGAAAAAAGCCGAAGGAAATGTTGATATTCGAGGATTTTATAACAGTTTTTTGTGCGTGAACATTTTTGGCCATGAAGGTTACCAGAGAGGGGAAATTTTAAAAGAGTACAAGATTAAATTAAAACTAGAGGGTGGGACTCGATTATGAGAGTTAAATTAATTAGAGGCTTTGTAATTAATTAATCTCGATTAACTGCATTATAATCACATTATATTTGCACCAAATTTTTTATTTAAATGGATTTTAGAGGACGACTGAATCAAATAACAGGCACAGACAAATAATAATATAAACTCAGCTCTAGTAACGTCTGGAAAAATGCATTTAATTGCATTTTAATTCCAAACAGTAGAAAAAGAAATAGAAAATATTCCTGGCCCAAAATGAATAGACCTAAAGTTAGTGTCATTTTAAGTCCTTTAACTAGCAGCTCCAGCTGTTCTCTGATTAAGAGTCTAGAACATGTTACAGAACTTTAACTTTCCACAAGTTTTCCTCCACACTCTTCAGTAATAGGCATTAAATATAGCGCCAAAGTCGCTAAGTTGTTAGCAGAGTACCAGTTTAATCAGTGTACCAGGAACTCGTGCACTGACAAACATTCCACGTTGATTGTAATTTAAACTGTGATTAAATGCATTAAATTTTAACACGTTAAATTTAGTTTTGTAATTATTAATCTGAATTAACGCATTAATTCCCAACCCTAATTAACATTCACAGAAAATAATGAAGGGCTGAAACAGCCAGCGCTGTAATTCTGCCAAAACTTGGAATCATGACCCTAACCCCAAAGCAGATTTAATCCCACGTTCGGCAGCTGGTTTGGAGTCGTGGTGAAACCTCAGGGGTTAAATAAAGAGGTGAGACTTACTCTGAGAGATTCAGAGGACAGAGACAGGTCCATATTGCTGCTGCCGTTCAGAAGATTCATCTTCCTCAGCCGCCGTTGGACTTCCTCTTCGATGTACGCATTGATCCTGTTCACAAACAGATTACCAGCTGGTTAACCCCTAAAACTCCACAATGGTCTGTCTGGGGTTTCTGCTTAAAAATGACAAGTAAAAAAAAAAAAACGGATTATTTCTCTGCAATGACAAACCTTGTGCAGGGCCTGAAATACATACAATTTTGAGTAAAGGTGAACATGGCACCAAACTTGCACCAAAAATTATCCTGGTCCTAGGAGGCCTCCTCCATGCCTGCCATTAGAGGGGTGTGAATACTCGCTACATCTAGAGACAGAACCATTAAGGTGGCAACTCTGCAATTACTGCCTTAAATTTACTTGCACAGGTGCATTTTTTTTTTATACAAGGAGCAAATTTAGGGGTGCACACTAAATTCACCTTGCGTAGCAAATATTCACATTTCCTCTCATTTTTACTGTATTAGTGAAAAATACTTGCAATAAATACTAATACAAAACAAGCAGATATAAAACTTGTCAAATCAAATCAGATTTGATATTTTCTTTGTAGTCAAAGCACAACTGCAACTTTGTCACTATCATCCCCCATAAGGCAAGGTATGACTAGTCCATGTAGTTCCTGGCAATAAACAGCTTCAAGGACTGATACTTCTCTCCAGCCACTGTTGCCAACTCCTCAGTAAGAAAAGTAGCTATTGGCTGTCCTAAAAGTCACTAAAAGTCGCTAATTAGCATAATCAGACTACTACATATAGTTGTAATAGATGTTGCCATAAAGAGGGATGTTGTGGGAAAGGCAAAAAGTGACAAAAGAAAAATATAGGAAAATAAA
>JBAMHW010000004.1:35889618-35905210 GCA_037177495.1 Rhadinocentrus ornatus
ATGCAGCCGACAAACCTGCAGCAGCTGTGTGATGCTGTCATGTCAATATGGAGCAAAACCTCTGAGGAAGGTTTCCACCACCTGCTTCCATCTATCACACAAAGGATTAAAGAGGTCCGACCCAGTACTAGAAGGCGGTCCTGATGGAGAGGATGACCCCATTCTAGAAGGCGGTCCTTATGGAGAGGATGACCCCATTCTAGAAGGCGGTCCTGATGGAGAGGATGACCCCATTCTAGGAGGCGGTCCTTATGGAGAGGATGACCCCATTCTAGAAGGCGGTCCTGATGGAGAGGATGACCCCATTCTAGAAGGCGGTCCTGATGGAGAGGATGACCCCATTCTAGAAGGCGGTCCTTATGGAGAGGATGACCCCATTCTAGAAGGCGGTCCTGATGGAGAGGATGACCCCATTCTAGGAGGCGGTCCTTATGGAGAGGATGACCCCATTCTAGAAGGCGGTCCTGATGGAGAGGATGACCCCATTCTAGAAGGCGGTCCTGATGGAGAGGATGACCCGATTCTAGAAGGCGGTCCTTATGGAGAGGACGACCCCATTCTAGAAGGCGGTCCTGATGGAGAGGATGACCTGGTTCTAGAAGGTGGATCTGTTAAAGGTAAAACCAACCTGACTTCTGTTCGAAACGAAGCTTCATCCCGTCTCATGGCCTCAGAGATGCGACTGAACAAACCCTCGCAGATCCTCGGGATCAGACCTGCATCACCCTGAAACCAGGAGAGAACATCACAGCATCAGTCAGAAAATCTACAACAAACAAATATGTCTGCTTCCTGTTTCCTGAACTTTACCTCCTATTCTCCTCCATCATAAAGGCAGCAGCATCAGATCAATTATGATAGATAGATTATGAGGCTAAAATTATGTAAAATGAATGTATCAATAGAAATAGCAGCATAAAGGCCGACCAGAACAAGAAAGCAGAATTTATTACTAACAGAACGTTGTAGAAATAACACACAGATCAACAGTGACCAAGCCTTTTCTCATCTGCACATCATTCTCTCAAGCCTTGGCTTTTAGGAGAAAAATTTTGGCATTGAAACAAACACACAACAGAAACTATTTTCATATTTGCACTTTTTCCTCATTTCCAGTTACTTCTGCTACTATTTACCTGCTATCTTCACTAAACCAACTACAGCTCAGCCGTTTTTTAGCGCCACCGTGCATCAGAAACGTCTTCTTGGCTTTATTCCAGCCATAGAGAAGCATTATTTTTCTTTTCAGACACACATAGAACTTTCTGCTCACTGGTTGATCTTTGGCTGCTCCTGATTGGACATTACCGTCAATCTTATCTCTCTGATTGGTGGAAAGTCTGACAGAAAATGGCTTCATCGTCGTGTCCTGTTCTAAATAGACGTATCTTAACAACATAGTAGTGATAATGATCTTTCTATGATGTAATGTGATAAATAATGCTGTTATCATGGATCATTGTGGATTTACCAAATAGTCTCTGAATAAACACTACATTTAGTGATTGGATTGTAAACCTTCTGGACGGGATAGAAATGCCTGAAAAACTTCAGTAGATCACCTAAAAGGGAGGCTATCCATCACATTTTACCCCACAGAGCTACACACTACCGTTTCTGGTGGTAGAAGAGGTATATCTCGGAGAGATCTGGAGGAGGTTTAAGGATTAATTTCTTCCTGAAACATGAACTCAGTGCATCATCAGACTTCTGGAATAAACTGATTTAGTTCCTACATGACGCTGGAGAAAGATAAAAAACCCGATCACCTTGTTTCTGCTCAGAAACTGGACGGGTTAGAAGTTCTACATCTGTCATCTTACCGGAGTTCCCATCATGGTGTAGGACTTCCCGGACCCGGTTTGACCGTAGGCAAAGACGCAGGCATTGTAGCCTTCGAAAGCCGCCTTCAGCACATCAGAGCCCAGATCTCTGAAAACCTGAAGAGAAAGAAGATTATGTAGGTTCAGCCGGGCCTTCTCCGTCCAGTCACCAACAAACTAAGTTTATAGGCCAGACCGGACAAGACCAGACCGGACCCGATGTCATGGCATCCAAAATTCGTTAACCTTTTCCTGTGAGATGAAGGTGGAGCTTTTGCAATCTGTCGAGTCGTAGGAGAAGTCGTACATGAAGGTTTTGGTTCGTTCCCTCATCGAATCTCCTGTGATGCCGTCAGGAATCTGAAAAAGGAGAAACCAACCCTGAAGGTCTGAGGATGAGGGAATCAATCTGCCGGTTTCTCTGAGGCAGAAATAAAGCTACCTTCAGGTTTGTGATGGAGGTCTTGCTTCCTTCCATCCTGATGATGCATTTGGCAGTCAGGTCCTTCTCCCTGGAAGAGATCACAGACTTTAACCACACCGCTCAGAGTCTAGGTTTCTGACTGAGGAGACGACGAGACAGGAAGTGGACTCTGAGTTTAACAAGTTAGCCCAAAAATCTGAGCCCCCTTCAGACCCGAGACAGAACAAGACATGAGACACAATGAGACAGAACGAGACCGAAAGAGACTAACAAGACCAACCCGAGACAGAACGAGACAAAGAGAGAACGAGACAAAAAGAGACAGACCTGAGACAGAACAAGACAAAACCAGAAAGAGGGAACAAGACAAAAAGAAAAAACATCTAACTGTAAATAAACTCCATGTAAACGTGATCTGGAATCTTCTGACGACGACGTCTGTTGGGTCATCTTCCCTGTTCACACCCATTAACAGCACGACAACAACAACAACAATGGCCGACCATTGAATTAAAGACTGGAACTGAACAACTAATCAATAAGTGAAGTAAAAGTGACCTTTGATAAATTATTAAAAACTGAGGAGAATTAAACCAGACTTGAGGTTGTGACAATTAAATCCAAAAATAAGGTCAAATTCAAGTATTTTATACATGAGGGAGGATGAGAGCCGGATTAACTTCCTGTGGAGCCCCATGGTAAGAGAGGCCTCTCATGACGCCACACCATGTCACACATCCAGACACCAAGCAGTCCTCTGAAGAGCCTAGAACACTGTCCACAGCAGGACAAAGACCTGAACCAAGACCTGAGAGATGCATCTGGACCTTCAGTTGATCTGTCTACAGTTGGTCAAAGCCTCATCAGAAATGGTCTCCATGGAAACGTGGATGTCAATAAGCCATTGTTAAGGAATGAAACAAGGAGAAAAGGCTGAGGTATGTCACATGACCCAAGAACTGGACTAAAGATCAGTGGAAACAGGTCTGATGGAGGAACGGATCCTCCGCAGAAATCAGACCTCAGTAGGTCTGATGGAGGGACAGATCCTCCCCAGGACCCGGACCTCGACAGGTCCGACGGAAGAATGGATCCTCCCCAGGACCTGGACCTTGACATTACTGAAGCAGTGTGGGATCATCAGGACAGAGAACAGAACAAAAGCAGAAACATCCAAAGGAGAACTTTGAAAAGTCCTTCAAGGATCCTGGAGAACTATTCCTGGAAAGTCCTTTAAGGATCCTAGAAAACAAATCCTGGACAGTACATCAAGAGTCCTGGAGAACTAATCCAGGACAGTGCTTCCAGGATCCTGGAGAATTATTCCTGAAGACTACTAAAAGAAGAGGATTCGGACTGGGATGAAGAATAAAGCTGCTCAGACCAAATATTCACTTTCAGGCTTCTTATAACTGGACCCAGTCTGGTTCTGACTCGTACTGGATTTATTTAGACACCTTGACCACCTTAGATCAGGTCCTGATTAAAAAAATAATAATAATAATTTTTTTTTAAACTACAAGACGTCAAGTTTTGACTGAAATATTCTACAAAGCCTGACTGGGTGATGCAGTTTAAAGCAGGATCTGGTCTAACTAAATCAAATTTTAGTTATAAAGCACTTTTCATACATTAGTACCACAAAGTACTTTACATAACAAAATGCAGACAAAAACAATGTTTAGCACATTAAAAGGTAGTAGTAGTAGACTGGGATGCAGCTGGTAGAAATGATCTCCGAGAACTTCTTCTCTGATTACGCAGCGATGAATGAAGGATGTTTGGGGATTATTTCGTGGGGACAAGATCACGTTCTGATGTTATTTCTGCTGTACTACGCTGGAAAGGTTAACAGGGAGCCTCTGCTACTTTATCTGCTTTATCACTGGAACGGTTGAACACCTGCAAAATATAAAAATAATCATTGCACTGACTACAAAGATACTTTCATTTAATCAAAATGAAGCTTTTACCACATTTTCTTCCTGAAATCCGCCTTATCCTGTTTTCTTGGATTAAAGTTATCCAAATCCTACTCAAAAGTTTTCAGCTACACAATCTGAAGGTTTTATCCAGATCACAACCGACTTCAGAATCCTTCTTTCCATTTTGAACAACCCATTTTCAAGATCTGATCCAAACTACGATCAGTTTAGGTTTGAAAACCGTGATTCTGGATCAGGATGATCCAGTCCAATGTTGCTTTGAACAACCGGGATAAAGGTAAGATAGATTACGGGATCCTCCATCGTGAAAAATATGATTCCCAGATCCGGACAGCTTTTATCGGGATTAAATCTTGTGAACTGAGCCCTGATGTTCGCAACACCTGCTAACAGCACCAAACACACGGAAAATGCGGACAAGCGTTGCTGTCTGCCACTCACCGCCTGTTCATGGGCCTGACTCGCACAGCCACCCGAACCGACGCCATAGCACATCCCGCTGTGGTCCGGTCCGGTTAGTTAGCCTCCGTCCGCGCCGCTGCTTTAAACAAACTAATTAGCTCTGATGCTAACAGGATAGCAGGAGTCACAGCGGGATGAGGAGGGCAAAAGTCAGACTGATAACCAACTGACTGCGGACCAAGACAACAAACTACACTGGTAGCGGGAGAGGAGGTGGCTGGCGTGGACCGGTGTTATCAAGGCCTGGTGAGTCAGCGTCGTTGTCCCACCACGAGCCGGTTCACATCCACGGTCCTTGTTCGGCAGCCACAGTTAGCTGGAGTGGAAGGAGGAGCGGCATCAGCTGATCAAAACATAACAGGGTATGGAAGCCTCGAAGGGACCAAACGAGACCAACTACTGCAGATAAATCAGTATGGAATTTATTTTTAAAGAAATCTCTGTATTTACAATTCACAACAAGTCAGTTAACCAATTTTTTATTAGAAAGACATTGAAACAAAGGGGGGGGGGCACAAATAATAATGAGGATGATAATAATAATAAAATTATATAATATATAACATAATAACCTTTATGAACCCTTCCAGTCTAGTTCTTGCAACAGTACAGAAACTGCCCTCATAAAAATTACAAATGACATCGAAGCTGACTCTGGTTTACTCTCCATTCTCATCTTTCTTGATCTGAGTGCAGCCTTTGATACAATCTCTCACCCCATTCTCCTCAGTAGACTCTCTTCCATCAGTATTACTCACACTCCCCTCGACTGGTTTCCCTCGTATCTCTCTGGCCGCACTCAGTTCATACAGTTAAAATCATTCAGATCCAGCATTTCCCCAGTCATTACAGGTGTGCCCCAGGGCTCTGTCATGGGGCCTCTTCTCTTCATCACGTACCTCCTTCCCTTTGGCCATATATACTGCAAATATAACATTAATTTTCACTGTTTCGCGGATGATACCCAGCTCTACTTCTCCTGCAATCCCAACTCCACACTCCCACCCTCCTTCCTCAAATAAAAACTTGGTTCACCTCAAACTTCCTGAAACTAAACAGTAATAAAACAGAAATTCTCCTTGTTGGAACAAAATCCATATTATCCAAAGTTAACAGTTTCTCTGTGACAATTGCCGACTCCACAGTCTCCCCTTCCCCTCAGGTTAAGAGTCTGGATGTCATCCTTGACAGAACATTGTCATTTCAATCCCACATCAATAACGTTACCCGGTCTGCATATTTCCACCTACGGAACATCAATCGACTCCGCCCCTCCCTCACCCCCCATGCTGCCGCTATCCTTGTTCACAGTCTTGTTACGTCCTGTATCAATTACTGAAACTCTCTCCTGTTTGGCATTCCACAAAAAAAACCTCCATAAGCTTCAGCTGGTTCAGAACTCAGCTGATTGGATCATCACTAAAACCCCCTCAAATCCCCATATCACCCCCATCCACTGGCTCCCAGTATTTCACCGTATCCAGTTCAAATGTCTTCTCTATACCTTCAAGACCATCCGCAACCTCACCCCTCCATATCTGTCCGATATTCTCCACATCGCCACCCATCACGCTCCCTTAGATCCTCCTCCTCCATAAACCTCACTGTGCCCACCTCAGCACCATGGGGAGCCGGGTCTTCAGTCGCTCTGCTCCCCAGCTCTGAACCTCTCTGCTACCAGACATTAGGAACTCTGACACTCCTGCCATCTTCAAACCCAGACTTAAAAGTCACCTGTTCAAAACTGCCTCCTCATTGTAACCACTAAACTGTAATATTTACTCTACCTTTCATCCATTTCTGTATTTTCTTACTTTTTCTTAGTGCACTCTGTTTGTTGTTTTTATTCTTGATTGCCTTATTTTTAATGTTGTTATTTTAATGTTGTAAAGTGTCTTTGGGGGTCTTGAAAGGTGCTTTGAAATAAGATGTATTAATAATAATAACAATAATAATAATAATAATAATAATAATAATAATAATAATAATAATAATAATAATAATAATAATAATAATAATAATAATATTTTAGTTTAATTTTTACACACACATAATCAAGAAATATGATACCTGAAATGGTCATTCCCAATAAACCACTTTCATAGGGCAGTTGGCAGTCATAGGAGACAGTTGATCAAATGGACCTAAAAGAACTAAGGAGAAGAATGACAAAGTAATCAGATGTTGTTCCTCCCCAGTCCAGTTGGAAAGGACATTTCTACAGTCTGTCCTCACGTCTTCAGGAGCAGCTGTTTGTGTCTGACGTCCCAATGAACTCTGAAGGGCAGCAGTGGAGGATAAGGAGCTTCCACACCCAGTGCAGTTTGTAGTTCTCCTCCAGGCCTGCTGGTGGCGACAGAGAGCAGATGTCCATAAAGAAGCAGCCGGCGGCAGCAGTGCGCGTTTCCTGTTCACATATAAGCGGTGTGAGAACAGAACAGGTCAGTTTTGCATTTATTTATCTTTGCTTGAAACACTTCTGTCCATCTGTAGTTTTTATAATAAACTGGGCGCATACTGGTTGAGCGTTTAAGCCCCTCTATGGTTAACGAAGTCCGCTGTAAAGGACTAGCAGTTTGAGAGGTGTTAGCCGCAGAGCTTACATTATGAATGGGAGACTAATAACGTGAAGCTAACCACCGCTAACATGAAGTTAGACTGAAAACATTTAACCAAATCTTAAGTTAAATATGCTGGGAACGAAGCCGAACTTTCATATTCTGCTTAAGCTCATGTTCTGGTTTTAACTTGGGGGCGTTTTAACGGCAATATTACATACTGTTTCGGTGTTACACCAAAGTCTGTGACCCATCAGAATCTGTGACCACAGGGGGCGTCAGTGTAAATTTCTCTGCGTGTACGTCTTTAGCCGGAGACGAGCGAAGTCTTCAAAACACTTGTATATAAATCTGAGTTCATTATAATGCAGGTACAGTATAGTTACACATTCCGATCAGAAATGATGACCTCTGGATGACCTCTGGTCCTGGTTATGTGAGGGTCGCATATTGTGTTCAGTCCAGACTGTAAGAGTTTGACAGAAAACAGGATTTTAGCAGCAGCAAAGTGATTCTCATTTAAATAACTTAAAACCCTGAAGTCGTTTACCTGCGGGCTACCTGCAGACTTTAGTTTTTATTATGAATATTTTTCTTGCTCTGAGGTACTGGTGATGAATAAACTGATGTAGTCTTGTTTCCTCAGACTCCACCATGGATATCCGACCAAACCACACAATTTATATCAACAACATCAACGATAAAGTCAAGAAAGAAGGTGAGTTCTGATAAACCATCAATACTACATATGTGATATGTTCAGAGAATATAAACCTTGCAGAGATCTTAGAGCCAAAGACTCTGGTCAACTAGTCCAGACTAAACATGGAGAAACATTTAGCTGTTATGCCACGAACAAGTGGAACAAAATGCCTGTGGAGATTAAACTTTCACCAAACATTTTCAAATACAGGTTAATGTATTTGTGGTGGTTAGCACCGCAGCCTCACAGCAAGAAGGTTGATGGTTTGAGCTTCGGCGGGCCTTTCTGTGTGGAGTTTGCTTGTTCTTCCCGTGTATGCTTGGGTTCTTCACCGTCCAAAGACATGCATGTTAGGGTGTGTGCGTGAGTGGTTGTTTGTCCCTATTTGTGATGGACTGTTGACCTGTCCAGGATGTACCCTGCCTCTCACCTGTTAAATGCTGGCTCCAGCTTACCCTTAATGGACTTAGGAAAATGATAATAAATGAGTTTAGTTGGAATTGGTAGGTGCAGGAAAATCAGTTTCATTGTTGACAGTTTATCGGATTTTTTATTAACGAGTAGAGGTAGAATATTAAAACTTTTTCAATCTCTTGAAGTCTTTATTTTTACAAATTTATTTCTTTAGATTTTATTATCTTTTACTTTTATTGTCCCTCCTGTGATTCCGTAGTGGTCTGACGTCTACGACCTGTGTCACATTAATCTCCATCGTCTTTGTCCTGCAGAGCTGAAGCGTTCGCTCTACGCACTCTTCTCTCAGTTCGGACAGGTGCTCGATATCGTAGCCATGAAGACTGAGAGGATGAGGGGGCAGGCCTTCGTCATCTTCAAGGAGCTGGCCGCCGCCACCAACGCGCTGAGGCAGCTGCAGGGTTTCCCCTTCTACAACAAGCCCATGGTAGGCCGAGGATGCTGCTGCTCACGCTCATCTTAAGCTTTATCTCAACATGTCCTATTGTCTTCCAGAGGATACAGTACGCCAAGACCGACTCCGAAGTCATCAGCAAGATGAAGGGTACGCACGGCGACAAGGAGAAAAAGAAGGAGAAGAAGAAGAAGGCTCAGGAGCCAGCAGCTAACGCCACAAAGAAGCCAACGGCGGTGAGTGAAGTGGCATACTGATGTTGCTCTGGTTCATTAAAACCAACCAGGTGGAGCAACTCGCTTTCTTCTCTCTGAACATACAACCTAAACGTGCGTGCATCTGCACACAGCGACCTCCGGAGAGGCTTCCTGCATTTACATTCTTACCTGATGAACCGTCTTTAAAACTCAGCTGAAATGTGCTATAGATAATTATTCTGACTAGGGAAGCACAGTATTGAATTTTTGGCGGATATCTGATATTTTACAACACATTTGGTGAATAGCTGATACCGTATATACACCCCCTGCTTAAAGCAGGCTGGGATGTTCTCCCAGCGCCTGTTATTTAATCTGTTAATTACATCGGCGGAATAGATTATGTCTGATCTATTGTGCCAATAACATAGATTCTGATCTGTTTAAGAAGCATCTGAAGCAACTCTGGTCGCGATTGTGAAGCTAAACCAGCCGACCTTACCAGTAGAGAAAATGAAGGACAGAAGCAGCGTAGAGCTGGATTTCAGAGGTCCTTCATCTCAACGAGACATTCTCATCGTGTAAACACACAACTGATCCATGTAGGATGGAATCAGACTGATTTCAGTCAAATATACAAGTGTTCCCAACCTGGGGTCCAGGACCCCCTAAGGGGGTCCCTGCAGCTTTGAAAATTAAGAGCCATTGTGATTTAATGTCCACACATTGTCCCTATTTTAAGAAAAAAGGTACGGCTAAATGTTAATTAACCTAATTTAACTCTGGCTGTATGGAAGGACAGGACTCGGCCAGAATACATATGGACTCGTGCTGCCACCTACTCGGGCCACTGTCTCTCCACTTCGTCTTCATGTCCACAGACAGACAATAGTCCAAGTCTTCGGTGTCATCAGGAGACAACCGGAGACGGAGTGAGCTCTGCAGACCCGGTGCCAGGGCTGATTACAGAAGTCCAGGCTGTTTGCTGGACCAGTGAAAACATATTCCCTAATCCTTCCTGCTGCAACGATTTGATCCGTCAGATACACAGCTATCCAGCATCGCTCCAATTTCCTCAGTCAAGACGAAGGCATCACTTAACAACTGGTCCTTCTGGAGGCAGTGATGCTCATGCACGAGGGACGTATACAGAAGTTAAGAAAAGGGTCTGTTAAACACCACCATGAATTAATCCTAAAAATCCTCATCATCCGACTGTCCTTGTAGGATCAGGTGTTATATTTACCCTCTCGATTTCACGAATTTGAGACAAATATCAGAACAACTACAAACATAAAACCTGATTTATTGTCTGAAAGTCCGTTTTTTTGTTTGTTTTTTTTGTAGGGAACGTGTTGCACAGTATTACACAGGAGCTTCAAATCTTCTGCTGCAGGACACTGATGATAAATCACAGATACTTTAATAAAACTGGGGTAAAACCTCCCTCAGCCCCGCACACAGAGACTCCAGCTCCTTCCTGAGCCAAGAGTTGAACCAAACTCAGACGAAACCTCTGAGCTGTCAGGATAAAGTCATCAGAAAACCTTCATGTTTAACGCCTCTCTGTTTTCTGTCTGCAGGTATCGACTATACCTGTGCACACACCTGCGGTTCAGGTAAGACACACAGTGCAGCTTCATTAGATATTTTGATAACTATGAAAGTGCAGAGCAGCTCCAACATTTCAAGATCTAACTGGAAACGTGGCTAGCGGATGCTCCTGACTCCACAGCTTTAAAATATAACTCCGTGGCGCCATCTAGTGGCAGCTGGAGGAAAATCAGTTTAGAACCTGCTGCACGGCAGCCATGTTGGTTTACACGACCCGACTTCCAGGTCTGCGTGGCTTTTATCAGCCTCACTGGAAAGATGCGTCCCCAGACTCTTTATTTAATGTAATAACTTGAGCTGATCTCCAACTTCAGACGGATGGAGATCAGTTTATCTGGAATGACTCAGCTCAGCATTTTGAAGCATAACAACTTGTTTGTTTCTGGTTTGTTTTCAGATTCCAGACAATCCACCGAACTACATCCTGTTCCTCAATAACCTCCCAGAGGAGACCAATGAGATGATGCTGTCCATGCTCTTCAACCAGTGAGTTCTCGTTCACGCTGAAACCGATTTTTATGAGTTTCTAATAACTTTAATTGTTCCTTTTGGGACCCGACTGCTGTATCACAGGGTCTTTTTTATCTCAGGTGGGACTGAGACCTGGTAGTTCAAACCGGTGATTGTCAGCTTGGGCCTGGAGCGCCACCTTAAGGGCTGCTCTACAGGCCATGAGGCCATAAGGGCTCTCCCTCATTAGTTGAGGACATGAGAGATCTCACTGTTATCCACGAGAATCTCAGTTACAAGGCAGCTTCCCACCACTTGGTGGCAGTTAGTTGTCTGTCCACAGACTCAGGTGTGTAACCGGCTGTCCTGTCGTCGGCAGGTTTCCTGGTTTCAAAGAGGTGCGACTTGTCCCGGGGAAACACGACATCGCCTTCGTGGAGTTTGAAAGTGACACTCAGGCCGGCGTCGCCAAAGACGCGTTGCAGGGCTTCCGCATCACCGCCACCTGCGCTATGAAGATTACCTACGCCAAGAAGTAGTTCCCAGGTGTTGCTGGACAGAGACTGGGGGGCCAGGGTCCCACATATGACGGGGCGTATTCGTTTATTTTCTAAATAAAGTGCCGCTTTTTTCAGTTTGTTTTTCTTTATGTTTGAATTAAGAGGAAAAACTCATGGACAATAATTTTTTTTTTTTTTTGGGGGGGGGGGCCTTTTTGTAAAATAAGAAATAAACAGACTTTGCAAAACCGACTCGTTCAGCATTTCTTCTACAGATCAGTTCAACAGAACCAGAACCTCCACTCAGACAGCGGTTCTAGCATACAGGACCTCGGTTCTGACGCCATCCTATAATAACCTGAAACCAGATCCAGATTTCATCTCCAAAATCCAGACTGACTTTGCTTCTATATCAAATCCAGCATCAGGGGACCAGAACCAACACCAGGACAGAATATGAGAACATTTCCAGCTCTGCATCAGCAGCTGGATGCGTGGTTGCCATGGTAACCCGGTGCCCAGTCTGTCGTTCGCATCTCTGGAGTCAGAATGGTCCGTTTTTAATTCTGCTCTCAGTTGAGGTCCAAATGGCCGATTTCTGGTTCAGAGATGAAAAGATTGAAATGGGTTCTGATTAAATTTGGAGATAAAAACGTGAATGTGTACTTGACTAAATTTCTGTCACATTTGATAATCAAAAGTTCTGAATGACCACATTTAATTTATCAGGTTTCACCTGAAACTGAACAGATGCAGGTTCTCTCTATCTGTTACCATGGAGATGTATTCAGCATCAGTTACTATGATGACCCAGCCAGTTAAACAGGTTAGTTGGACTAAAAGAAGATCTTCAGTGTTAAGAGAGTAAAAAGTCATCCATCCAGCCTCCGTTTTCCTGCAGCTGCTGCTCGTCCTGACTTTAAACATGAAGGAGGACCTTTACTGGATTATTTTCACCAGCAGACGAACAATGATAACCTGTGCAGCTCCACATATAAAACAATGTTCAGACAAGAAAAAGATTTACCAACACCTGGAAGTGGGATCAGCCAGAACATCAAATTCAGCTTTGCCTTGTTTTTTCAGGGAACTCCAGCAGCTTCATAGAAAAAGGTGATTGGAAACAGAATGCAGCAGCATAATCTAGTTTCAGGTTCCACTTCTAGAAGAGCTGTACTGAGGGAAAATGGTTTTCCAACAGTCATCTTGACAACTGGGACGTCAGTCTTTGGGGGTCTAAGGGCTCACAGAGATTCATCTCTGCTGGCACACCTTGGACTTGCACCCAGGTCCTCCAGACCAAGGACTAAGGTGTGTGTGTGTGTATATATTGTATATGTATATATATATATATATATATATACACACACTAGGGCTGGGCCATATGAACCAAATCTTATATCTTAATATTTTCTACCTGAATCACGATATATAATACATTTCTCAATATATATATATATTTTTTGTCAAGTAACCAAAGAAACAGTTTTAATTTATAGCCTTTGGTGCTAAATACACCTTTTTTTAAGGATCAGCAGCACATGTGCATCAAAACACCTGACTGAAATTAAAGTAGCTTTATAATAAATTAAATGCTAAAACAAAATGAATGAAAAATACTTTTTCAATGACCATAACAAAAATACAGCTGTGCAAAATGTTAAAAAAAGATATGCTTTTAACTAAAAAAAAAACTATCTCGATTTAAAAATGATATTCCCTCATTCTATATCGCGTCCGATAGTCTAGATATATTTGAAAATCTCGATATATTGCCCAGCCCTAATATATACAGTTTATGTGTGTATATTTAATTAACACAAAGAGACTAATCTTATATTTATATTTAAATTCCAAATCTGGCATTATCTTGGTGAGAGAACCCAATTTTGGGAATGTATATACCTTGTTACAGCTACCTGAGGACTGGCAGGTCACGATCATCTAACAGTGGTTTCTGTCCTTGTTCTTTCCACCCTCTTCCCCAGACTCCCTGAATATTTTTGCAATATTCTGCTCTGTAGATGCTGAAAGACCAAAGTTTATGCAATCTGTCACTAAAAAAAATTGGATGATAATTTTGCTAATGGAGTGATGGCGTTCTTGATCCATCCTTGTTTAAAAGAGATATAACAGTTTGGTGGATGCCGTTTTTATACCCAATCATGACACCCTCACCTGTTTAAAATGTCTCTAAATAAAGTTTGATAAATAAATGTTTGTTGCATATTTGGAAAACTTTAGTTTATAGTAGCAATCGCTTCACTTACTGTTCTTGTGAAAATGAAACTTTTGAATAAATCACGTTTCCATCATAAAATTCATGTTATTCTGTAACCAAGAAGGAGTTTTAATGAGTTAATTACTATGTTTCTTGTTGTGAGCCAGATCTGTCTTTAGTTTTAGTTTTCTTTAGTGAATAAATGTTTAACATCAGAGGTTTTCTCTCCTGCTGCATACACTCATCATCACACCAGCTGAAGGCTGCAGAGGTTGGCCTCTGGTTCCAGGTTCGTCTTGTTCCAGGTGGCTGCTGTAAATCTGCTCACTGAGCTCCTTGTGTGGGGATGAGGAGGAGGAGGTGAAGCTGCCATGTGGTCTAAGTCACTTCAAAGCCAGAAATCCTGACCTCCTCCATCAGATCCTCCCTCCTCTCCTAGCTTCCTTCAGAGTCCTCCTCCATCAGCTCCTCCCTCCTAACCTAGCCTCCTCCAGCCTCCTCCTCCATCAGTTCCTCCCTCCTCTCCTATAGCCTTCTCCTCCATCAGCTCCTCCATCAGCTCCTCTCCTAGCCTCCTCCTCCCTCAGCTCCTCCTTCATCTCCTAACCGCCTCCTCCATCAGCTCCTCCCTCCTCTCCTATAGCCTCCTCTATCAGCTCCTCCCTCCTCTTCTATAGCCTCCTCCAGCAGCTCCTCCCTCTTCTCTTAACCTCCTCCCTCCTCTCCTATAGCTTCCTCCAGCTTTCTCCTCCATCAGCTCCTCCTTCCTCTCCTATAGCTTCCTCCAGCTTCCTCCTCCATCAGCTCCTCCCTCCTCTCCTATAGCCTCCTCCATCTTAGTGAGTCCAGGATCATTTGAACAAAACATTGAAAATTGTTTTGTTGCTGCTGAAGCAGAACTGTAAACATTTCCTTTTGCTAAGAAAGTAGATCACTTACCTGCTCCAGAGAGACTTGCTCATCTTCATCTTTGGTTTCAGTTTTTTGGGGCCCCATTGTTTTCCAATCACTGGGTCTAGGCTCTGACTGTTTGCTGGGCTGCTACTGCTGGAGTTGCCTCATCTGGACCTAGTAGCTAGGTTGCTGCTCCTGGGCCTAGTACCTACCAGCCTGGTAGCTGCTGGTGTCTCCTGTGCCTGGTAGCTACTACTCTGGAAGCTGCTGAGGTGTTGGTTTGTTTTTTAAAATCAGTGGCAGAAGAGACCAGGTGGCTGTAAACTGTTGTAAAACTAGCCAATTGACTAATAGCCATTAGCATGGTACCTGGCTAGTTAAGTAGCTTCAGCCTGGCTCTTGTTGGTGGACCCAATGGCTAGTGGTGGAACCTGGGCTTGATGGCTGCTGGTGCCTCCTGGGCCTGGTGGTTGAACCGTGTTGACTTGAGATCAGCTCTGCTGCTGCTGCTCAGCTGTACATACACCCATCTATATGCACATCTACATATTTACACACACACACAACACATATAACACACATACAAATGTATCCACTTAACATGTCTAAAAGGCGGTAGGAAGAAGCAACGCTATTTAATCCTACCTCTGCTTCAGTAATTAACAATTACTCTTTACACTCATCATGTTTCCGGAGGTCCATCTACCAACGGGAAAAATCAAGAATATGTGCACTGCGAAGAGGAGAAGTCATCTAATATTATTTCCCTAATACATTTTTAAAGCTGTAATTTCACATCCACACACACTAACACACACTATTCACCCTGACAGCGCTCATGCACGAGCCCTCTTATGGTAATCTGAGGAAGAGAAGGAAGAGAAGGCTCAGATCTACTGTTACTTATCGTCTTTGTGGGGGGGGGGGGGGGG
>JBAMHW010000004.1:35910713-35927478 GCA_037177495.1 Rhadinocentrus ornatus
CCTGCAGCAACTGTGTGATGCTGTCATGTCAATATGGAGCAAAACCTCTGAGGAAGGTTTCCACCACCTGCTTCCATTTATCACATAACTGACCCAGTACTAGAAGTTGGACCTGATGAAGAGGACGACCCAGTTCTAGAAGGTGGACCTGGTGAAGAGGACCTGATGAAGAGGATGACCCGGTACTAGAAGGTGGTCCTGATGAACAGGATGACCCTGTACTAGAAGGTGGTCCTAAAGCAGAAGAAAATAACTGATATCATTGATTAGATTAATGGGATCATTGCCACACAGTCATCAGAAATTTTATGATTCTCCATTTCAAGGCCTGATAGGGAATTTTAGTGAGACTAATCTCACAGTTTTTCCTCCTGGTCTCTGCTGTTCCTCTGACCATCAAGTGTTCTTGTTAATGCTCTTTAAGGAAACTTGTCCACCTGTTGGATGTCACCTCTGACCCGTCTTCTTTCTACCTGCAGCCCCTCCAGACATGCTGACCTGATCCAGAATGGATGATTTGACCAACAACAGCCTGGTTCTGACGGACCACATTCTGGCCAGCGACATCCCGGACTACCAGATCCCTCCAGATGAGATCCCAGACACCACGCAGGGACAAGCCTTCTTTGTGGCCACCATCGTCATCGCTGTGGTCCTGGTGGGCATCATGCTAGTCTGCGGGGTAGGGAACTGCCTGTTCATCGCCAGCCTGGCCCGGTTCAAGCAGCTGAGGAGCCTGACCAACCTGCTGATTGCCAACCTGGCCGTGTCGGACGTCCTGGTCGCCGCTGTGTGCTGCCCCTTCCTGTTGGACTACTACGTGGTGAAGAAGCTGTCGTGGGACCACGGCCTGCTGCTCTGCGCCTCCACCAACTACCTGCGAACCGTCTCGCTCTATGTGTCCACCAACGCCCTGCTGGCCATCGCTGTGGACAGGTGGGTTTACTGGGGCCGGGGTGAGGTTCAGCTCCTGCTTCTGTTAGCATGTAAGATATGTAAGCCCTCTGTTGCACCGTGTTCCCTTCATGCACCACATTTTAGTCAAGATGCATCTCTTTTAATGAGGTTGTACTTATAATAATAGCAACATTTTTACAGGATGAATAATTAGAAACTACTTTCATATCCATGCAGGTCTGGAAAGGTGTTTCTGTCTTCCTCCAGTAACCTGTCATTCACCTGAGGTGTCCAATCGGATTTCAGAGGCAGCCCCTGGCCAACTAGCTCCGGCCCTGAGTTTAATGCAAGTTATATGCTAATTAAATGATAATAAAATCCAACTGCTGTCCTGATGGAAAGTTGCGTGTGTTGCCTTCAGGCACCACTGAGCCATGATGGAATCAACATGCTGCCGGAAATGCTGGTTTTGTGTGTTTAGGTTTATTTAGTGTTAAAAATCAGATCATCCTCATTTTATTCTAATCCTTCTGTTTTAACAAAGATTAATGTGATGTTGGAGCAGTAACATCATATTCTGTAGTACATAGTTCACTATTACAGAGATTCTGTCTTATTTATTAAATACATTTTCATATTTTAAATTCAGCCACATTCTCACGAGTTGCATGACGCTGCAGATGGAATCCTCTCTCCATCCATCCTCCCTGTGCTTGAGGAGGATGTTCACATGGAAAATCACCTCTGTATAAATAAAGTCAGTGTAAATATTGATGTGTAGAGATGTTGGAACTCCTGCATCCAGCGGAGAAAACGTTGGTCAGCTTTACGACGTCTGAGGAGACGTGATGCTGTGCAGGAACTTCACAAACAGATTTCAGAGCGGAAACTATGTGATTTACGTACTTCATCAACAAAAACTGCTCCAGAGTCTCTGGATGTAATCTCTCAGCGGCTGTGGAGACCAGCACCTCATCCATCATGGTGGACGTCTGCAGCCATTTCCATAAAGGGAAGACGAGTAATCTCAGGATTCGACTGCTCGTCTGAGCGTTCGCAGCCCAATATGACGTCTTTACAGGCTTCCAACAAATGTTCTGACAAACCTGACAAACAAGGCCCAGCTCTGTCCTCTGGAGGAACTTCAGCTATGTCAAACAAGCCGAGCATCAACGGGAACACCAGCACAGTCCTTCTCTCCATCAGAAGAGGCAGGAAATGTAAAGCAGGAGATGACTAAAAAAATCTGAAACAAGCCAGAAACAACCACGTTCCACTTTCACCTACATCCAGCATGGACATCCCGACAACTCCGGTCTTCTTCTGTGGTGTTTAGCTTGTTTGTTTTTTTCTACCGCAGCACTCTTGTCGAATAAAAAGTGTGTACGATGAGATTTTCTTTAACACTGGGAGATGATGCAGTTCTGTTGGTTTCATCACCGAAAGCTTGGATGCTACAAACCATCCAGCCTCATTTTCACCTGCACTCGCATCTGCATCTCACTTTTTTTTAAAATTAGACACAATTAAAACTAGAATTTAATTAGACACAAAAACAAATTTTTTTTGTTAACTTTCACTAGAAGTACTAAAAATTAGTATTTGGGCCTGAATATAAATCCATATGTTGATTCAGAAGGTTCCATTAGAGCAGGGGTCGACAACCGTCAGGCTACATTTATCTCTTTTGCATATTCTCTTTCCTGGAAAATGAGTTTTCCTTTGCCATGTCTTCATGCAGAGCGGAGAGTGGGCTGTCTCTGTGCACATTCAGTCAGTCAGTAATCTCAGGTGATGGACTCAGAGAGACCTAAAACTGTCAGAGGAGATTCAGTCTGTCTGGAAAATCAGTCAAGAGTTCCTTCTCACAGGGTTCATCCTCATCTGTCTTCTTAGCGCATGAATGGACAAAAACGTGTTTCCTCTCCATAAATAATATTTTACTTAAAGATGATGTTAAAAAGGTGTTAGAGAATCCACATTTCCCTCCTACAGCAGAGGTTTGGTCCTGATCGTGTTAATCCTGCTGGTGTGTTTGGGTCTGCAGGTATATGGCCATTCTGTACCCTCTGAGGCCTCGTATGAAGCACCAGACGGCGTACTGTGTGATCCTGATGGTCTGGATTGTCCCCATCTTCATCTCCATCCCCTCTGCCTACATGGCCTCAGAGACCACGTACCCTCATATTGAAGGTCACACCGACAAGACTTTCTGTGCTCAGATCTGGCCCGTGGACCAGCAGGTCTACTACCGGTCCTACTTCCTCCTCGTCTTCGCTCTGGAGTTCGTGGGTCCTGTGACTGTCATGGCCGCCTGCTATACGCAGATCTCCAGGGAGCTCTGGTTCAAAGATGTTCCCGGCTTCCAGACGGAGCAGATCCGGAAGAGACTTCACCACCGTCGCAGGACGGTGGTGGTGCTGATTCTGGTGCTGGTGGCCTATGTCCTGTGCTGGGCGCCGTACTACGGTTTCGCGCTGCTACGGGACTTTTACCCCACCCTTATCTCCAGAGACAGAAACTCCCTGGTAGCCTTTTACATCATTGAATGCATCGCCATGAGCAACGGGGTCATCAACACCCTCTGCTTCGTGAGCGTCCGAAACAACAGCAAGCGCCTAAAGAAGATCGGCAGGTTCCCACTGAGGCTGCTCAGCTTTGTAGCGGGAAAGTCGGTGGATGACGTGGAGGCCCGGACGTCTTCACTGCGGGTGACGGAGGAGGTGGACGGAGTTTGGCTGAGATAGAATTAAAACTCTACGAAGAGAACTGCAGGTAAGGAGTAGACTACAAGGTCATGATCACCAGGAATCGATCGATACTGGTTTGATCCAGAGAGAACAAAACATCTTACATGAAATCAAAGATCAAACTGGACTTTTGAGAGATCGTCTACAGGATATCGAGGATGTTCCTAAATCAGGGCTGTTCAGTTCGGTCATACGAGGGCTACAGTCCTGTATGTTTTCCATGTTTCCCTGCTCCAACACACTTGACTCAAATTAAATGGTTCCAACAGCCAATGAAGTTCTGCACAATGACTCATTACTGAGTCAGGTGTGTTGGAGCAGGGAACCACTAAAACCCGTAGGACTTTGGTCATTGTCGGACAGAATTGAGTAGCCTTGTCCTTAAATGTAGCTTCAGGACCCGGGAACCATTGGAGAAAGTCAGACAATAAGCCTGTAACTTGGTTTTAGATTGTACCAGGTCGCATTGTACCAAGGGAGCATTCACACTGGTTCTGCTTGATCCGCTTCCACGGATAATCAGGTTTGTTGGGAGTAATGTGAATGCTCATTCGCACTCTGGTTCGGACCAAAGAGGCGAACTCTGGTCCGACTGAAAACCACGGAGCTCCTTGTTGGATTTTTTTCCAGTTTGAAAGTAAATGAAGCATCCAGTGAACCAGAGAGAGGAAGTGTTAGTGATGTAGGTCAACGTGGCAGTAAGTACCATGGACCAAGTACCAAAGTAAAACCAGAAGCCAGACTGCAGACGTGTTGTTGCTTCATTGTTTACCTACAGTGAGTGAGATGTTTTCAGTCCTGGCCAATCAATGAAATGGATTATTTCTTCTACTTCCTTCTTGGTCTGGGGTTGTTTTGGGGAATATCTCCCCCTAATGGTCAGCTGTTTGGTCAGTTTCAGTAAAGCACAGTGTGCAATCAATCCAAACCAGAGGAAGGAGGGACCTCTCTCAGTATTTGCAATGACACAGAGCCCCCCAGACTATCCAAATGTGAATGCGCCCTCAAAGTTTCCTCTGTAATCTGGATCAGGAACTTATGTGACGAATCAATCAGAGACACCACAGCGGCTTTAACTCGTTTACCACATCAGGGATGAAGATGTGCGACAGCCGCTGCTTCAATCATCCTAGAACTGGTCTGGAGGAAAACTCTACCAGTTTGGTTACAGCTGGTCTGGTTCAACTTCTAGGTTAGACCCTTTCATCCTCTCTGTCTCTGTCCTGTTTTTCTGAACAGCTTTTGATAACAGTGGGTCACTAGTAGCCAATATTCTGTAATAATAATAATAATAATTTTAAAAAAAAAGCTAAATTAAAAGAATTCTGATTTGTTTTAAACATGTGACACAAACTCCTGTAAAGAAGTCAACTACATCCAGCATTGCTGCCAGGAGGAGATGTTTCTGGAAAACAAACTGGCAGCATCCAGTAAAACAACTATTGCCAAGTGTCCATCTCATGGACATAACTGCCCAATTCCACCAGTAGGTATGGTTCAGTACGGGATGGGACAGGCCCATAGGGGACCGGTCAGGACGGGACAGATTGGTATGGGACGGTTTGCCACGGGAGAGATTGGTACGGGACGGTTTGGTAAGGGACCAGTCAGTAGAGGACATTTGAGTACAGGACAGGTTGGTACAAGACAGAATGTGATGGGATTGGTTGGTACAGTAACAGTCGATACGGTTCAGGACAGGATGATTTGGTACCGGACGGGTCAGTGTGGCCTTGTATGGGACGGGTCGGTACAGGCAGTTTTGTACAGGAAAAGATGGGATGGTATACAGAAAAGAACTGGATGGGTTGCGACAGGGTGTACATGACGGGTCAGTATGGGATGAGTCGGTAGACCCTTTTTTGTTTCCACAGATAAAAACTGGGACGGATGGCAGAATATTCAGGAAGTCCTACTTTTTGGGGGGACTTCTGTTGGAGTCCTAATATTACTGATCCCATCCTAAAGGGTGGAGCTTGACACTTGAGGCTGACATTTTTTCAGGAATCCCATGGGTCACGGGATTCCAACGGGATGGGAGTCATATTCACTATTAATCACGTGATTGGGACGGTACAGTATAAAAAGTGGGAGCGGGAACCAAACAACAACAACAAAAAAAGACAGGCGCAGCCATTTTGTAGTTTTCCCTCAATAAACCTATACTGTAACAGTTAAAAAAGAACTACACTACCCAGAAGCCAACACTGCTTTTAGTCCACTGCTTCTCCGTTGGTGTTGTGCCCTAAAGTGAATGTCTGCCAGAAACTGATTAGACGGCTGTCGCGCAGCTTGTTAACGCTGTATCGCTCAGTTTTCTCTCTGGTCTGCGGCTGTTCCTCTCGGTATAAAACATAACACGGATTAATTACAGACATCAGTCAGAAATTCACTTTAGGGCACAACACCGGAATTGAAATAAGAAAGGGAATGGCGTTAGCAAACACCCGCAGAGAAATCGATAAGGCAAAAAATGATTTACAAAGCAAAGTTACAACTAATGACGTGTCTATTAGGTTGGCAGAACTGGTAGGAAAGGACATAATGAACTTCACGAGAGTCTAGTGTTAACACAATGTATGCTGCTTGTACAACATGTTTAGTTAATGACATTTAGAAATGAGTGAAATACAACTTTATATGTTCTGTTTGGGTTTAATAAACTTTGGTAGAAATGTTGTGAACCATGTACTGTTTTATTGTTGTTCCTGTTTTTTATTGTTACTGACCTCCAAAAAAAGCTAGAAACACATAGCAGCTGGTCTAAATAAGAATGGTGAGAACATTTAATCAAATTCAAGGTGTTACCTAAAGACTAAATAATTTTTTTTTAAATGGGAGCGGAATGGGATCAGGAGTAATTTTATCAGGATTGAACCGAGACAGGAATTATTCTTTTGCTTTGCCCCGAGATTGGGACGGGACAAGATTGTTTTCTGTGGGAGTGGGACGGGACAGGAGTGATAATCCATTCTCGTGTCACCCTCTACTTGACGCTGCAATCCACTGATTGGTGGAAAAAATCATCACTTCCTGTGTGACTCAGCAATAAGAACAAAACAGCTCCATGTTAAATATCTGGTGGATTTATTGTTTAAAGCCACATGACAAGAAAAAACAAACAAAAAAAAAAACCCAAAAAACAACCTGCTGGATGTGAAATGTGAAAATAAACATAGGAATAAGGACATAACTAAATATGAAACTGCTGACAGTCCCTGTAAGCTATTCAGAGGAACTTTCACCAGAAATTAATCTGTCAGGAAGTTGTGACGAATCAAATGAGTTTTAGTTAACAAATGAAAGTGAAATGTCTGTGCAGTATAAACAGGACGGCAGAGGTTAATTTTTCTAATAAAATCCCAGAAAAGATTGAAAATATTTACAGCTGATAGAATGAAAACAGATTTTATTCCTGCCACATTCAATTTTTTTTTTTTTTAAATAACTGAATATTTCCACCGATTTAGTTCAGACACCAAAAGCTTGAAACACTTCTTGCTTCCTGGTGGACTCTGTTGTCATGGTGATCGTTACCGCAAAGATGGCAGCAAACCCCCCTCAGCATCTTAATCTGGATTTTATCCCTGATTTGGTCAAATTTGACTCAAACTTCTATAATCGTGTTTCAGATTCGCCCCACCTGCTGAGAGAAAAACTCCTCCCCCATCTTCATCTTCCTCCTACTCCTACTTGCTCCTGTTCAGAAACGCCTGGGCTTCTCTCTGCAGCCGTTTGACGTCCTCTTTGTCGCTGTCGTCAGAGACAGGAGGCACGTAGTCTGAATCATTGCTGACGCCCTCGCTGTCGTCATCAATGAAGCTGTCCTCATACTCGTCTTGGTCTTCATCAGGAGTGGCTTTGGTGACGGTGCGAGTCAATCGAGCTGCGAACGTAACAGGAAGAAACCAAACATCATGTCCACACAGATCTGAAAACTGTGAAAGATCAGACATCAGCTGATTCTGTAGTTAACAAATAATGAAAAATAATTAAACGAAACTGGGTCAAACCTCACTAAAGGTTTTATGATTTATGGTAACAAAACCATGTCAGTGACACTTTCTTGAAGACAAGGCGAGTTAATCTGTCGCACAGTGCAGCAACAGGGTGATTCAAAGAGCTTTACAGAAAACAAGAAGCATTTTTAACATTAAAAACAAAAGAAAAAGAAAAAAAAACTGGATAAAAACAGCATTAAAACGTGATCAGGTTTATAAATTCCAGCTTAACAAAACCAGATCCAGATCTGGGGCCTCATTTATCAAACTCTGCGTAGCAAAGCAAAAAAGAAATGCTGCGCACTTCTACTTTCAGATTTATAAAAGCGTCCCCATGCACGTCCGTTTCCGTTCATAAATCAGAATCAACTCTAAAGCGGGCGCACATGAGGGAACGCCTTCCCACACCCACATTCTATTCTATTCTATTCTATTCGATTCTACAGTCATTTGGCAAATGCTTTTATCCAAAGACATGGTGGCTATAAATGGTCAGGTGGATGCATATGATACACATTCATCACATGATTTCCAGGATGGCTTGGGAGGGAAAAAAAAGGGAAAAGGCAGAATTTTTAGGGTTGTGAGACAGAGATCCTGATGGACCACGATGAGAAACGTAAAAATGTTTAATTGGTGGGCACGGCGTGGGCATTACTCGTGTCAGAAAGGCAGAATAATGGCAGCAGGTGGCAGATGCTGTCATCGCAGTGTCAGAACACAAGACACGCCAGAGGTATCGGAACGTGCAGCTGGATATCTCAGTCGGTAGAACATCCGTCTGTCATGCGGGAGACCGAAGTACGGATCCCAAAGGGAAATCGCTTTGCAGAAAAGCGTCTGCTAAATGACAGTACAGATGCCAGTAGTCATTTGTTTTAATTTATAAAATAAATATGTACAGATACATCTGAGATTGGTAGCAGTATATTTAGTGTTAAATCATATCTCTTTCTAGTTGCTGGGTGCTCCTGTGGGCGGTGCAGAGGGACACAATCACCGCTATTAACCAGGTGGACAAGGAGTTGGGGGAAATAAAGACCGTCTGGACAGAAATTGGGACAACAATTTAAAAACGCATGTGTAAGAATAAATAAATAAAAGGAAATCCACCTCTGGTGTGTTTCATTAGCATTGCATCACTTCTAGACCTCCAGCCTCCAGCCTGCATCCTGTTCTGCAGGAATTAATGATCAATGCTACTTTTTGTACTGACTGCTACAAGCTGGCAGCCAACTGTCCACCTTCTTTAACTGAATGTATTTTATAATATGTATGTTTTTTTTCACAATGACAGAACACATTTTAGTGCTTGAGGTTCTTATTAATATCATCTTCTTTTTTCCTGAACCGGCCCCCCTGAGTGCCGCTCTTAGGAGAATTAATATGGAATGTGCATCTTTATTCATTTCTGCAAAAAGGTTTATTATCTAACATGTGGTGTGAAAGGTAACAGTGTATTCTGCACAAATGTCTCACATTTCACAGCATTTCCTTGATTTTATTCTGTACCTGTGGTGTCGCTGTTTCTCGTTTCTCTAGATTATGTGCGTATGGCTGGGTCAGTGTTTCAGCTGATCTGAGGCTTTCTGGGAGTTTGTTCCAGACATGTGAAGCATAGAAGCTGAATGCAGCTTCTCCATGTCTGGTTCTGACTCTGGGAAATGAAAAGAAATTGGATCCAAAGGGTTCTGGTAGGTTCATGCTGGGTCAAGAGGTCATTGATGTATTTTGGGCCTAAACCATTCAGAGCTTTATAGACCAGCAGTAGAACTTTAAAGTCTATCCTCTGACAGACCGGCAGCTAGTGTAAAGACCTCAGAGCTTGACTGATGTGGTCCACTTTCTTGGTCTCAGTGAGGACTGAAGCAGCAGAGTTCTGAATAAGCTGCAGATGTCTAACTGATGTTTTAGGTAGAACATGTGAAACCCCTGTTACAATAATCAAGCCGACTGAAGATGAAAGCCTGGACTAGTTTTTCCAGGTCCTGTTGGGACATCTCAGATCTTTTACCCTTGATATATTCTTAACGTGATAGTAGGCTGACTTTGTGATTCCCTTAAAGTGTTTTTCAAAGTTTAGGTCTGAGTCCATCACTAAACCAAGATTTCTGGCCTGGTTGGTGTTTTTTAGGTCTGAGTCCATCACTACACCAAACTTTCTGTCCTGGTTGGTGGTTTTTAGGTCTGAGTCCATCACTACACCCAGATTCCTGGCCTGGTTGGTGGTTTTTAGGTGTATAGACTTAAAGCTCTGTGATGACCTTTAATTGTTTCTCTTTCGCTCCAAAGACCATCACCTCACCTGTTTAACTGAAGAAACTTCAGGCAGATCCAGTCTTCAATCTCCTTAATGTATTTACCAAGAGCCTGTATAGGCCCTTAGACTCCTGGTGACATTGTAATATATATGTGTGTGTCATCTGCGTAGCTATGGTAACTAGTTTTGTTGTTCTTTATGACCTGTTCCAGTGGGAGCATGTAGATGTTAAACTGAAGAGGCCCCAGGATGGAACCTTGGGGAACTCCACATGTAATTCTTGTCTGTTCAGATGTAAAGTTACCTACTGACAAAATTACTTTCTGTTCTCTAAGTACGTTTTAAACCAGTGTAGTGCAGTGCCAGAGAGGCCCACCCAGTTTTCCAGTCGTGAGTAATATATTGTGGTCGACTGTATCAAATGCAGCACTGAGGACTAAGTAAGTAAGTAAGACCAAGACTGACATTTTCCCATCATCTGTATTAAAACATGTCATTAATGACTTTGGTCAGAGCAGTCTCAGTGCTGTGGTGCCATCTAAAACCTGACTGGAAGACATCATAGCAGTTTTTTTGTGTTAAAAAGTAATTTATCTGATGAAAAACGTCTTTTTCCATGCTCTGACTTAGAAATGGAAGGTTTGAGATCAGCCTGTTGATCATGTGTGTCTAGATTGTTCCTTTTTAGCAGAGGCTTGATTACAGCTGTTCTGGGAAGACGACTAGAATTAAAGACAAGTTCACAACCTGTAACAGATCTGGCTCCAGAATCTTGAGGAATCTGGATCAGCTGAAACTATCAAGATAAAAACGTACCTGGTTTGGACGTGTGTCTGAACTCCTTCCTGTGAAGAAGATTCTTCCTGCAGAGGATACAAGCTGAATGTTAGGTTGACACCATCAACAGATCGGATCAGAACACGATCGCAGATGTGGTTATCCAACCGATCAACTTTCATTCATTCGTTTTCTGTACTGCTTAGTCCAATTAATGGTCGCAGGAAGGTGGAGCCTAACCCTGTTATTAGCAGGTGAGAGGCCGGTACACCTGGAAAGGTGTAGGGCCAACACAGAGAGACAAACAGCCACTCACACTCACTTTTAGGGAGAATTTAGATAGACCAGTTAACCTGGGAGGAGGCCCGAGTACCCGGAGAGAATTCTTGCATCCAATCCACACAGAAAGGCCACTGTTGGAACCTCCTCCCAGCCGTTGTGCCAACCACCAGACCACCGTGCAGCCGCCTGATCAATTTTGTTTCTTAGAAACGTAAAAACTTCTCCAGAACTTTCAAATTCAGAAACGCCTGACACCCCCGAAGGAAGTGAGATCAGATCTGGGCCATTTGCTTATTCGCCTCCTCCTTTAACCAGCTGACGGGTCTGACCTGTAGCAGTCGGTGCCGTACGGACACTCGGGTCGGTCCGCCTCCTCTTCCTCCTCCTTCTCCTCCTCATAGTCTGTGTCACCAGGGTGACTACACTCCTGGAAATGAAGCGGGTTTTTCCTGGAAACACAAACAAGAAGAAGGTGATGATGAAGGGTTTTCGTTTTTACTTTTAAATAATGATTAAGAACATTTCTCCTCAGCCTGACAAAGCTCTGCCACCACCGCCGACATTCCTGTTTTACCTGTAGCAGTCCTTCCCGTAGGAACAGGGTGTTCGGACTCGGGGTTTGGACGGAGCAGGGACGGATGCAGATCTCCCATTGGACCTCTCAGACTCTGATCGCTGGGTGTTTTGTTTCTTTGTTGACTTTATGTCCTCGTCTGATTGGCTGACATCAGGCTTCCAGGTCAAAATGCTTCCTTTTTCATCCGCTGACGCCTCCATGTTGATGTTGGATGGATTGTTGACCTCAGACCTGCTGGCTTTCCTCTGGTCCCCTCCCAGAAGGTTTTCTGGGCCTTTCTGAAGAACATTAACATGACAGGAGGAGATTAAATATCCCTAATATCCCTAAAGGTTCCAGTAATTTAACAGTGTGGGGTCTAAGATAGAGACAAAGGAAAATAAATGGAAGCAGGAAGAAAAAAAACTCCATACTGAGGTTGACTTTGATGGAGTCTGATAAATCTGAACGGAAGAGAGAAAGTTTCTATAGACTGTAGAACTGACAGAGTTCAGGTCTTATTTAGTTCTTATTAAAATAGAGCTGAATTTCCCCGAGGAGATGAAAGCAGCAGAAAACCAAGATAAAACTTGAGGAGGAATCGATTGAGAGCACCTTCAGTCCTATTAAGTCTCATAAACAACTCAACTGTTATAAACGGAGCTTTTTTCTCTTCATCACACATCTCTCTTCTCTTCTTCCTCAGCCTTTTCTCCTCATCTTCCTCCTTACTGAGCTCCGCCCCCTCAGGTGAAGATGTTGCAGTGGCCGTGGCCTGTGTGGTATCAGCTAGTTTAGATGCTGTAGGTTGTTTACTTCTTTTCACAGCTGATGGAACTAAACAAACAGAAAACCTGTAATGAGAACAATAAGCAGCCAACCTGAACCAGTTCTGTAGGCTGCTGGGAGACATCCCATGATGCACCTCTCCTCTCTCCAGATGTGCTGTGAGCAGTTTCATCTCAGACTTCTAATGATCTCTGTATGAAACTGGAACATTAAAACATCATGTTCACATCCAGTCAGAGGTTATGGTACCTTTCAGAGGGGAGGAAGGAATCTTTGGAGCAGCGACAGCTGCCATCATCCATGCAGGTAAAACTCTTCTCCGAGTGGCAGCGATGTCACTCTGAACTTCCTGTGAGAGACAAAAGATAAAAAGGTGGCTGTTAATCTATGACTAAGTTCCCAGGCTGCGTTCAGGGTCTCTAAAGAGGAAAAATTATTCTCTTTATGCTTTTAAATTGACATATAAATAGCAGTAGTGTTTCTTTGAGTTGCACATTGCAACAACACAAACTCAGTTTTGTAGTTTACATGTTCATTTGAATGTGTTCACATGCATGGGTGCTGATAACCACGTCCAACCTATGCTAACAGCTAACAATTGCTTACAGTTACTAACTTCTGCTAACAGCTAACTTCTGCTAACAGTTCATTTCTGCTAACAACTACTAACAGCTACTGATAACTGATAACCAATAATAACTTCTGCTAACTGCTAACTATTGCTAAAAGCTAATAACACCTGCTAATCGCCATTTAAATGCTAATAACACCTGTTGATAGCTACTAAAAACTTATACTAACAACTACTAACAAATGCTAACAGCTACTAATAGCTGTTAACTGCTGCTAAGAGGCACTAACACTAGCAGCCACTACCTGTTGCTAGCAGCTACTAACTGCTGCGAACACCTGTCAATAGCTGAAAACTGCTGCTAAGAGGCACTAACTAATGCTAGAAGCTACTAACTGCTCCTAACACCTTAACTGCTAGTAAGAGCCACTACCTGTTGCTAGCAGCTACTAACTGCTGTTAACACCTGTCAATAGCTGCTAACTGCTGCTAAGAATCTTGGGAACAAGATTATGGGAACATATCAAGATTCCGCCAGGGAAAGCTGGCAGAAGTAGTGGGGAGTGGAAAATCTATGTAGCTGCCCCCGTGAGCCAAGCCCGGATAAATAGCAAGAAAATAAATGAATGGATGGTTACAGAATAAGCCACGTTTTTACCTGTATTATTTAACTTCGAATATTTGTAGGGGACATAACTTATTTTTATTCACTAAGAAGAAATATAGAGCAAAGAATGAGATACAGAACTCAGTCCTATATTACCTTCTTTTCATGTCACACGATCAGAATGACAATAAAGTGCCCTTAATTCATTTGTGCTTCATCAAACTACAGCAGTTTAACAGAGAAGTTACAGAGAAGTGAACTTTGAGCTCAGATCTTCCAGTCATGACAGGAGTATATATTCTGGGTCTGGAGGACTGAACCTGACAATACAGACTTGTCTGAAAGTCCTGCTGGTACTCTCAGTATGGTCTGACGGAGCCGCTGATGGTTCCTGCCCTTGTCCATCTGAAAGGTTCTCCTCTTCCTCGAACAGCTGACTGTTTCTGTGGAAGGAGAAACAGAAAAGCTGCTGAGATCTCGGTGTGTTGATGGAATCTCAGGATGAATTTTTCATGAGCCTCAGCTGATTGAAAGCTGGTAACATTTGTTGAGTGTCCTCTTCCATCTGTTTGATGTTAACTTCAAACAGCATCAGGAGATAAAAGATGAAACAAAGAACACATAAATCAGCATCCTGCATCATGTCCAGTCTCTTCAGATAAAAGACGGCTCCGTAATTAACCGGAAGACGGCAGCTCCTCTACCTTGTATCTTTATCATGATCCTCGGCATTACATGGAGACGAATGACATAAGTACCTGGGAGTGTGCCCCTCTCCGCCCACTGCCTCCACTCGGTAGATGTAGTGACCCAGCAGCAGAGAGAACAGCTCGCCATGATGCAGCCGGTGCCAGCAGTCCTTCATCAGGGGGTGGGGCTCTTCGGTCAGGGACGACTGTATAAAACACGGGTTCAGGTGGGTCTGAGGATCCAGAGAAAGTCAGACAGTAAAGTGTTAAGCAGCAGTACCCCCTGCTGGACTGATGCCTTCTGGACCGATTCTTTAAGAACCAACTCCAGTTGGACTGACTCTTACTGGACTGTCTCCAGCTGGACCAACTCCTGCAGGTGTTAGGGTTCCTGTCTGTCTCCCCTGTGTGTGTGTGTGTGTGTATGGTTCCCGGATTGCCCTAGTGTGAGCGTTTGGCTCCCTCTGTCTGTTTTGTATGTCATGCTCGTACCTGGCCAGAAGGATTACCAGATTATTCCAGGGCTGCAATCAACTCACCTTGGCTGATCACCACACCATGATCTCATTCTACAATCAAGCCACCTTCACTTCCCTGCAGTACTTAAACACCAGATCATTCTACCATCCTCGCTGGATCACTTACTTTCTTCATTGAGATTCTGCTTGTTGTTAACAAGATCTGATCCTATGCTTAGGCTGCTGGTGATACTGATTCTGCCAGCCCCGTCTGTCTCGTCAACCTCCTGCATTGTCGTCCCCGGATTGGATCTGTTTTCTCCACTCCAACCCCGGCCACACTCTGCCTGCCCGCCTGTTTTATTTGGTCAGCTGAGACCCACAGCGATCGTCGGATCCTGCGCCGTTTACTGCTTTGACTCAAATTATATCATTTCTGTTTGATCTTACCTCTGCATTCTGGTTGGTCTGCGTCTGCACTGTAACAGCACGACCAATAGTTTTTTGGTTTTTTTTTATTTAATTTTTTTTTTTTTTTAAAGGCCTGATTAGTTGACTATAAAAACTCGCCTAAAATGCCCATCCCTGTCTTGCCTTTAATAAATATATAAAAATATAAAGCAACGTATACAGAAATCCTTGCTATTTGAAGACTATGTATAGAGAGATATAGAGAGACCAAGCTTTCTTTGCACCTGCAGATCACGGTGAGCAGGTGCAGATAGCTTTGCCTGCATAACAAGAAGTACACAAGGACATGTGTCTAAGTATGAGGCTGGCCAAACTCCATGAGGCTGGTGGGGGACAATCTGATTGTAAGGAAAATTAAAATTTAAAAACCTGGAAAAACTGTTTGACAGACTGGATGAAAAATCCAGTTCCGTGACACGAAGGAAAAATCTGAGTAACAGGATGTGGCTGAATGCAGACTTTCATCACAGCTCAAAGACATGTTCTGAAAGCAGGAAAATAATTTAGTTTTACTGAGTTACCCCGAGTTTTATTTCCACAGCCTAAAAGATCAAAAGGTTTTAGTTTATTTTGACATTATGATTAGTAATAGGTTATCACAGTCGAATACAGATAAATAATAATAAATCTTGGTCTGTTCGGTCATCCCTTTTACCCCTCAGGCAGGAGGAACCAGTATGATGAATACGTACTGGTTTGAGACGCAGCTGTCCGTCCAGGTTCTCCAGCAGCCCGTGGTGTCTGGATACTCTCTTATCACTGATCTAAAACCAGGACAGAAAACGTCACTGATAAACCATTTATACGATTTCATCTCTGTCCTTAAAATATTTCCAGTCCACTTCATTTATATTGCACATTATAAATCAGAATCAGACGTACTTTATTGATCACAGACTGGGAAATGAATTAAAAAGAGCTCTTTTTATCCGGATTTGGTAATCCTGGAAAGTCTGCGTCTGGATCAGAGTGATCCGGTCCAATGTTGCTTTGAACAAACAGGATAAAAGTAAGATGGATTATGTGATCCTCCATTGGGAAAAATGGAATTCTAAAATTCGGATGCAATTTTATTTATTTATTTTTTACCTTGTGTCCAGAATGGTGGCAGCAGAATGATTTGATTGCTTTGTTGTGCTAATTACATTTGCTTTGCCAAGAGGAGCTTTATGGGTATAAGGCTACTCTTGATAATATTTAGTGAGTTAGTTAGTTAGTTTTATGAATTATGGAATTTATTTAATCTTGTTGGACCTGACCGGAGGGGACAGAAGAAAGGAGAATACTACTTTACTTTTAAAACGAAGTAAAAAGGAAGAGTAAACAGCCCAGAGAACAATCCCAGACCACAAATCCAAGCCACCCCACCACGAAGACCACACCGACCCACCCAGAGGGCGGCAGAGGAAGGCCCCCCGAGGTCACAGGCCTCGGCGGACCAAGATTAGAAGCATATACAGTGAGGAAAAAGAGTATTTGAACACCCTGCCATTTTGCAAGTTCTCCCACTTAGAAATCTTGGAGGGGTCTGAAATTTTCATCGTAGGTGCATGTCCACTGTGAGAGACATAATAAAAAATAAAAAAAATCCTGAAATCACAATGTATGATTTTGTAACAATTTATTTGTATGATACAGCTGCAAATAAGTATTTGAA
>JBAMHW010000004.1:35933433-35943505 GCA_037177495.1 Rhadinocentrus ornatus
CCGAAAGGGTGACATGGGCCTCCCCTCCCGTGGGCTTACCACCTGCAGGAGGGGCCATAGGGGTCGGGTGCAGTGTGTGCTAGGCGGCTGCCAGAGGCGGGGACCCTGGCGGTCTGATCCTCGGCTGCGAAAGCTAGCTCTAGGGACGTGGAATGTCACCTCTTTGGCGGGGAAGGAGCCTGAGCTGGTGCGTGAGGTTGAGCGGTTCCGGCTAGATATAGTTGGACTCACCTTGACACATAGCTTGGGCTCTGGAACCACTGTCCTTGAGAGGGGCTGGACCCTCTTCCATTAGTCCATTACTTAAGTTTATTGAAAGTGCGGTGATGTGGAGGATTTATACCTAAAATATATGTAAAATAAATCATTAACGTATAAAAAAGGATGTTTGCGGCGTTTGTAGCAGCATAATGTACCATTTCATTATATTTAATGAATATTACTTTTGCGGTGTTGGTGATCAAACGTATGACTCAGTAATTCTTTACACATCCCGCCACCAGCCTGCAAACATGACTCATCAGCAGGCTGGTAGAAGCGCTGTTGTTCGGGACCTTTGTTTAGACGAATGGTGGTGAACATGAGCAGTATGCACATCTACATGCCCCCACAGGCAAGCGGCTTTACCTGCTCCTCTTGAGGAGGGTTCTTTTCATGGCAGGGGTGCTTTTCTTTGGCACAACACCGGTCGAGCCCCTGGAGCTGGGAGAGACCAAACAGAAACTGTATTGTCTAAAGATTCTTTATGTTGTTTTGGTTCTTTTTGTGGTAACTTTAGTCGTTTTCTTCTCCGCTGTGTTGGACCCTGATGGTCATTTTTCTTTCTGTCGCTGAGTCTTTGCAGATGTGTTAATCTTTCTGAGTTTATTTATTTCTGAAGGAGAAAGTTTCAGAATGATATTTTTCTGAGAATAAATCTCTTTTTCTTTGCTTTAAGTGGCATCTCCTCTCAGACGCAGGACTCTGTCCAGCCTCTCGGCCCGTTAGATCATCCTCCTCGTGTCCTACGAGTCACTCAGAACTACCGTTTCAGGTTGTTCCAGCCTGTTGGGCTTGGATTATGCAGGATGAGCCCACCAGGACCTTCCCAGTGTTTCTCCTCTGTGACGGATGCCCCCCCGTGAAGTCGCCTAACGGCTTCCCCCCTCAGAACTTCGTGGAGACGCTGCCAATGGAGATGAGTGTGAGGATCTTCAGTGAGTTGGATGCAGCGAGCTTGTGCAGCGCCTCTCGGACCTGCAAGCTGTGGCATGCCATCATCGAGCAGAGCGAGCAGCTGTGGAGGAGGCAGTGTCTCCTTCTGCGAGCCGTCTGCCAGAGGGAGGTGGATGGGGACCGGAGGCGCGGCCTGTCCTGGAAGGTCAGTCCCATCCAACCACGCTGAGCTCCAGCTGTTTGTCTGGTTTCATCTTTTCTCTATACCGACCTTTGTTACATTTAATAAAACAACAACCGGAACTGAAAGACGGTGCTGTACTTCAGGGGAACATGAGGCTACTTAATAATTTAAAATCAAAATATGTTTAAAATGAGCTCTGAAATGCTCGGCAGGCAGTTGAGCGAGGCCAGAATGGGTGTAGTGGGAGTTGCTTTAGGATGGGGGTGATGTTATGTCATGACAGAGAGTTCTAAACCTGCCGGAGTTGATGGAGGAAGGCCAAAGAGGAGAGAGTTGCAGTAGTCAGTAAGAGGCGACAAGGCTGTGGACCAGGATAGAGGTCGTAGGGGAAGGGAGGGAGGAGTTAGTTAATGTTTCGTAGATGGAAATAAGCAGACCAGGTAAGACTCTTTACCTGAGGGGAGTGGGGAGTTTAGATCTTTATCCACACTGCAGACCAGCAGCCAGTTCTCCATCAGCTAGCTGGTGATGGGGGCGGGGCCTCAGGCAGGAAGTGAAGGTGTGTTTGTGTGCAGGTGACCCTGGTGAAGAACTACAGCCGCAGCTGTGTGAAGAGAGACTGGCTGAGAGGGCGCTACAGCCGCGTGGACTCGGTGGACGAGCTGCTCGGCCGGAGGATGATGCCACTGGATGCAGAGACCTGGGGAGAGATCCTGCAGGCCGAGCTGGATCGATGATGCTAACTCTTTCATTTAAAGCACTTTTGAGTCTCAGATTTAAACTGTAATTTATATTTTATACTTTGTCTTCATTTTCATGAAACAAAAACAACTGTACAGATGATTTTTTAAATTTTTTTGTGAAAAGGATCATGGAACATGGAATGATTTAATTAGATGTAGATACAGATGAGAACCAATAAATCCATGTTTGTAACTCCACTTCACATGTCTTCACATGTTTGGATTGAAGGAAAATGAATCATAACTTTTGACTAAACCGACACATCCTTGATTCCTTTCCTTGACTCCTCTCCTTTGACCTTAGTCCCTCCTTCCTGAGCTGAGGAAGAACTCTGAGGGGAGGTATTATAATCAGAGCTTCATCTTCAGCTGATGACTCGACTGCTTTCCCTGTCAGCTGTTTGGATTTTCTGGTCTAACGAGGTTTTCTTGATGGTTTCATTTACGGTGTGGGAGGTCCGTTTCCATAGAAACCCACCTGAGAGTCATCCTGATGGAGAACAGGTGAGATCAGATGTACCTACAGTGGACCTGTTCCACACAGAGCTGATGTAGAGGTGGACGTCGTCGCCTCAGACTTTATTCTCCATCAGATGCTGATGAGATGAATGACCATCATGCATCACATGGAGTCAGAACTGGGGGATGTTCTGAACTTTATTACAGTCCAGTTATAGTTCAGATAAAGATACTGGTATCCAAATATTCATATTATTTTGTATATAAATAGCTTTTGGAGCCCAGCTGTCAGGTCATCAATGTGTTCCATATTTGAAATCAATATATTTATAGAGTCTACCATAAAACACTACATTATGCTCTCAATGCAACATAGGCTTACCGCCTTACGCGATGATTCAGGTTATTTGTAAAATCTTTTGCGGTATGTGGGCTCCCAGATCTACCCCTCTGATGTTTGAATTCAAAGTTTCTGTTTTTGTCTCATAAAAGACAACCAGGAACAATACGTAATTACTCTTTAAAAATATTGGACGCATGAACATTTCTGTTTAATTAGCGTCAGATTGTACGTTCAGAAAGCTCGATTCAGTTCTTTCCGTAACCTGAAATGTCACTGCACTGAACAAGAAACACCCAGAAAGGGAATTGTCCTGACATTTGAAGCACCAGCCAGCCATAGTTTCAAATGCCATCTTTTTTCTTGGTCGCATCAAGGAAGGCGAGCAAAAGACAGTGTCAGCAACTTTACACATTTATTTTCAGGATAAAAGCTTTGTAAATTTGCATTAAAGTTTTGTAGAATATTCAGCGACATGACCCTGGTTAGTGACTCTAGTAACAAGCAGAAATAGTCCGTCCAGACTGAGCTAAAGCTGCTTAAATTTAGAAGGCCACTTGAATAGTGCATATACTGCATAGTGTACACTCGATGGCATTCTTCCTACAGAATACGCACTTGGCGTCTTAGCCAATCGGACCGTCTAATACAGAGGTCACCAACCCTGTGCCCTTGGGGCATCCCCAGTAGCCTTTGAGACTTTTCCTAAACTAAAAACAGTTAAGATTTTGACTATCTGACCCTTAAAACTATAATAATCTCTGTTCCTGTGACTAAGAAGTTGTAGAAAAGCAAAAATTTGTGACATGATATATTTTATAACTTTTAAACAGTTGATCTTTGAGCTTTTGAGATATATTTTAACTGGTAGTCCTTGAACAACTTACTGCTCTGTTTTTAATAGGATGGACGCAAATACAGATGGACGCAACACGTCATATCCTCCATTGGGGAATCCCCCTAAATGGAAAATGCATTAGAGCTCGGAAACTTGACTGATTTCAGGGTGTGGAATAACTTGAGATGAATAGTTATCAAAGGTAAATGTATAAACCTTATAGAGGTTGTGCACAGTTTGCATGTGAATAGAAATAGAATGATCACAGAGCAAACTGAGTGGCTATCATAGACTGTACGTCTATGATGGCTACTATCCACTCAAGTTGCTATGCTGTGGTGGTGACGGAATGCTAACTGCCAAACGGTTGCTATGATATGTCATCACAGACATAAGCTCTGTAATTATTTATCACATAAATCGCACTGATGTTAATTGTGATGTAGACAATCTTTTCGTTCATGAGAAGATGGAAATTTTACACGCTCACCACATCCCCCCAAATAGACTGCATTGTTAAGGTCAGCAAATCCTGCAAAGCAGGGATTAGCTGCCTAATAAAGTGACATAAATCTGAAATGCTAAGAAAATTTAAGTCATGAACAGTGATCTTTGTAAAGGGGCACACACTGATAACTTACCCATATGTAAGCACGTGGATCCACATATCTTGGATAGGCTGATAAAATCTGAGGAATGGATTGCTGCTCATCTCCATGTATCCAGTGTATCCTGGCCTGTCTGGTGTCCGCCACGTATGTCCTCACCAGATGCAGGGGCTCTGCATTGTGCTTCAGCCAGTTTTGCCTTTCTGTGATTGTAGCTTCCATAACTTCTAGTGCTAAAATTTCCAATATTGATGTTAATTTTTTTTTTTTGCCAAAAATAAATAACTGTCATTTCCCAGCTTCAATATGAGCAGGGGCATCTGTGATACATTTATAACACTGGGTTAGAAAAAATACCTTTTGGGAGTTGTCTAAAATCTTTAAACTGGTTTAGAACATTTTTGCAATGCAGAATCTGAAAATGACATCTTTCTTTTTCAGGTCAGGTTTTGTGCTAAGAGGATTTTTTTTATAGATTTTTCACTAATCAGATACATTCTTTATATTAGGAGCTGCTTTATGTTGAAAGTTTCATATAGAATAAGATTTTAAAATACAAATTAATGTTCTATTAAACATTTGGATTTGACACATCAAAATTGTCCAAAAATCAGCTGACAAAACTTATGATACTGAATTTGTTGTAAACCAATGTTATCAGATGCTCTTACCCATGGCAGTAATTCCAGCACCAGAAGCTGAAGTAGGAGTGTTCCCAGTCTCATTGTGACCTCTGAACGCTCTCCCTCCTTTCTGGTTGCTGAGTTTCCGCTGGATGTTCAGCGAACTCTCTTGGATATAGCCTGTCGAGGGGATTTTTCCATTCCCAGGGGAGAAGAAATGGTCCTGAAGAGTTAAAGAAGTGTGAAATAAGCTAAGTTTTCCATTAATTACTTACATGTTTGACACTGAGTAACTGCTGTCTGTAATATGCAAGAGAGCTACTGCACATTAAATGCCATTGTAGAGGGAGAGTCTACTGGCTACATCCCTTCAAAAGATCTCCCTCAAGGGTCACCTTGCTTATATCATTCCCCATGAACAGAAAATCTAGTGATGGCATTTTTGGCTCTTTTGAGTGAGCCATATAATTTGGATCTGCTTATCAATAGGAGGGTGGTCTTTTAGCTGCCAAGTGGCTCTTTTTTTATTTAATATTCAACTTCAAATTTCATATACATTTAGCAGTTATTTAGCAAACAAAGTATCCTAGACCAGGTTATTATTAGACCAATTAAAAGGTGATCAAATCAGCAGCTCCTCGTTTCTTCACTAAACTCTGATGAAATGAAAGTTCTCATGTGTCTGTGGAGGTTGTGTGTCAACCCTCCTCAGACAGATTTTACAAATACAATATTCTACTTTATTGCCACCTGAGTGATACAAGAGCCTCCAACGTATATTTTCTATATTTGCTCTCCTGACACTGGTGTCTGCCTTGCTCCTCTTCGTGCTGCATATCGGAGCAGCCTGGGTGCACGTGTTTCGCTCTCAGTCTCTCACTCGCTCTTTCCTCACAAGTGCAGCAAACACCCCCAAAAAACGCCTTCATTGCTCATTTTAAAGAGCTGGCTCTTTGTACCGACTAATTCGCAACCGATCCATCACTATGAAAATCAGGAACTTCTCTTGTATTAAGAATGTTGAATTTTGAATCAGATAAAACTTACTAGGCTGCGCCAGACTTGTAACTAGAAGACTGCAAGAGGCTTCCTGATGTCCTGCAACATAAACAAATTGAAATCAGTAACCCAAGTCAACCGGGGTAAAATAAAATGTAATATACATTATTAATAAACGGACTGAGTAATACTCATATAATAAGATCGTCTAGCTATCTTTTTCTGTGGTGGTTCCAGACCTTCATGAGAGTCTTGACCTGTGCTCTTAGTTTCCCCATTAGGATTGCCACTTACCCTGGAGCTACTTGTAGAAGAGCTGGTTTCTCCTTGAGCACTGCTGCCTGTCAGCACAGACTCTTGGCATCCTTGTTAAGATTTCTTAAGTACATATTCATTCAGGCCCATACTATAATTGTCCATCATACAGCAAATTATTATTATTTTAAGTAAAATCATTATATATACGCTCATACAGGCTTCAGCATACATTTACAACACAATACAATATAATCAGACGGCTAAAGATGCAGGTATTGACTAATGCAGTGTTTTCCAACCTTTCTGAGCCATGGTACTTATTTTATATTAGAAAAATCTGAAGGCACAGCAAGCAAAGACGGCACAAAAGTGTATGCTTATTGAAGTATAATGACAATCTAGTCTTGGTTTACTTAATGTGAAAGTTGAACACAAAACACATTCTTGCAGAAGTTGAAGACACAGAATTGACACTTGGAATATTAATCAGGTGACATTTGCTAATCTTTCATGGCTCACTGCACAGTTATGTGCCACAGCATACAGGTTGGGAATGTTAACATGTACTAAATACAGTAATTGGAACAGAAATAATCTGATGACAATGAAATTCTCTTTCACAATTCTTGTAAAAGATGTTCCAGTTTCATTAAATTGGCCTAATATTGCTTCATCAGCATCATCTTTAAAGAAACATAGACCAAGTTTTGTCCAAAGTGATTAGGTTTGTGTTAGTCGTACAGTCCATCCAAGTTGTCCATCTTAAGGTGAAGATTCTTTAGCGGTCATCTGTACTGTTGTAGTTGTACTGATGGTCAGATAAGAAAGCCGGTCAAAACTATGCACAATTACTGGTCAGAAAAAAATCAGTACCATGGCTTGTGCTTCATCACAACATAATAGCCAGTATCTCTATAATGACTGGAATATCTAAAATGCACAGGCTGACAGTCAAAAATGCTCTTTGGAGTAGCAGCTTGCGATATTGCTGGCTCCATCCTGTCTACAGAGTAGGCCTGTATGTGCCGATCAAAATAATGTGTTTGCCAGAGTACAACAATAAAGTGAACAAGACCATTGAGAACAAGGATATGCAAAATCTTCCCTAAAAGAGGGGACCCTAATTCAATGTTGACATCCATCACAACTCCCATCCCTGGGCGATACGTGATTTCGTTGTATTTCACCCAGGTTGCATTAATAAGATCTTCATACAGACCATACTGAAGCAATTGTACAATGATGGAACTGTTTTGGAGACTGGCCAGCACTGACACCCATCTCTAATGCTCTAGAATCAAGGTGAGCCTGGGAAAAGAAGTGATAACACTGAGCCAACTGGTGTCTCATGGCCATTGTCCTGCATAAGTTTTTAAAATTGCAGACAATGAGAGCTACTTGAAGAAGTTGTGCTTTGCCTCCAACCGCATGGCCCAGAATCTAAACAGAGGCCCCACAAGCCAAATCCAACGTGGGTAGTGCGTCATGTAGTGCTGTTTTGGTCGCAGCCTTGCATCTGGAAATAGCTCCTTGAACAGCTCCAAATGGTCTGCAATCTGGTACTGCAGAAAGTGCATAATAAATCTGTAGCAGGTGACAATTAGCCAAAAGGGAGTTGCATGCAGCTGGCAACTCTTTGACAATGTGGTAGGAGAAGCAGAGCTTGTGGATCCCCATGTGAGTGCCCAGTGGATTTGTAGTCTCCATATCATCATTGTACAGACCCAATGTATTACAGTTGGGCTGAGAGAGCACACATTATTCTTGTAGTATAAGCCATCATGAAAATCTCTGAGGATGCCATCATCCATTGACTTGTTATGCTGAAGAGCTTCCCATACACCAGGTAGCTCCAGAAACATTTTCAGGACACGTTGGAAAGGAATATATGACATTGTGTCATATCTCAGCCTGAATTGTATCCCCAGATATTCTGTCTTTTTTTTTCTGTTCAACCCTGTGGCCAAGAACTTTTTCAGACCCATCTCTTACAAAATATTTGTTCTCCATATACTGAGATGAAATGCCATGGAGGGGGTCTTCATGAAGCATAAACTCGTCTCTGATGTCATCCAACACATCATATCTTTGGAATGTGCACATGCATGCATCTTGGTAACATATATATACCTCATTGTCACTAACATTGTGCATTGTGTGCAGGTGCCACTCTTTGCATTTAAAACATATGTATTATTTGTGTTTTTCTACTTAATGAATCGACATTAAAACATTTAAATCAATATCGAATTTAATCAAAATCAAATCGAAACCCAAAGAATCGAAATCGTATTGAATCTTAAGATTCTTAACAATAACAAACGCCCTAGACCCCTGGCTTTTTCTTCAGTGATGCCTCTATTCCTGCGCCCCTCACATCGTGACATTTGCACTTTAATTCTGCTTTGCTTCATTCTCAGCTCATTTATTAAAATTGTTTTTACAAAGTCGTGACGATTTTCTCTGTAATTAATCAAAAAACGAAAATGTCCAATTACGTTTTGACCTAAGAAATTGTGTTTTTATTGAAGGGCTAGCATGTGGTATTCAGCCTTCTAATCGCCTAGCATAGTTAAAGACAGAAAATTAGCAGCTCTGTTAAATAAAAGAGTCAAAAACAGTGACCACATATACTTAACATGAGAATACTACTAAATTTAATAGATTCACTATTCAAAGCTGTGTCCAGAACCAAGGATGTAATGCTAATTGTGCTCTTCCAACATGGACCGGCCATTGCTTTGTCTTGTACCTGCCTTCTGCATCTCTCTTTTTCTTTTCCTTTTCTGATAACCACTCCAAACAGCGCCCACATCTGGTGGTGGTGGCCAAATTTATTTCCTAACATTTGAAGTTTCAGCCAATAAAACGCTTCGGGGTACACTGACCTAACTCAAACTCGGGTCTAACTCAAACTGCACCAGCTCAGATGCAGCATAGTGTTACTAAGGCAACACATACAGAGACAAGCAATATCTAACGTGCTATAATCTACTTTACACTTTTTTAATTAGCCTACACTTTTAAAGTATGCATATACATGTAGGTTTTTAGACCATAATGTCTGTCCTATCTACAATTCTCTATCAGGGTCAGTTTAAGTTTTACTGAATAAAAACACCATATTCATAATTATTTATATATTTATTTATATTCACAATTCAAAGACACAGGACGAAACAAAATAAATCTATTTAATAGATAAGCACTAAACTAATTTTATATTAAATTAACATATATATTTTATTTGATTATATTTCTTAATTTCCATTTAAAATATTGTTTTGGCACAGCTGAAAGTCGCTGGTTTGAGCCTCGTCTTGCGGGAAGTACAAACACTGGCCTTTCTGTGCAGAGTTTTTCCATGTTCTCCCCATGCATGTGGACTTTTTAAAGGCGGACTAACAGGTCTTTGAGGGTCAGAATTCTAGCTGATAGACAGGTGTTCAAATATTTATTTGCAGCTTTATCATACAAATAAATTGTTACAAAATCATACATTGTGATTTCAGGATTTTTTTTTTGATTATGTCTCTTACAGTGGACATGCACCTACGATGAAAATTTCAGACCCCTCCATGTTACTAAGTGGGAGCTTGCAAAATAGCAGGGTGTTCAAATACTTATTTTCCTCACTGTATAATTATATATATATATATATATATATATGCTTGTAGTAATGTAATAGTTATTGGGCAATATTGAGGTTTATTTATTTAATTTTAAAAAGTTTCAAATTAACTTAAGCCCTTTAAAAGATTCTCCTGACATGTCACCAACTGGGACCTGAGTCATTGTCCTTCAGATTTGACATTTTTCCTGCTGTAACACACCTAAGTCAAATGATTAATATTAATTGATATAT
>JBAMHW010000004.1:35955439-35966739 GCA_037177495.1 Rhadinocentrus ornatus
TGAGTCACTGTTCAGAACTTGATTGGCTGTTAGATCCACTTAATTTGATGCAGGTGTGTTAAAGCAGGGATACATGGAAAACCTGCTGGATTGCCGCCCTCGTAGCAGCGATTTGGAGAACCCCGTGCTAAAGGCTTTATTTCCTTAGTGGTGCAGATAGCATGTTTATTATCTCATATAATTGATTTTAGGACTACAGATGATTTGGTTGATTAGTTCTTTGATTATTTGTAGTTTACGATATTACAGTTACAATTGCACTGCTTGTTAGGTATTTTCCTACCGTCCTTGTGGGGGAATGAATGCGTGAGACAGGTGAACGTGGTTTATGCTGTGTTGGTAAAATAAAAACGTCTATGAAACCCAACTATGTCCCACATCTAACCCACAGCCAGAGAGGCTAGAGTAACCTGACACGTAAAGGTACCAGAGAAACACGTCTCATCTGGACGTTTCTTCCACATGGAGTTGCTGTTTTCGAGCCAGAAGATGGAAGTTTTCAGACCAGGTCCTAATAATCTGAAAACACAGCCATTTAATTTCCTGAACCAATGAGCCATTGCTCCATCTCTCCCTTCACCTGCATGCACAAACCCCGCCCACCCCAGTTTCTGAGCATGGTCAATGAAGCCTTCTCCATTTTTGGTGTATTTGTGTGGTAGCCTTACAGTGCCACCTACAGGCCCTACAGATGTGCTGCAGTTTTCCGCGCTTTGATGTGGACACGCACGTTTCTTGAAATGATTCTGTCTTCAGGTAAAATTGAACAAAACAAAATTAAATCGGTTTTGTCTCCATGTGGATGAAAACTTAATGGTTCACACTCTGTCCTCACTGACTCACTTAAAGGGACATTGTGTGAGTTGCTGCCATCTAATGGTGGAATCGTGTTTCATTCTAGTCACCCTTGACGCCACCAATGAAAGCATGTCATCCTGTAGTTAATAGAGTTCACTTAGGTAAACAAGTTCGTGATTTCTGAAATATTCCAAACTGCATCCCATCAAACCGTCAGATATGGTTTCTCTTTGTTCAGTAGGAAGAACGGTTCTCACAGGGGGAACTGGCCTCAACACAGCATCAGCTTTTAGTCCCAGTAAAGCCAGTATAAAGCCTTCCCGCTGACTTTTTGTTCCAGTAAAACCAGCTTATAAAGCCTTTCCGCCGGTTTTTAGTCCCAGTAAAACCAGCTTATAAAATTTCCCCACCGGCTTTTAATTCCAGTAAAAGCAGCTTATAAAGCCTTCCTTTTCTTTTCGTTTTCTTGGTGATGGTGAAGCGGCTCCCGTGCTGCTGCTGCATTTTTGTCTCGTTAATCTTCTCCCACATCTCACTGTGTGCTGGCTTGCATGGAAAACGCATAGTTGGTACTATTTGTTCCTCGCCGGCAGCTGTGGTTTCAAGATGGCAGACCGTCATGGCACTGCCCGACTGGCTTACCTGTCATATGTATGAACAAATCTACAATTCTTTGCTTACAAGAACGTGTCAGATCATTAGCGGAGGTCATTAACACCAATAATAACACAGATACACTCAGACATGGATTCTGGCCCGAAAACAACAGAAAATGTTACACAATGTCCCTTTAAGCATTAAAGACATGAACAAAAGCATCTGACATCACTTCCCGTTTTCTCCTCCAGGTGATCGGAGGAATGGATGTTCACAAAAAGATGGTGGTGGACATGTGACCACATCTCACCTCCTGCTGCTGCCTTCTGATCGGACCAGAACTGTCAGTGTTCAGCGACGCTTCAAGAGTGAAGTGTTCCTCCGATGTCACCTAGTTGTTAGATTTAGGAACCATTTATGCTGGTCGCAGAGAACTGATACGGTTACGTTTGGTCTGTTTTCAGCTTAGCTTGCCATTGCTTGATGCAGGAGACAGAGCAATATCATCAGAAATCAGTGCAGAAGAGCTGACATGCTACTAGCAAGGGAAACAAACCAAAGAAGAGGATCAGGAAGAGGGGGAAAACGCAGAAAAAGACAAGAACTGTAAAAATTACATGAGTTTTTGAGTAAAGACTGTATGTGTTTCTAGTGTGTTGGACGTTGGAAACGTCCTAGCGACGCATTACCGCTGCTACATGCTGTCTGAAACTGATGTCGGCTTGCTTTAATAAACTCTGAACTCAGCATTGCCCACTAGTGGAGGAACTGACTTAACCATGGCAATGGAAAACGCGCATGGAATTATGAGGATGGCGACGTATGACAACGTTTGAAACGGACATTGCTATTTGCGTACATATGGGAGCATAAATTGACCTTTACAGTCATGTTCGGTGATGGCGAGGCAGACGAGTTCTGCAGGAGTCCAGAGGTCCAACAGTCAGATCAGACTAGAATTTAAAACTGGATCCTGATGCTTCCAATAAAGAATTCATCCCCACAGATATATAAGTATGCTGAAAGAAAACGGTTATATGGGTTTAAAGTGAATTCAGTAATACCCGAACCTGAGTAGCCAAAACACTGGAGCAACGCTGGCAGCCTCCATGTTGACTTGGAGCAACTAAATATATAACCATCCCATCCAATCACTAATCAGATGCATTGATCAAGTTAAAAAAGGGATATTTTTTTTATCAGATGTTATTTTATGGCATTTTATTCTAGCTTTTTCTGTCTTTGATTATTTTTAAAGTTTCTTTTTAATGAACTTCATGCTTCTTCTGAACCCCGCTATAACGCTTTAAACGTAAAGCACTTTGATTTGTCTTGTACATGAAATGCAGAAATAAACCTTCCTTGCCTGGAGACCCTGAGTCCATCACCACCTGCAGACAGCCAGCGTCTATCGGGCCGCGAGAGGATACAAGCTCTGATGTGGGCGAAGCAAGAGGCGGAGTCTAACGTCATCTCCAACATCTTTTTTCATCAAGATACGATAATGATGTGATGTCACTGCTGCCATACAATCTGGATTCAGGATTCAAAGGATCCCTGCTGCAACACACCTGATTCACATTAAACGGCTCTCTGACAAGCTCTGCACAGGTCTGCTAATGAGCCGTAAAAATGAAATGTCTCGAGTCTCATTTTGTCTAGATCACACCGGACAGAACATAGCTGCTGGTCTGAGACAAACAATAAGCACTGGGACCTCGTGGAAAGATACTAGTCTGTATTACCACAGCCAACGCTTAAAATGCCCCCCCCCCTCTCAAATCGTATTAGATAATCGAGATCTCAACTTCAATCAAAATAATCGGGATTATCATTTTCCCCCCGTACTTGAGCAGCCCTAGTGTCATTAAGAAAATGAAACATGATTTGATGTTTTTTTTTCTATTTGTTTGAATTGGATGGATTGACGGTTTCTGGTTGGACAACAGTTTCCTTATTTTTGATTTAGGAACAAAACCGCAATTCTACTGGGGGGTGGGGTCAAAGTTCCCCCAGCAGAACTGAGTGTACACCAGCATTGTCTTGGGGTAAATTACTGGACTTGACTTTAGTTTAACAGGTTTTATTTACAAGGACATTCATTAACGCGCAGGTCAGTGACACCTGTGCAGGTAAACTGGAGGACGCTCACTGACAAGAAGCTACTTAAAGAGCCCATTTTCACACAAACGTCAGATTTCTCCAACCAATCACAACGTTAAAAGGAGCACTTTAATGTGACCGGAACCAATGACATGACTGGAATAGATCAGATTACCATCACAGGAACAGAGATGCTGTGACATCTAGTGGCTAAAACTGGAAACAACCAGCTGGAAACTTCTCTTCAAGTGATTGTGGGACAAAAAACAATATACATAATTAAATATCACCTAATTACTTTGACAGATTATGAGGACATTGAATTATTTTGTTTTTATTTATTTCAAATTAATCATTTATATTTTTTTAATGTAGAGCTGTCATGTTACTGCTATAAAAGATGCGTAGAAGAAGAGATCTGTTCAGACGGATGAAAAACTTGGAGGAATCAGACATTAATGAAAAGAAGAAGAGGAGCAACAAAAGTGTTTTCTCCCGCCCGCCCCCCGTCTCGGTTTTGCTGCCCCCCCAGGCATAGTTCTGTCACGTTAGAGCCCGAGTGTGCTGTGCGGCCTGCAGACGCTGCCGTCTCCTTTCCATTGCTTGCTGCTTCTTCATCTCGATCTCTGCTGCCGAACATTTCCCAGCAGCTGTAGAGGAGGACATTACATCATCAAGTAAAACTGTGATGTCACAGTTGGCAGATGAAGTGAAACAAACAAAACAAAACATAAAATGCTTTTTGGGTCGACCCAAAAGACCAAATCTAAAACTAACAGATGGGACAAATTATTCATAATTATTCTTATTATTATTAATAATAATAAAAATAATAATAGGCTATTATTGCCATAATTATTACTGAAAATTATTATTGTTTTATTTCTATATAATGTGTGGTATTGCTGAGTGGATGGGAAATCCATTTTCCAGAAAACAGCATACATTCAATAATAAATGCCAATTAAGAAAAAAGGCAATAACACATATTAATTACTAATAATAAATGTGATAAAGGTGTTTATGGTTCATCTGGGTATGGAACCAGGATCCTGTTGAACAGGGACATTTTCTTGGTTTAAATTTTTTTTTAATGTTCAAATCAACTTCCTGGTTCAACAGAAGTACGTTTTTCCACTAACGCAAGGTGATGGGTCTGGTATCCAGAGAGGTTCTGCAGCTTTTCACCGGCTTCAGAAAAAATTAAATCTTTAAGGAAATCACAGACCAAAAAGCCTGGAGTTCCGCAATCTGTCGCTCAGAGTTTAACGAACGTAAACCAATTAGATTGAAGTTCAGGCAGCGAGAGTGAGATCAGAGGAACCGGACATCTGAGTCAGAACTTGTAGATGTGTGGCAGACCTGACCGGCTCTGATTGGCTGATTGGTCAGAGTAACAGAAAACAGGTAAACTGTGGTTGTGCTCTTACCTTTGTTCGTTGCCATGGAGACTGGGTTGCTAGGCTTCTTAAAGGTGAAGTTGTGTGTTTTGGCTTGCTCCAGCGGCAGTGGAACGGCAGCTGCTGTATGGCTGCTTGTCTTCAGACACCTGGATGCTGTTTCTGTAAACCTGATTGGACCTTCCACCGCGTTCACCACGGCAACCAAGCCGCCGGCTGGTTGCATCCGGTTGTCGCAGGTTCTGTGAGTCGGCTGCAAAACTGATCTCTGATTGGATGAACCAGGAGTTGGTCTGGTGGAGGAGTTATTCAGACCCTGGATCTGGTTCTCCAGGTCCTCACACATTTCACACAGCAGGTCGTCATCAGCCAGGTCGTCCCAGACCGGGTCCGATGAGAAGAAGGAGTCAAGGTCATCGTCCAGTAAGTCGCTGCAGGATGGAACCGCAGCAGGTTTATTTAAACTGTCATCTAAACCGGGTCTCAGTGGTTCTGGCAGCACCGTGTTTGACTGACATGTTTGTCGAGTCTGCTGAGGTCCGGTCTCAGCTGGAAACTGGATGGTCTTGGTGTCAGTACGGATTCTTCTCTCAGAGAAATCAGAGCCCGACAGCAGTTTGAAACTTGCCCGCGGACTCACTACATCCTTCTCAGGTCTGGATCTGGTCCGATGGGAGACCTGAACAGCTGCAATGACAGGACCGGTCATTTTCCCCTGACCCGACTGACTGGCTAGTTTCTGGGTCGAGCAGAGCTTCGGGACCATGAAGTTCTGTGGGTTCTGCGTCATCTCCATCACCACAGAGTCATTTAGCAAGTCATCGTTTTCCCAGTCATCCTCAAACTCATCGGTGTGTGAAGGCTTACAGGTTACCATGGAAACAGCGGGGGAAGGTAAAGTCAAAGGTTTAACTTGTGAAGGCTGACTCAGGTTTCTGCTTACGTGCTGAGTCGGTCCATCAAACAGGAAGTCCAGGTCATCCTCCAGATCGTGGCCGAGATGCTGGTCTAGATCCAGATCCTGGTTCAGATTCTGATCTGGCTCCATGCTTGATCCAGCTGCTGTGCTCACAGCTGCTTCATAGTTTTCAGGAGGAAGGGATGATCTCCTTTTCACGGTTTCCTCCGGGATGTCCTGTGACTGGCCCTCCAGGTTCTGCTGGTGCTCCTCCTCCTCATCGCGATGAAACATGTTGAAGTCGAACTGTTTGGCGAGCCTCAGCAGGTCGTCCACCCGGCTTGGTCTGACACGAGTGACCAAAATCATTAGAAACTTTATGGACTCACTGAACTCAAGCGAAAACAAACATCTGCATAAAAAACAGGTTCAACGTAACCATATTATCTCTGTCAGGTTAGTTCTCCTTGTCTAAACCAGGTATGGCTTCCAACATCAGTTGCCATGGTGAAACATCCTAAACTCCCACAAGAGGTAAATTAGCTTCATGACACTGAATCAGTTTACATAAGAATCATAATCTGATATCTGTGAGTAATCAGCTGATATTTGTTTAACATGGTGGCGTGCGGTCCTAGCGTTAGCTGCTCAAGTGGAAGTCTGTGGCCTTAAACTCTATCTGGTAAATCCACAATGATCCATGATCACAGCATTATTTATCTATGGCTGGTATAAATCCAAGAAGACATTTCTGATGCACGGCTGAGCTGGAGTTGGTTTAGTGAGGATAGCAGGTAAATAGTAGCAGAAATAACTGGAAATGAGGAAAAAGTGGAAACATGGAAATAGTTTCTATTGTGTGTTTGTTTCAATGTCAATATTTTTCTCCTGAAAGCCAAGACTTGAGAGAATGATGTGCAGATGAGAAAAGGCTTGGTCACTGTTGATCTGTGTGTTATTTCTACAAAGCTAACCTTCATAATCTGACAGCTGAGCTTCTGGTCTGAACTGAACCCACCTGGGGGACTTCTTGGCTCTGGGAGCTTTAACATCTGGAGTGCAGGGAATGGTGGCGCTGTCTCCGATCCACTGCTGTAAGGTCGGCTCCGGGACCCGCGGCCGTCCATGCTGCAGAGAAAAGACACCACAGATCAGGAGCTGCAGTCAGAGTTTGTTCCCGCTGGGATCGGGACCTCTAGTCCCACAGCGTTCCCGCCGGGATCCGTGCACCTTTCTGACCTTTGGAGCGATCTTGCTGACGATCTCTGAGATGCTGACAACTCCAGATAGGGGTTTTCTTCCTCTTTTACCTGAAGGCACCGATGCAGAACCAGAATGTTACAGTAGCAGAAACATGTAAATGCCACGTTCTCGTATCAGACCAGAACTTACAGAGCCTGCGGGGCGACGGCGAGGTGGCATCCCAAATGATGTCCTGCTGGAAGTCGGCGTCGGCATGAGGAGACTCTTCACTGGAAACAGCTGCTGATTTGGACCTGGAGATTCTGGTGGGAGTCTTGAAATCTGAACCAGAAACAAAATCCAAATTTTATTTTATTTTTTTTAAACTCATGACAGTTAAGGCCCATTTCTGCTCCTGTCCGCACGTAAACAGCAGCATCCGTTTCATACGTCACCGTCCATGTAAAACACTTCCATACGTGTTTTATGTCGCCATGGTTGTTGAGTCAGTTCCTTCACTAGGGGGCAGTGTTGAGTTCTAAGAGTTTGAGGATTTTAACTCTTTAAATGCAAACGTGTTTGCTTAATATCATCAGTATTTTTAAATAAAAGTTACAAAAATTGAGTAATTTTCCATAAAACTACTTTTGTGTGGCTGGGGAAATATTTTAAAATCTGTCATGGAAATGTAAATAATTACTGAAAATGTTGACTTTAATGCATTATGACTTTTTGTGTAGCATCAAATTTAGAATTACTAAATTTTACTAAATTACTATTCCATTTATTTGTGTGCTTGTACTGGGTTTAGTGGGGTTGTACTGTAATATGCTTCCTCATATTCACTCCTTTAAAAAAATAGGCCCTTTCTTTTTTCTGCCAGCTGAAGATCAAGATGAAGAGGCGAATAAGAGACTCTGGATGAAATTATGTGGCTCCAGCTCCCAGAAATAATACAGGAAAATGAAACAACATCCTGATGTTGACTTTGTGGAGGAGTGTGGTCATTATTCTAAATACTATAAAATAATTTCCCTGGATTCCAGCCTGTCAAGGCATGGTTGTTGACTTCTCTTCAGTCAGACTTTTATTTGATTGAATCTATCACATTTTCAGGTGTAAAAACGACATTGGTTATATTTATTTTAATCAAACTGATGTGTGAACTCTTCTTGGTTAACAGACATGATTGTGTTATAAATAATGAGATAATCTGCAATGCTTGTGTGTTGGTACGTCCCTATACAGGTATGTTTGATGATTGTTGTACTTTTGTATATCATTATCCTATTGTTTTTATGTATCATGTAGTACTGTGGCAGTTTATAATGTTTTTGTGAATACTGGTATGATTTAGGCAGCTTAGACAACTTTTATTTCAAAAGTTTTCTTTTTTTCCTCTCCCTTCATCTCCTTTGTCAGGTTCGGCACTGACATATCAAGACCAAAGAAATTAAGATTAAGGTTACAAAAAAAATCTAAACGAACAACTAATAATAATAATAAAAATGTTCCAAACCTCAAGGGCAGCCATTTAAATAACATGCCTCCCTTGGTAGAGCAAATCTGTCTGGCAAAATATGGCACACAGACCACCGTTCTGTATGTTAGGATGCTGGACAGGACAGGGTAAAAAAAAATATATATATATAAATAAATAAAAACATTATTAATAACAATAACCTGTGAATAATGGAGTAAACTTGGGAGTTTGGTGAAGCAGCGAGGACAACCAGGGGACTGGGTCGTCAGCCGGACTGAGAGCTACTCCGCCCGGTTACAGGGTTTGTAAACTGAACCTCGGTTCCTTACCTGCTCGCTGACTTCGCGGTGAATCCACCTCAGCCGGGCTCGCCTGAGTCAGTCTTGAGCTCCGGCTCAGGCGGTTCGCCCTCGGTGGTCTGACCGCCTGAGGCTCCAGCGGGGAAGCTGTCAGACCGACCGGAGGGTCAAAGTTCCGCCGGCCTCTGTTCATGATACCCAGCTAAAACTGCTGACAGTCCGCGGTGGTTTTCACCGAACTACTTTCACTTATTTACACTTCTTTAGTTTGTAAATCCGAACAGCCAGCAGAGGGTTTGAACGTCCCGCCATCATTTTCTTCTTCTTCTTTTTCCTCTTCTTCGTCCTCATCTTCTTCCACTGCTATTTTATTGGCGGTTGGCAAACAACGTATAGGTGCGCATTACCGCCACCAACTGGTAAGGAGGGTGGGACAGAAAAACTAACCCTGTCGCTTTGGATAACAGCGTCTACCAAATGACTGTAGAATAGAATAGAATAGAATAGAATAGAATAGAATAGAATAGAATAGAATAGAATAGAATAGAATAGAATAGAATATTCTTGCAATCAGCCCTGTTTTAGATATAAAACTAATTTTGGTCAGGGGCCTCATTTCTAAAGCTGGCGTAGGTACAGAAATCGGCTTACGCCAGTTCTAGTCAGCTTCTGGGATTTAAACTAAACATGGTCGGAGAATGTTCCTACCTCAACGCAAACTCTGAGCCTGCCGTACGCACAAAATCTGTAGAAACAGGAAACTGCAACACCAACGGTCCAGAATAAAACCAGAGATGATGTAAATGTGAGACATTTGTTCAGAATCAGATATTACCTTTCACTCCACATGTTAGACATTAAAGCTATTTGCAAAAATTAATAAAGAGGCATGTTTGATAGTAATAGTTCTGTAAACGTATGCTCACAAAATAAATAAATAAACAAACAAACAATTAAATAAATAAATAAACAAAAAAAATCTGGATTCACAAGAGAAAGAAAGATTTTATTAACCAGAAGCTCAAGTTACATGCATGTTGTGTCATTGTGGAACAAAACTTCGATGTTTTAAAATCTATTCAGGCTAAATAGGGCGACAGTGTGCTGCCAACATGTTCCAGACAAATTAATGATAATTATTATTGAAATAACATGATCGCCATGGAAACATACTTCTATGTCAGACTACAATCAGGGTGTTTCCACCTGTAGCTGTTCAGAACAGCAATGGTTGGATATAAAACTGCTCCCCAGAGCGTAAAGACGCACAACAGCTGATCTGGCTCTGCTGGAAGATGTGGCGCGAAACTCCGGAGTGAGCGAGTTTTCTGAGACCAGCAAGACTTACTGCACGGCTTAGAAACCGGTTCTGACTGCCGTGTAATGTGCTGTTGGACCTCTGTGATGGTTTGGACCCAGCGTTGCAGAAACCACCATAAGGAACCAGGCCATGCCTGTCCCTCTGTAGGTGCTAACTATGTTTTCTGGCACCCGGCACCTTCCACAAGGACCCGGCTGACAGGTCAGGGATCTCACAGCCAACCTTCAGCCGTGTTAGACGGCATCATTGGCTCGTGCCAACGTTACATGAACTTTCCTCCACTGGGGGAGAACAGGAAACACAACAGCTACATCTGGTTTACCTAATCAACACTATTAAAATAAACTAATTTTAAATAAAATCTTATGGAACTTTTCTGCTTTCACAGTTCCATACATACATAGATTGTATTGGACAGGGATAAAGGTTATGGAAGAAGACAACAGATTTCCAAATTTAAAATCTTACAATTACTATCCAGCAACTCTCCCTGCCACCTCACAGAAGCAACACAAAAAATTCCTACACAGTTATAGGAGGTTGTAAACAGCATCCTTTTATCAGACAGGTATTTTTTCAGCTTTTATTGTTTTTAACCTGAAATGGTAAAAAAAAATCCAGCTACAAATGTGGCCTAAGAATGATTTACATTTTATACTAAAAGTGAGATTGTACTAAATGGGTACTGAATGTCACAGACCCACTAAAGTAATTAAACAGACCAATTTAAAACGTATTTATAATAATAATAATCCTTTATTAGTCCCACAATGGGGAAATTAATCTCTCCACCTATACAGCTGTCTGGTGACGTTTACTCTACCCTCCCATCCCACTCAGACTTCTCCTTACTGTCTGTTAATGAGGCTACAGAATTACGCAGCTCCTCTCTTGCATCCTCTCTGGACAAACTCTATCCTCTGGTGTCAAAACCAGCTAGACAAAATCCTTCCAGTCCATGGCTCACCAAGGTTCTTAGGAATCACAGAGCTGGACTCAGGGCTGCAGAAAGAAAGTGGCGCAAATCAAAAAACAAGATCAATGCTCTCAACACAAGACACCTGTTCATGGCGTTTAACTCTCTTCTATCTCCACCACCTGCAGAAATGTTTCCTTTCTACAACCTTTACTGCTGGACCTGTCCGCTGCCTTTGACACAGGCAAACATTATCTCTCTCTCTCTCTCTCTCTCTCTCTCTCTCTCTCTCTCTCTCTCTCT
>JBAMHW010000004.1:35984384-35997551 GCA_037177495.1 Rhadinocentrus ornatus
TAACTTATTGGCATAAAAAAATAATAATAATGTATCGTTCTGTTCCTCATCACCTGACGGGACACTCGAACTTCACAATTATGAATCTCCGTGGCTTCCGTTGTCGTAATAACGCTCTTAAACGGTGAGGCTCCAGTAGACCACTACTCGGTTGCTTGTAATATATTAGCGCATCACTAGATGTGAGTAATTCTTACACACTGCGGCTTTAAGATGAGGGAAGTTGGTGGGAGTGGCTACCTGGAACATTGTTTTTTTTTTTTTTCTTTCACAGTAAGAGATTTAGTTTAAATCCACTAATCAGAGCTTTGGTTCTGTAGCGTCCCAACACCTGGATGAGATTATTTCTGCCTAGAGAGGAACGCAATCCTATCAGTGGTTTTCAGGAAATAATTTGCTTCTTTGGTTGCAGTGACAGCTACGTTGTGCGGGTCAAAGCGGTGGTGATGACCAGAGACGAGTCGAGTGGCGGCTGGTTGGCGCAGGACGGCTGCTTGAGCAGAGTGGGCGTGGCCAGGTTGCAGCCAAGTGAGTTCCTGGGACGAAACACCTTCCTGATCCATGGAGAGAGGCTGAAAGACCGGCAGGTGGGTTACTAACCTGCTTTGCTGCAATAACTCTTGTTTTAAATCAGATTTTTGTATCCAGTGTATTTTCTCTCACATTTTTTATAGCCTGTTGATGCATTTAACACCATGTGGAGACTTTTGTGGCCAAAAATTTCCACCAACAAAAAAACTGCCTTCAGACCCCTCTAAAAACTACCAATCAGTCTTAACTGATTTAAAGGGTCAGTTTTAACCCTTTAAATGACAGTTTAACTAATGGAATTAATATTTTTGAGTGTGTATGTGTGAAACAATTTCATAATCAACATCTAATCAACCTTTTAATTGAAAATATTTCACTCACAAACAAATCACTCTTAGTGCCCTCTGGTGGTTTGATGGCTAAAAGTAAAACGGGGAAAAAAAACAGTATTTGGATCATCTACCTACAATGAAAAACCATCTGAATCTGGTGGAATCCAGTAAAATAGACAAATAGCATAACTTTTCTTCCATGCTAAATGCTGACAAGAAATAATTAATGATTTTAAACCGGAACGACTTTGAGATTAAAATATATATTTTCAATAGAGGTAAGTGGAACATTTTTGGCCATAAAGGGCAAAGGTCCCAGAGAGACTATCTGATACTACATAAAAAATACAAATGCAATCAAACCAATTTTACTAATTGTTGACATTCCAGGAGTCTAATCAAGACCAATAACCCATCCCCTGATAATTGCTATGTAGAAAACAATTAATGATTTGGATGACTAAATTGGCAGCTAAAGGGTTAAAAATCCCCAAATGTTTTAATTTTTTCAGTTAAGTGATTTACAAAACACAAAGCTAAAAAAAAGTATAGTTGTTCGATGATTTTAGAAAAGTAATTACGAGGACATTTTTGGCCGAAAAGGTCACCAGAGGTTTCTAAAATTGGAGGACTCATGGGTTATAGAATAAACTTGTAGCAGTGTTTATATAAAAAGAGAAAACAGAATTTCTTAATGTCCATTGAATGTAATTTAAATTTTTAAGTAATAATAAAAACTTGCTCCAGAGAAATGAGCTCCAGTTGTTTTTATTCCAACACCAGAGTGTTACCTGGATGATGTTTGTGGGTTGGAACTTCTTGTAGAGGGGACGATCAGTGGAACGTAACCTTACCTTTCTCATTAGGTGATTCTGGAGTGCTTCTTGAAAAAGGACCTGGTCTACACGAAGGCAACGCCTACATTCCACCACTGGAAGGTGGACAATAAAAAGTGTGGTCTGACCTTCCAAAGTCCATCTGATGCTCGAGCATTTGACCGCGGCGTTAGGAAAGCTCTGGAGGACCTGACAGAAGGTATGTACGAGAAACCTTAATGTTTCCTGAACTCTTCCTAAAGCTTCATCCAGTTATTTAAACTTTAATTTCAAAGTTTAGCTTAGCTTTATACAGCAGCAGTTCACAACGTCATCCCAAGGTTCCTTTACAGACACCGTCCAGTTCATTGTAGTTCAATTATGATAAACAAAATTGCCCTTCAAAAAATGTATAAAAAATATTAAACATGGGGCTCAGACAGGAAAAAACTGGCAAAACTGCCAGTTAGTACAATTGTATAAAAAAAAAAACTAGAAAAAAATATACTGCGCATCGTTGCGGTTTGTAAAGCTAATCTGAATCAGGTGTACTGGAATTGGAAAGAACTAAAACATGCAGGGCAGTGGTCCCTGAGGACCAGGATTGAGAAACACTGCACTAGAGAGTTCACTTCGCAAGAAACGAGAGCGTTCAGTCGAGATACTCCATGGTGAAATCGCGGCCGTTTTTTTTAACCGTGCAATTAATTGACTTAAAGGTTATCGTGACAGGCTTAGGTGAGGGCGCTAGCTATTAGCAGTGAGCATGTTAACAGTTAGCAGTAAGAACCATTTCTTCTTTTGCTGTTTTGGAAAGTTTGAAAAAGGAGTAGTATCATTCGAAGCCACGGGGGCAGTGTTGAGCAGCAGAGCTGACGTACAACCAGAGAAAGGAACAAAGAAGAAGAAGCTGTAATGTATTTGATGTCCTCAGACCACCTCCATCTGCTACACTGCCTCTTTTTTTATGTCTCCTTCTAAGAATGAACATCATCATGATCTCCATCGTCGCCATGTTTGTCATCGTCTGAAACTTACATCAGAACTCGGAGGTGAACTCTGAACTCTGCACTGCCCTCTGGTGAATGTACTGGCTAACAACCATGCTAACATAGAGGATGCATGGGGTTGTATGAGAACTGTGAAACTACATACATAAAGGGGACATACATGAACCCTACCTCTGGAACTCAGGTACAGATTCCTGCAGTACTCTAACTGGATCTTTTCTGGAGACCAGCACCTGAATAGAAGTCACTGAGATCTCACCCTCATCTTTTAAAACTGTTTTTTCTTGTGTGGATTATAACTTTTTTCTCAACATCAGGAACTTTAGTTTATTCCAGCGATGTTGGAGAAAACAGCTTTCCCTTCCTGCTCATCCTCATCATCGCCATCATTATCATCATTCCAGTTACTGCAGCTTCTTGTCCTGCAGTCACGTTTATCCAACATATCCTCCGCTGAAGGTCTTCTGGAGGAAACTGATCCTCAGATCTGCTCTCTGACCTCCAGGCTCAACCACATCTTCGTCCACGCTGCAGAATGAAGCAGAGCTCGGAGACGACGATGTCTTCACGGTGAGAAGTTTGAACGTTGCTGCTGGTGTTGACGATGCTGGTTTTCCCTTATGAATGTGTGTCTTTGTGAGGTCCAGCTTCACTTTTAGACCTAAATGAGGATATTTTAGCCTGTCCTCACTGTAGGACAGAGTCCTCACAAAGCCAAGAAAACAAATGTGTGTATGTTGTAATGGATGTTGTACAGGAAGAGTGAAGGACGGGAGGGTCAGCCATCCCAATGTGTTTACAACATCACACACAAACACCTGTCCAGGTGTACCAGCCTCTGGCATAGTAGCTGCTGGGATACGCTCTAGCTCCCACACCATGTTCAAATCCCTGGTCTGAAACAAACTGGGGGCCATGGAGTGAGACCTTTAATTCCCATCTACACTCAAAAAAAGAGTATTTGGTTGTAGTTGATCCAAAGTACATTTTACAGTGATAGAACATCCTGCATCAAGTCTTCAGAGTGTGTAGAGTAATCCAGGAAGTATTTTCGTGACCCGTGTTTAAGTATCTGCATATATATTTTTTCTGGGCACCAGGTGGCAGCATTGTATAGCCTTTGTCACCGCTTATATAAGTAGAAACCTTCCATTCATTCCTTAGGTCTTCATGTTTGAACAAAAATGCGAAACAGCGCTGCTGCATTGGTACATATTACTCTGTATATTAGAGATGGCCTGTGAACAGTTGGATTTACGTGCTTCATGGAACATTTAGTGAGCATTAAAAAAGAGCAAACTGTAAATTGTTTGGACTTGGCTAATTGTACACAAGTAATGCCGTCGATGACAACACGTCATATAGGTGTTCCCATAAGCAGCACTTCAGGTGTTTTAAGCATGGGCTTAGCACTTTTACACTGCCGCTTGCAGATTCTGCCATTCTTCATCCTGTTTGCAAGCCGGTAGAGGAGGAGAAAGGTGTTTCTGGAACTCTTCCTGTAACAATACTTCCTGTCAAAAAGATAAACTTCTGGTTTATCAGATTCTTTTGTTTAACCCAGAACCCCTTCTGCTCACACCTTCTATTTCTTCCTCCAGACTGCCACCGATAGCTCGTCCAACTCGTCTCAGAGGAGAGAGCCGGTGATGCACGCTATGGCGCCAGCCCACTTCTGCGAGCTGCGGCGCCATCGTTGCATCTTGGGTCATCTGTATGAGCAGCACCGGGCCTCGGACCAGCACTTCCTGGACCAGGCAAGTTTTCCTCCCCTGAAAACCGGAACTGAATACACCTGTTCTAACACATGTATCTCTGCAGGCGGTGCACGTGTTTCCTAGTCACGTCAGCTTCCAAGTGGAGGAGGAGCTCGTACGCATCAACCATAGTGAGCGAACCTGGCTCACCGGCTACGAGGACTACCGTCACGCTAACTCCACGAGGGGCAAACTCGCCCAGCCGCACAACCCAGACGCCTACGTGCACTTCACCAAGACTGAGCCTCCCAAACACGACTACACCTACCTGTACCCGCTGAGCTGTGAAGGGAAGCCAGTCGCCAGCCGCAGGGCAGTGGTGACGCTGCAGCCACTTCAGCTAAAAGCCACCCGGCGGACGGAGGACGGTGAGCACCTCCGTTGCGTTTACTGTCAGGACACATTCAGCCGCAAGGACAACGGGCGGGGCCGCTGCCAGGAGGCACCGGACCCCATTCAGACCTGCATCCGACGGGTCAGCTTCATGTGGTGCGCCGACAGCCTGCTGTACCACTGCATGTCTGATCCGGAAGGCGACTACTCGGACCCGTGCTCCTGCGACACCAGCGACGAGCGCTTCTGCCTGCGCTGGGCAGCGTTGGTGGGTCTGTCGCTGCTGGCGCCGTGCATGTGCTGCTACGCGCCCCTCAGGGCGTGCCACCGTTGCGGCGTGGCGTGTCGCTGCTGCGGCGGGAAACACAAAGCCGTAGGCTGAGGCCCCACCCACCAAGGCTGAGGCCTAGCCCACCCCATGCAGACCGCACAGAGATGGTGGCAGCTGGGATTTCTGTCGTTTCCAGAAAGAGGAAAAACTTCCTCTCAAAGCTTCTCCTGATCATATCATCCTGTATCTTTCCGCATCTATGTTCGGGCCATCAGAGTTAACTCACACTTTCACACCGGGACATAACATGTGCCTTTAACATGAAAAATAATAATACATAATAATGTAGAAGCAGATTTCCCCCAGACCTGCCAGACAGACCAGGAGGAAGCTTAGCTTCCACTGGAGGCAACCATCAAACCCCAGCTGTGCTCTTCCCGGTAACCTCATGATCACTTTACTGCATCCACTTTCAGGCAACTTTATTTAACCCCAGAGAGTAATTCAGTTTGACAGTCTTAAGATAAACAGAAACAGCCTAAAAAATAACATCAGTCACAAACAAACAGCTTTGACTGAAATAGCAATGGACAAAATGTCAACAAAAACTCAATTTAACATAACTCATAATAAATCATTTCTATTTATATTTATGTACTAGGACTCAAAAATTTTAATGATTTACTACCATTGGATGCATTTAAGGGTCTGATTGCAGAAGATAAAGAGGAGTCTGAATAAGCCCTGCCCCTTCCTGAGGGTATTAGGTTGATCAATAATCCATCTTGTTTTATTAAGCTTGACCTAAGAAAAATGGGGAGAAAATTCTCATGTTTTTTAATGTGAAGTCTTTATTTGGACAAAGGTGTCCCCCAGGGGGTAGAAGATAAGTATCAGGTTGTGTACAACTGGGTTTTGAGTGAAGTTTCCACCATAAAATGATGCAAAAGGTCGCACAAACTATGATTCAGAAATGATACATACAGCATTAAAGGGTTAATGAATTTTTTCCCATCCAAGCTTCCTGCCAGCTATGTATCAGCAGGTAGTATCAGCTAGTGGTATCAGCGGCTGGTTACCTCCGTTGGTAGAGCATCAGTCTCCCATGTGGGAGACCAGGGACGAATATTAACACCTTCCGGTTGGGTCCTTAGGCAAGACCCCTAACACTACTGCATAACCATTGTAAGTCGCTTTGGATAAAAGCGTCAGCTAAATGACTGTAATGTTATCAGTTGGTGGTAGTAGCCAGTGTTATCAATAGGTGGTATCAGTAGGTGATGTCAGCCTGCGATAGCAGCAGGTGGTATCAGTAGATGAATGAATGAATTTCATTCATCTACAGTAGGTAGTATCAGTTGGTGGTAGTAGCCGGTGGTATCAGTAGGTGATGTCAGCCTGCGATAGCAGCAGGTGATATCAGTAGATGAATGAATTTATTGTCATTGATTATACCAACAAATATTGGCAATGAAATTCTTTAATCCCAGGCTCACCTAACAATGATAAGAACAATAGAAACCACAATAAAAAATAGTTCAGCAAAAATACTACAAATAAATTATACAGTAAAATATATAATAAGCAATAAAAAGATGCTCTTAGTTAAAGGTGATGTTGCTGCTGACAGCATTTAATAGTCTTATGGCCTGCTGTATTAAGCTGTCCCTGAGCCTGGTGGAACAGACTTGAATGCTGCGAAACTGTCGGCCAGACGGTAGCAGACTGAACAGTTTGTGACTGGGGTGGCTGGGGCCCTTAATGATTTTGGTGGCCTTCCTCCTACACCGCTGGGTGTAGAGGTCCTCCATGGATGGCAGGACCATCCTGGTGATGTGCTGAGCAGTTTTCACCACCCTCTGTAGAGCCTTGTGGTGGAGAGTGGTGCAGCTGCTGTACCAGGCAGTGATGCAGCCAGTCAGGATACTCTCAATGGTGCACCTATAAAAGTTGCAGAGTATCCTTGAGTCCATGTTGAGCCTTTGTAGCCTGCAGAGGAAGAAGAGCCTCTGTCTGGCTGACAGTGTGATGAGTCCAGGTGAGGACCTCAAGGAACCTGAAGCTGTTGACTCTTTCCACCGTAACCCTGTTGATGAAAGGGGGGGCGTGTTCCTTCCTCTGCCTCCTCCTGAAGTTCACAATCAGTTCCTTAGTTTTGTTGATGTTAAGATGTAGATTGTTCTCCTGGCACCAAGATGTCAGGCCTCTGACCTCCTCTCTGTAGGCCATCTCGTCATTGCCGGTGATTTTTATTGGAGCTGTGGGTGGCCACGCAATCATGCGTGAACAAGGAGTACCGCAGAGGACTGAGCACACAGCCCTGGGGGGCGCCAGTGTTCAGAGTCAGGATGGAGGATGTGGTGCCACCTTTCCACACAGCCTGTGGTCTGCCTGTCAGGAAGTTCAGAATCCAGTCACAGAGGGCGCTGTTGAGCCCAAGGTCTCTGAGTTTGGAGGGCACAATGGTGTTAAACGCTGAGCTGTAGTCTATAAAATGCATTGTCACATATGTGTCCCTCTGCTCCAGATGGGAAAGGGCACTGTGGAGGGTTAAGGCGATGGCATCATCAGTTGACCTATTGGGCCTGTAGGCAAACTGAAGTGGGTCCAATGAGTCCGGAATGGTGGAAGTGATGAATAATTTGACTAACCGCTCAAAGCACCTTATCATGGTGGAGGTGAGTGCTACTGGGCGGTAGTCATTCAGGCAAAGGATTCTGGTTCTCTTGGGGACAGGGACAATGATGGTCTTCTTGAAGCATGTGGGGACTACAGACTGGAGCAGTGACATATTGAAAATGTCTGAAAAGACATCTGCCAGCTGGTCTGCACACACCTTGAGAGCTCTTCTGGGGATGCTGTCAAGTCCAGTAGCCTTATGTGTGTTTATCCTTTTTAAATTTCTGCACACGTCTGCCCTGGATATCACAGGTGGGCAGTGGTCCTCCTGAGCCTTTTGTATCTCTGCATCTGTAGTTGTGCTCTCAAAGCGGACATGAAAGGTGTTCAGATCTTCAGGCAGAAATGCAGACATTACCTCAGTACTGCTGGTCTTCTTTTTGTAATCATTTTTAATCCGGCCCACATGCTCTTGGTGTTAGATCCCTTATAATAAGACTCTACTTTGTTCCTATACTGTCTCTTTGCACTACAGATAGCTCTCTGGAGTGCATACCTAGACTTCCTGTACTCCTCCAAGTCACCTAAGTTATAGGCGTCTGTCCCTGCTTTCAGTTTAGCATGGACTTCACCGTTAACCCAGGGCTTCTGATTTGGAAATGTCAACACAGTAATCCTTGGTACGACGTCATTGATGCATTTCCCGATATGTGTATGTGTTCATTTCAGTATCATCAAACACACCCCACTCCGTCGTATTGAAATAGTTGTGCAGAGCCAAGTCTGATTGAATGGACCACTGCTGAATGGTCCGCGTCACTGGAGTTTCTGTCTATAGGAAGGCAGCAGAAGAACTGAGACGTGATCAGATTTCCCAAAAGGAGAGCGAAGGAGGGCCTTATACGTGTTTGCGTAAGGGGTGTAAACATGATTGAGTGTGTTATTGCCATGCGTAGGACAGCTGATGTGTTGGTGGTATCTCGGCAGGACTTCTCTCAGGTTGGCACTGGTAAAATCCCCAGCTAAAATAAATGCCGCCTCCGGCCATTAAGTCTCTGCCCTGCCGATAACTTCAAACAGTTCTTTCATGGCCTCGCTGGTATCAGCGTGTCGCGGAACATTCTACTGTCATGACAACCGATGTGAACTCACACGGAAGATAATAAGGCCGGCATCTGATCATGAGGTGCTCCAGGTCTGGAGTACTACTTTCTACTGGAGTCTGTAGAAATAATTCCCACATCTAAGCACCACTTGTTGTTCACCATAAAACTGCCTGAATGTATAGTTTGGTCCAGCCGATAAATGGAGAGTCCCTCGGGAACAATGTACGGGATCGAGGGGTCGAGCCAAGTTTCCGTTAAAGCAAAAACGTTACAGATATTAATCTCCTGTTTAAACGCCATCCTGCTCCGAAGTTCATCCAGCTTGTTGTCCAATGACTGACCATTTGCCAAAGGAATACTCTGTAGAGGAGGCCAGTTCCCCCGTTTCCTCAGCCGGACCAGGACTCCAGCTCGTGACCCTCTTTTCCTCTGCCGCTCAGGTACAACAACAGGTAGGCGCCGCCATGGAGATTCCCTGTTGTAAGCTGGTGGTGGTGGCGATAAAAAAGTTTTTTCCGTCACCTATCTGATGCATAGTAATTTATCTCTATCATACTGTATGATAGGGCTCACTTTAGCAGGTTGCGCAACTAAGAAAAGAACAAATAATAAGATGAAAAGGAATAAATAACGTTAGGGGAGAGCGCTTAGGATGCAGCAGCCATCCTCCGCGCCATCTTCAATGGTAGTATATGGTAAGGTGGTGTCAACCGGTGGTATCAGCCTGTGGTATCAGCTTTCTTTATCTGGCTGTTTCTTAGTGTCTCCGCAGCTCTGGTTCCTAAAGGAGATTCATTGATCTGAAATCTGTTTCTTCTGCCACCTCCAATAAAACCAAACCACTCAAACCAGATCACAAAGGGAGGTAGATGCTTGAAAATGAAAGTATTCCCTCTTTCAGTTCTACAGATTTATGTATTAAGATATAAAATTCATTATGTCATTATTTTCTGAAGAGAATCTCTAAGTCAGAATCAGAGTGATGATCATCATCTTCTAGAAGCTCCTGCAGCAGGAAGGTGCAGTCATGGCTTTCCAGATGATGTCATCAGTCTTTCTGTGGAGGAATTTTGCTCCACTCTTCTTTCTATTGTTGCTTTAGCTCATCAAGGTCTACAGCATCTGATGTCCCACCACAGCATCTCAATCAGAATAAGGTCTAGACACTGACCGAAGAACGCTGAGACCTAGGAACGAGGCGTTTAAGAACCAAACATGTCCACTTTGGTAGAGACAATCAAAATCATTTAATAAGTTGGCGGGAAGTATGGGGAAAAGAAAACAGTCATCAGTCACCTGATTTATCTTGGCAGTTATGTCAGCCACTGGTCTGCTCAGATTAATTTAACCAATCACTGACCTCCTCCATCGTCTCCATGTTCATCATTTTGTTTCCATCCTACAAATTCAACATCTCTATCTGGTCTGGGTACACTAATGTGACCCCTGGTGCAATCCTCTGGTAACAGCTGTAGTACACAACAAGGATAAGTATGAATGTGAGGTTAAAAACCAGGCATATTCTAGGCAGAATAAACCATTGTTGACTTATTTTATGATTTAGACTCCGCGGTTATATCCTCTTGTTCAGGTTTAGATGGAATTTCGTTGCCAACTGTTGAAAGTTGTGTTTCTGTTTGTGCTGCATTTAAATGCCTTTTTACCACATACTGGATTGGAGTCTGAAAATGTGTTGTTCATCTAAGTTGGTATTGATCTAAATTTAAAACCTGATACTGAGTTTTTACAATGTCCTGATGTGTAAAACCCTCAGAAATGACAGAGGGTGTATTTTCTTTTGAACATGGTTGTAAAACTGTAAAGAATCTGTTTGTGGTCCTTTTTTTTCCTTTCTTTCATTTTTTGGGTATTTTTAAAACCAGTCTGTAGAAGCTAAAGCTTTTAATCCCAATATAAACCAAGTTAACCAGTATAAAGGCCAAGTAGAAGAAGAAAGCAGAATTTATTACTAACAGAACTTTGTAGAAATAACACACAGATCAACAGTGACCAAGCCTTTTCTCATCTGCACATCATTCTCTTAAATCTTGGCTTTCAGAAGAAAAAATTTTGACATTGAAACAAACACACAACAGAAACTATTTCCATAATATCCCTTTTCCCTAATTTCCAGTTATTTCTGCTACTATTTACCTGCTATCCTCACTAAACCGACTCCAACTCAGCTGCTTTTTGGCACCACCATGCATCAGAAACATCTTCTTGGCTTTATTCCAGCCATAGCGGAGCATTATTTTTCTTCTTTTCAGACACACATAGAACTTTCTGCTCACTGGTTGATCTTTGGCTGCTCCTAATTTTGACATTACCCTCAATTTAAGCTCTCTGATTGGTGTAAAGTTTGACAGGAAGGGGTTTCATCATCATGTCCAGGTCTAAATAGAGGTCTCTTAGTAACATAGTAGTGATAGTGTTAAACACAATGAACATGTGAAACCTTGAGCCTGGCCCACATCCAGCCCATCAAGCTTCCAGCTGCTGTGGTCAGAAATGTCCCACAGCGTCCAGCATGACATTTTTTTGTGTGAGGAAGGTGAGTTGTCTGTCTGTGCGTCATTGCGTTCTTGTCCTGTGCTGGCACTGATCAGCTGGTGAAAGAAAGTGCCTGAAGCCTCCTCTTCATCCTGCTCTGACCATCATTTCATGAAATAATAACTGTGAAGAAAATAAGTAAAGATTTAGTTCACTAGTTTGTCTTTTTATACATGAGCCACATTTTTACTGATGTAAAGAGCATAATATATGAATATGTATGAGGTGTATTATGTACATTTTCAGTTATATTTTTTTATTGTTTCTAAAATGATGGATGTAAAACCAGTGTATGAAGACAAAATGGTCATCCGGAAATTAAAGGAAAAGACTTGGATAGTAACACACACTTGTTGTTTTTCTCATGATGTGGGGACATGTATCTGTCCACACAGCTGCAATGTGGGGACTGGACCTACTTATGGGGACACAACAATGAAAGTCCTCATAAAACAAGTCCTGAAGTTTTAGAGGTCATTTTTTTTACAGCAGGAAGTTTCCAATAAATTATACAGGTCTGTGCACTTTTTATTTATTTAATTTATTTAAGCCAATTCACAATAACTGCGTTACTGGATAGAGGACTTCAGCACCACCTGGTGGTGACACGTTGCAGTGCAAATTTCTGCTTCAGTGGCTCATCAACTCAGCAGGATCAGGTTTTTACCCATTTTTGATGATAACAGTCTTTGTGAGGTAGCCAGTTCAGGTCCATCATTGTTATGGAGGATGAAGGTGTGTGGGTGAGGGGATTATGGGTCTTAGAAGGGTAGATGGGTGGGTTATGATGCAGTGAGGTTTGGGGGAAGAGTAGAGTTGAGGAACAATATGGTCCTGAGAACAAAGGTCATCCTCCTCGTCTTTGTCCTACAGCTTGGGCAGCAGAGTCTGTTTGACCATTAATGTGTTTTACAGTACAAATGTCTCAATGGAGATGTTTATAACTGAAAACACGAGTGGGATATTTAATCAGGTCTTCTCTTTAACACCTGCCCTGTCAGGGGGTTTAATCAATGAGCTTGTCACTAGTTTTAATGCTAACGTGCTAAATATTATGGATGCTGTTGCTCCTATTAAGGTGAAGGTTGTCTCTGGAAGAAAAAGGTCTCCATGGAGAAATTCCACACGGGTGAAAAATGGAAAAAGGGTGTCAGACAGCCAAGCACAGATAGAGGAAAAACATCTACAGGTTCATTATGGCATGTATAAAGAAAAACTTTGTCATTAACAACTGAGGAATGCAAGCAAGTCCTATTTCTCTGACATTATTAGCAAAAACTATCATAAAGCTGGGGCCTTATTCATTGTTTTGGACAGGTTAACAAGCCCTCGTGTGTCAGTAGCACCTGAACTTTATTCAACCAAGGCTGCAATGATTTTGCCAAATTCTTCACAGACAAAATCCAGAATATCAGACCAGCAGTTGGTTCATCAACAGCAGGTTCAGGAGACATATTGTGCCTATGAAAACCAGTTTAAACTCCATGACACAGTTTAATCCTATTAACAGCAAAGATCTGGGGGACATCTTAGGTCAGCTGCACTCCTTCTCTTGCTGTTTGGACATCCTGCCCATAGGTTTCTTTCAAAAAGGTCTCAAAAACTCTGGAGCCAGATCTGTTACTGTCATGAAGTTCACTGAATTATGAGAACTGCAGATATATCATATTATCACATCTCCCCCTTTCAGCGTTCCATCCAAGAGGTTCTCTAATTAGCACTTTTATTCATGTATACAAAGCTTTAAACACAAGTGTTCATCTATCCATCCATTATCTGCCGCTTATCCGGAGTCGGGTCGTGGGGGCAGCTGCCTAAGCAGGGAAACCCAGACTTCCCT
>JBAMHW010000004.1:36039897-36057461 GCA_037177495.1 Rhadinocentrus ornatus
AATATCTATATCCCTTAGAAGAAAGTCTGTCTGTCCTCTTTTTATACAAGTTTTATGTTTTTCTTTATTTTAAAACCAAAAATCGAAATAAAAATGTGGCTCTTCAAAAATAACAAATATCCAATGGTGGTTCTTCATTAAAATATATATATTAAGTTGCTTTTTGAAAAGAGACAAATGATTCCTCTACTGAAAGCTCACATCTCACAGATTCCACAGCTGGAAGTTTCATCTCGCTATGACCAAGATTCACTGAAAAAGAGGATATTGTGTTATTTAGAAGATGGCCCAATTTATGCTTCACGTTTGTAAAACATAGTCATAAAATGTCTCACCTTTGCTGTGTAGCCTGAATTAAAACCGCAATCTCATTGTCTTTTGGGAGCAGTTTCCTGTCCAAAAATCACGATGTTCTGCCCATCTGCATGGGTTTGGACAGATAAAAAGAAACGTCGCTTCTTTTTCTTTTTAACTTCCAGATAGAAAACGTTTTCTTTATTTTAATAAACCCACTCTCTCCTGATTACATCAGACACACCGCTGCAGCAGGGAAGGGAGACGCGACTACATGTTTCTTTGATCACAGCCGGTGAGAGAAAAAAATAAAAACTTAACCCGCGATAAAAAAAAATATAACGGCGTTAAATAATTATCCGTTAACGCGCCTTAACGTGTTAACGTGCCCAGCACTAATAAAAATAAAGCTGTATAGTTTTCTTTTCCTGTTTATCATTGAGGCAAACTTGGTAATTATATAGTACGCATTAATGTTCAGTAATATATTTAATTATTCTCCAGTGTGACTGAAATGGTTCATTTACAAATATACCATCCTTATCCACAGATACTGGAAAACAGCTTTCAAATAGGAAATTAAAGGGTTAAAATGTCTTTTCCAGGCTGAGACGGCCGCAGTTAAACACTTTATAAACACACAAAAGCACACAATCAGTAAATTAAGAATAAAGTAAAACCAATCAGAATATCTAGAAACAGACGTAGCTCCGAATCGTCCAGCATTGTCCTGAAAGCATCCAATGACAGCAGGTCATGTAGTGTCAGGTCTTTTTGCAGTTTGTTCCAGGCAGCAGTTAAAAACACACTTTCTTGCAGTTAAATCTCCCACGGCTTCTTCAGGGTATTTAAGCCGGTCTGAAACCTGAACGTGTTACATCATCTGAATGTTACTTAACTTGAGATACCTTAATACCTTTATTACTAACTGTCGCATTTTCTGGATATCATAATCGTGCGTTTACTCAAAAACATGTTGAGATAAAGAAATGTATTATTATGAGCTCATCGAGACGGAGCTTTGTTCCGTCTCCTGCATCCTTTATGTGCGTATTTTAGTCAGTTTTCAGAGAACATGTGAATGCGTAGCCAGACGAATGAAACAAAGCAGCATCACTGGAAACCACCGGGGGGGTGGGGCGGTGTTGAGCAGGGTAACTGACGAGCAACCAGGGAATGGATTAAAGAAGAAGCTGTGATCTCCATTGTCACCATGGCTGTGTCCGAATGTGCACCCTACTCCCTACATAGTGCCCTATATAGGGGTCACGCCATTTTTTAGGGGTGTCCAAATGTCCAGAGAGAAAAAAGTTGGGCACTCAAAATTACCCACAATGCATCTTGAAAAGTAGTGAGCATAGATGGTCACTAGACGGGTCAATATAGACCACAATGCATTGCGGGTAGAAGCTCAACATGGCGCAAGGAGGCGGAAAAACATTTTTTATTGAAGAGATATGCAACAAAGAATAAAATACAACATAAGGAAAAAAAATAAAAATATTTACAAACAGCTTTGGATTTGATTTTGAATGACATCTTGACGCGCGTTGTGGTTGCCGTGGTGATGGCTGGTTGTCACGTGGTCTGCGGCGAGTGAAAAATAGGCAGCTTCAGTCCGATTCGCCAAGAAAACGAGTGCACTATGTAATGTGCTATATAGTATAGCCCTACGTAGTGAATGAGGGGTTAGGGAGTAGGGTGGACATTTGGACACAGCCCATGCTTGTTATCTTCAGACGTCAGAACTCTGAGGTGACCTCTGAACTCCGCACTGCCCTCTGGTAGACGTACTGGCTAACAACCATGCTAACGTAGAGGATGCATGGTGAATATGTGGGCAGTGACGTTTAACGATGTTTAACATGGACTGACTACATATTTAGGTAAAAGGAGGATAAATGAGGCTTTAAACAGTTTAGAGACAGAGTACTTAACTTCATAAATACTTCATTAAACCTCAATTTAAAAAACCTAAAATATCTCTCTAGGATTTAATCAACTCATTAATATTAGCATTAGCATAATTAGCTAGCCATCTACAAAAAATAAAACGTTTTTCCCGGTAAATGAATAATGAACGAATCAGGAATTTAACGTTTAATGGTTCAGTGTCTGAGGCCAGTAAAGGTGATCTCATTTGTGGGTTAGAAACAGTGCCTAGTTTCATCTTGGTCTAGATCAAACTGATCCCTGCAAACAGTTGTAGAACTTGGTAGTTTGGATTTGGGGCTTGACTTGAGCCACGTTCATGTTTACATCATCCATAGCAGATCAGATCCACATGGGTCAGGGCATCAACCGGAAAACTGAGGACTGCTTTCTGTGTCTTACAGGTTGAAGGCAGCTGAATTGTCACCATGAGGCGAGGAGGAACCTTTTCATTGATCAACTCTCAGCTGCTTCTCTGGTTGACCATCATCTCAACACAGTTTCTGCATTCAGCAGCAGGTGGTTCAGCTCTGACCCTTCAGTCCAACAACACTGTAAGCAATAACACCAAATGTGGCGGCAGCACCAAATGCATCGAGGGTGTCATCCTGCCGTTGTGGAAGCCGGTCAACCCCCCCTTCACTGACCGCCTGGCCAGAGCCACCATTTATTTTGTGGGTTTGGCCTACATGTTTCTGGGAGTCTCCATCATTGCAGATCGCTTTATGGCCTCGATCGAGGTCATTACTTCGCAGGAAAGACGGATCACCATCAAGAAACCAAATGGTGAGAAGATCACCACAACGGTTCGCATCTGGAACGAGACTGTGTCCAACCTGACCTTGATGGCATTGGGATCGTCTGCACCTGAGATCCTCCTGTCAGTTGTGGAAGTTTGTGGTCACAACTTTGATGCAGGTGAACTGGGTCCCAACACCATTGTAGGAAGTGCTGCCTTTAACATGTTTGTCATCATCGGCCTTTGCGTGTCCGTCATCCCTGAAGGCGAGATCAGGAGGGTAAAGCACCTGCGGGTGTTCTTCGTCACCGCCACCTGGAGTGTCTTTGCATATATCTGGCTCTACCTGATCCTGGCCGTCTTTTCTCCAGGGGTTGTGGAGATTTGGGAAGGGCTTCTCACACTCTTCTTCTTTCCCTTTTGTGTTGGATTTGCTTATGTGGCCGACCGCAGACTACTTTTCTACAATTACGTGTACAAACGGTACCGACCCGGGAAGCGGAAAGGAATGATTATTGAAACCGAGGGAGAGCCAGAACTTCCCTCAAAGGATGATATCGAAATGGACGGTAAAACACTAAACTCTCCTGGAGAGGAGTTGATAGTTGGAGAGGCAGAGTTTGAGATTAAAGAGCTGTATGAGGAGGAGGCCCGGCGAGAGGTGGCTCGAATCCTGAAAGAGCTGAAACAGAAACATCCAGAGAAGGAGACAGAGCAGCTGATGGAACTTGCAAATTACCAAGTTTTAACCCAGCAGCAGAAAAGCCGAGCTTTTTACCGCTGTCAGGCAACCAGGATCATGACCGGTGCAGGAAACATCCTGAAGAAGCATGCCGCTGAGCAGGCCAGGAGAGCCGCCCAGCATGACATCTGCTCTGAGGTGTCGCTGAATAACTTTTCCTCTAAAGTCTTCTTTGACCCTGGGACCTACCAGTGTCTGGAGAACTGTGGCAGCGTGGCGCTCAATGTGGTCCGTAAAGGTGGAGACCTAACAAGCACTGTCTTGGTGGATTACCGGACGGAAGACGGTACGGCAAATGCCGGTTCAGACTACCAATTCACAGAGGGAACCATTGTCTTCAAACCAGGCGAGACCGAAAAGGAAATCCGCATTGATATTATTGATGATGATATCTTTGAGGAAGACGAGCATTTCTTGGTTCACCTGACCAACGTGAGGGTCGTATCAGAGGGTGCTAATGGCCACAATGCTAACCATATGGAAACTCTGGCAGGGTTAGGGTTGCCGTGCACAGCAACCGTCACCATCTTTGACGATGACCATGCTGGGATCTTTACGTTTGAGGAGCCAGTGATGACCGTTAGTGAGAGCATCGGGGTGATGGAGGTGAAGGTCTTCCGGACCTCGGGTACTCGAGGTGTTGTGGTGGTCCCATACAAAACCATTGAGGGGACGGCTAAAGGGGGTGGAGAGGACTTCGAGGACACTCATGGAGTCCTGGAGTTTGAGAACGATGAAATCCTGTAAGTACAAATCTTCACCACAAATATCCTCTACTTAGTGTTAAAGAGTCACAAAAAACAACAACAATGTTCAGTTCTGATTGTTGTATTTTTGGTGGAAACTATATTCAATGTCAAAACTTAGACTTTAACATGACGGTGTTGTATTTTCATGGCTTAAAACACGCACAATAAACTGGTGCTGTCAAGGATTGTCACCAAAGTCCCTTTAGAACAAAGACAAGAATTCAGTCGAAAGATTTGGGTTACTAAAATATTTATCAATGAGGACAACACAGACGCTGTACAGTTAAAGAGAACTGATGCTAAAGTTGCACATGAAAAAGGAGACATGGCCGACCTCAAACCTGACAGGCTGATCCTCCACCCTCGCACCAGCATTCCAAGATAAACGATACATAAATGAAGGTATGCCTACATTAAATAATCTTGCAAATCTTTAATGACTAACACATTCACATCCCAACACAACCAACCAGAGAAGCCTAAGTATCGCACACATTAACATAAACAGTCTCAGAAACAAACAAATGATGTCACGGTGTGGCTGTTTGAACATAAACTGCACATACTTGCCCATACAGGCGTATCTACCTCCCTGGACCCCCATACTCCTAGGTTGCTGTTACAGACCACCTAGAGCTAATAATGAATATCTTGATGTAATCTGTGAAATGCTGGATAATAATATCGTTGTGGGTCAGGATATTTACTTTATGGGAGATTTTAACATTGACTGATTTGCTCAAAACTGTCCCCTGAAGACCAAGATGCAACCTGCAACACATGCATATGGACTCACTCAGGTTGGAAATAAACACTCAAGGACATGTGTAAAGGATAATGGCACCAAGACGTGTACATTCATTGATCATATTTTTACATATTCTCCAGAGATATGTAACAATTGTCTATGGCCATCGGCGGTAGCAACCACAACCTGATCACAGTCGTAAGAAACACTACAGGAAGTAAACTGGGGTCCACAATCATGTTCAAGAGATCACACAGACTTTTCAGTCATGACTTATTTGTTCATGATGTGAAAGAAATCCGTTGGTCAGAAATGTTGGTAGCAAATAATCCAGAAAATGTCCTGCTGAAGTTTAATCATTCATTTTAGCCTCTGGTGGAGAAACGTGCACCATTAAGGAAGTTTACTGTAAGGAACGCCTTAACACCTGGTTAGACACACGAAGTAAAGGAGCTATGAAAATGAGAGAGCAAATTAAAAAAAAATTGAAATAACAGAAAATAAATGGGACGGGACCCCTATGAGAAACTTTGTTACTAAACTTAACAGGAAAAAACAGAAAAAATATTATGAAACTTGAGTTAATAAATTTTACAAAAATATCGAATATTTTAAATGATCCGACATGTAGAAAAACAAACCAGTTTCATTCTTCCTGGAGGCGGATGAAAAGTTCATAACTCAGAACAAGGAAGTAGCAAATTATTTAAATGATTATCTTATTAGCAAACTAGAAAAACTGAAAGAATATCGCTAATCTAAGTGATGTTGTGGAAGTGATACTGAAAGTGAAACCAGTTTTCTAATGTTTCCTGAAACTGAAGCTTTTTCTTTTAGCCTTATTAGAACTGCTCCACAAACGAGCAGCACAGAGAGGAGTTCTCTCTAAAAAAAAGTCTTTTCACATCATCTGTACACATATAACACTTGTGTGCTAGCATATTTGTTTGTGCATACAGTTTACAGCACCAACAGTGGACATCATCATCATCCTCATTATGGTGTAAATAATTTCTAAATATATGACCTAAATATCTGACTTTGTTCAACACATTTAACACCTGGTCTGCTAAATAAAATGAAGGTAATTTTAACTTCTGGTTCTAGCAGTCGTGACAACACTGTTTTTAGGATTATATATATGATGTCATACTGCACACCATGACTTGCACAGACGAAGACGTTGCAGTAAACCAGAACTATGACCAAGTCATCTGCAAGCATCGGATGATTGATAAGACCACCCCCCACCTCACATCCAGTTTTACATTCATTCATTTTCTTTGAGAGATCATCATTAAAAAGTACAGGTGACAGCACGCCACCTTGACGAACCCCATTAGTTACTAGAAAAGATGCAGAAATACTCCTGCCCTATCCAGCTTGCATAGACTGACATGAATACCAATATTGTAAAATTCTTATCAAAAACAAAAGGAACCCCTTGCTCTTTTCATTTTGTGAACAATTTACAATGATTACCTGTCAAAAGCTATGAAGCATCCAGAAAATACAAGAATACTGTAGAATTAGTTTCCTTTAGTGTATGTATACACAGATCTATACTGTGTTCACACTTAAAACCAACCTGATTATACGTAGTTGTGTGCTGTTCAAGCCCATCCAAAAGTAATTGTTAAAATACTTCAGAAAGTATGCAAGCCAGAGCAATAAGCCTATAACAATTATTTTACCTATTTTGCCTTTAACTACTGGCACCAACAAGACTGTTTGCATGGAGGCAGGTAAGTTGCCGTGTTTCAGCAGACCTAAAAAACCCAGAGCCGGTAGCACATGGAGGCTATGGTCTGCTACTTCATGATATTCTGATGTTTGGTCCAGTTTCCCGATGGCGCAGCACACTTCATCAGCTCTAATAAACACACCCTCATTAGCAGCTATGTCACCGACCAAATACATGGCCCGTAACACAGTTAGAAAGATTAATGTAATGTTCCTGCCATAATTCCTCTCCAGCAGCCCCGTCAGCTGGCATCTTGCTGTTATTAGTAACCTTAAAGGCAAAATAAATAGCATTGACACCTAGTGCTTCAAATCAGATCGGCAGTCGAAAGAGAAAAACCCAATACATCCTCTCAAGCCTTTAACTTCTTTCCAGAATTCATGTTCATTATTCTGCTTAAGCTTTTTAGCCAGTTAGCCCTCATCTGTTCATTTCTCTTAAAATAAGTGTACAGCATACTTATATTGAGCATTTGAATATTTCTTGCGCAGTGGGCCAAATCTGGGTTTACCCCCAGCAACCCAGTCTCTAAAGGCCTCCCTGGCCTCAGCATGAAGTTCAGAAACAAATTCAGTCCGCCCTGATATATTTTAGTTCTGTGACAGAACAATTTACTGTAATTTTTCAATGCATGATACACAGATAATCACATCTCAGAAGAGTGTCATGCTGTACATTAGGAGTACGTCAGCTTCTATCAGTCAAAGATCATCATTAGTAAGCCTAGCCCAAGCTAATCATCGTAACTGCTCAATTCTGCTAAACCTTCAATATATATTTCCATAAAACAGGAAAGTGATCAGTTTTAGCCAAACCTCTTCTAAACATTCATGAGCACCAGCTGTACACAGATCCAGCCCACATATAGGCCAGGCTTCACTGCTCTACCTGGCAAGATCTCTTTACTAAGAAAGAATACACTTGCTGTCTCGACGGAACTGGATTAAATGTTTACCAAACAGGGACCAGATATCTGTGTTCATGGCACAATATGTACTTATATTCACTTTTAATAAAGAACGTATAAATCCAAGCCTATCATGATAATCATCTTCTATGATGCTTTTCATACAGAGTATAAACATTTAAAATCAGAAAAACCCTTATTCTTATGTTCCACTTTGATGGCGATACCCCAGTCCACATTCAGCCCAATCACACTAATCAATGGCTTTTAGTTTTTACACCCCAACACGTGTTCTACCGCGCATTATTCCCATATTCAGGTTAGTGGTGGACTCTCCTGCGCCATAAAAAAAGCATTGTTAACAAAATAAGTTGGTCTAAATGCTGTTGTGATATCAGTCTCTTGTAAACCCAGGACATCAGTGTCCTCCATGAGTCTGCACTGTCTCCAGCGCTCTGCCGGCTTGGCCACGCGGGTTCTATGACAACTGATACCAATTAATCAGATCATAGCTTATCTGCTGCAGATGCTCAGAGCTCAGGTAAATACAAAGTTTCTCCATCAGCTGCCCCTGGGTCCACGTGTCTCTTCTTGCCAAAGTCCAGGCTCAGGCATCTTCAGGTTATGTCACGGTGGAGCTTCCCTTTCAGATAAGAAGCCAGTGTCTCTGAATCCAGATCGGAAAAGAATACGTAGCAAGTTAAACTCAAAGACGTCTGTCACGGTCAGGGATCGGAGCAAAGAGGTAGAATTCACTGAGAGCAGAGAAGGGAATGAACAATGTTTATTTGAAAAAAAAAATGTATTGGAGGCTTGATCCTGGGTCAGGGTGAAAAAATCCTGAGAGAGAGCAGAAGATGAGTGGTCTGGATGATGAAAGAGGATAGTAAAAAAACAAGATCAGTGGCTTACTTGGATCCTAGGGGAAGACCGATGGTGGAGGAGGTAGCTGAGGAATGGTCTGATAGTGGTAACTGGTGGAAGGCAGGGCGAGCAGGAAGGCGCTAACAGCAGGTGGTAGGTTGGCAGAGAAAAAGTCCTGATCCAGAGTTGCTTGGACGTCTCCAAGGGATGGACATCAAGTGCTTTTTTTCCAGGATGCAACAGAACTGCTTTGAAATGGGATCTAAATTTTACTTTCTCTGATAACTTGTTGGAATTGGTCCTCAAATGCATACAATTATCATCCATGTGCGCCAGACATGCTCTTTTACAAATTAAAATAGTTATCAAATTCATATCTCTAAAACCAAATTAGCTCGCATGGACTCTGATGTTGCCCCCAACCTGCCTCCACTCCTGGTCCTGTCCCGCTTTAATTAAACTGGACATATTACTTTCAATCCATTTCAGAAGTCCTTAACCGTCAAATTGTAGCTCATCCTTTGACAGCTATCTCTGGTTTACCCCAGACGACAGTTTACCTAAGGCTGAAGTTCAAGCTTTAACCTCTCTGCTTGCTAAGTAGCTCATGGAGGGATTACACTCCTCCATCTGCATCGCACTGGGTCAGACACACAATGAACCTTTTAAATTTAGAGAAAATCCATCTCATCACACAAGGAACAGTAGATAAATGTGTTAAAGTTTGGCCCCACTGACTCTCTCTGAGAAACCCATGACGATTATTTCTAAATAGCTTTTCTTTTCCTCATCAGTGTATTTAGTTTATGTTAGAAGAAAGCCTGCCACTGTACAACTACAATCTCTTTTTCTTTTCTTTTTTTGTTTGCATTACTATTGATCTTTAATTAAAAAAAGTGTGGCTACATCTCTACCTCATCACTGCAGACTGACTATGTTTCTTTTTTTTTTTAAATGAAAGAAAACTTCAGATATTTTATTCCTGGTGTTTATGTCGCCACTAGCTGCTGTTAAAGAAGTTCTTTGTGAATTAACGTTAAAATAAAATTGATCAATCAGATAAAGACAAGCTCAAAACAAGTTTATCTTTCCATCTATTGATTATGAAACAGCAGCTCCGCCCCTTTCCGGTCATGTGACAGATTAATCCAGGTTTACATTCCTCACATAGCCTCTGCAGGCTGACTCTTTCCATGTCTGTGAGCGGCTGGAATGGAATGACAACACTTACTTCCAGACCAGAAACGAGAAGAGGAAGATGGCATCATGCGAAGGAAAACATTTTACTCTTATTCTGTGTTTCTGCTTTTTAACGAGGATGAAGGTGTTCTTCCGCTCTCTGCACAAAATGAACCTATAGAGCGTCCAGCACCAAAGTTACTCCTGAAACTTCTCAAAGTAAATGTTGTCTCCAGAAATGTCAGATCCACATCTAGATGATCCACTGGCTGATTCAAGACTTATTGATGGTGGAACACCTGAGTATGTTAGAGTTGGTTCATGTTACCTCAACATTAACTCCTCTGCATCGTGGAGCTCTGGTCTCAAACCTGAGCCAAACATCCTGAACAGAACATGAATAAAAAACTTGTTTCATGATCAAACCGTCTAAACATATTTACATGCAAACCTCTGACCTAGTTTACTCTGAGTGTAAAGTTTGGGGTGCTCGAGCCTTTGGGTGGTGCTCAGACTTCATTCTCATGACTGGCTGCAAATGTAAAGGTTTAGAGGAATGGTCCCATGTTACATTGTAGTTATATCCTAAATGGAGTTTCGCCCAGGATCTTTCAGATTTAGTTCTTTAAAGTGAGTCCAGTGCCTTCATCCTGCAGTTAATTCATCATGGCGGTCTAGTTTGTGCTCTGACTGTTTTTGAGAGTGTTGTGCAGGATGGAGTATGCTGGTATATAAAGAAGTGACGGTAACTCAGCTGATATAAAGATTAGACAAAGCCGTTTGTGTCTGAGGCACGGCTCTTAGTTTTCACACTGAAATCTGTGTCTTGCTTTTTGTTTGAATACAGCTGAAAGACTTCGCTTTAATTATTCATCTAATCAGTTCCCTCTACGAAAGGAGGATTACTACCTGTATTTATAAGCATTCACCTAATAAACACCACCGTGCATCAGAAATGTCTTCTTGGCTTTATTACAGCCATAGACAAGCAGACACACATAGAACTTTCTGCTCACTGGTTGATCTTTGGCTGCTCCTGATTGGACATTGCTGTCAATCTAAGCTCTCTGATTGATGGAAAGTCTGACAGGAAGTGGCTTCATCATCATGTCCAGGTCTACATAGAGGTCTCTTAGCAACATAGTAGTGATAGTGATTTTTTTATGATGGAAATGTGACAAATAATGCTGTTATCATGGGTCATTGGGGATTTTTCAGATAGAGTCTCTGAATAAACACTACATTTAGTGGCTGGATTGTAAACCTGCTGGATGGGATACAAATGCTTGAAAAACATCTTTAGATAACCTAAAGGGCAGCTATCCATCACAGTTTACCCCACAGAGCTACACACTTTTTTTTGTTACATTGATCAACGTGAGGACAAAGTCAGTAGTTTATAATAAAAGATTAAGTTTATCTTTATTTTATCGTTGTAGTTTGTTACAGTCGATAAATAAGAAGTGTTAGAGGACAGCTTATGATTGGCAGAAAACTGGTTGTAATTGAATTCTGATTCACAGAGTTTGGTTTGGGATCATGTTTATTCCAGATCAGAGGCCTTCATCTTACACAGAGATCTTTGCATCTAAATGTAGCTGCTCTGTGAGACAGGAGCTTCACTCTGCTGCTGTTTTGTCGACCGGAGAGCTTGACACTGAACAGATTCCAGTATCCACATCTACTCGCTGATGTCTGAGTTTAATTTTCATCAAACCATCAGCAGTGTACTCACCGTCCAGCCTAATGGATCAGTTTCTAGACATATCAGCTTCTTAGTGCATCTCTGACAGTCTAAGAACTTTTTTTAGAGGATGATGGTTTTCTGTGGTACCTGGACATTTATCAAAGTGGACTGTGCAAAAATACCATACGTGGGGACCTACTTACAACTATTTGTGCCCCCCCTTCATAAAAGCATACATTTCTTGAAAATCTTTAACCCTGCACAAAACTACTAAATTTTCAAAGAATTTTAAGGATTTTAACTCTTTAAATGTAAGTTTGATTCATTAATGTTGCTTTTGAGGACAAAAATGATGATGCATTTTGTGATGTAAAGATTTTATTTTCTAGATAAATAATTAAAGTAAAATCAGCTCCATTACAGTCCTGAGTATAAAATACTCAAAAGTTAAGTTTTACTACTTCCTTACAAAGAATTCTTCCACATGCATTAACAGCCAAAATAATGGCCAGGTTGAGGAAAAATAGGCCAAAATGACCAAAAAGCTTCATTAGAACATCGTGCTTCCCATCTTTCCTTCTGTGGCTTGTTTGTCATGTTTTGAACTCAGAAAGACCAGGTAGTGTTTTAGAAGCCGGGTCGGGTCACCTCCGTGCTGTGTGAGTCAGGCTCCTCTCTGACTGGGACAGAGCAGTAAATCCTGGTTAAAGCAGCTGTTTGCTAGCAGATTTCAGATGTTGGTGCTGTTAGTCCAAACGGAGAGTGGGCAGATAAACATCCTGCTGCTCGCTTCCATATTAGGCCAGCCTGCCTTCAGCAGCTCAGCAACCTGCTCTCCGTCCAGCTTCGGCCCATAAAGCCGACAGATGACTGCAGCCTGTTTCAGTCAGGATGATGGGGGAGGTGGCCGGCAGCCACGGCAGCAGAGATAATACGCAGACTTACTGTTTGGATTTTGCTCCAGCGCTACACCAATCACAGCTCCATATTTTGTCGTTAAAACTGCTATGTGTTTTTCCAACAGCAACTTTTCAGCTTCTATATTTTTAGATTGAAGCATCCCAAACTCCAAAATGACTCAGCCAGTAAAGCAGGGACTGGTTTCACAGCTTTAAGGCTGGTCCCAGACTATGATCTTATCACAAAGCCACTTGCAGAGATTTGGCTTGATTTTCTCCCAGTTTTAACTTATTCTGGATTAAACTAAAGCAGGTAACGAGGGATGATTACAGCTGATCTTAATCTGAACTGATCCTTTAATTCATCCTTCAAGGAGAAATTTTAACTTCTGCTAATAAATTTTTGCTGAACCATGTAGATTATCTATATAGAGATTAGTATGAACCTCAAAGACCTGCCACAACACTGGAGACAAGAGGAAGCTAATATCTTTGCCTGAGCAACAAGGACTTTGAATGCGGCTCTAAGGGTAGAACAGCAGGTAGATCAGCTGTTAGATCTGCAGGTCTGGATTATCTGAGACCACCAGACAGGGAAGCACAGAGACAGAGTGATGAATTTCAAACCAAGAGAAAAACCGTCAGACCATCACAGGCTTTAATTCTGGCTAAAAGCAGCTCGTTTAGTCCAGTTCAGTAAGTTCCCCTTCAGCAAAAGAAGATTAGAGGAAACCTTGATCCACGTTTTCATGATCTTTCCACCAGATTCTGAACCTAGAATCTGAATGTGGTGCTGAAATGGAGACTCATCAGACCAGCAAAGTTTCTCCATCTTCTATCATTGTAGCCTCAGTTTCCTGTTGTTAGCTGACAGGAGGCACCCGGTGTGGTCTTCTGCTGCATTCTGGTCCAGACAACTGCTGCTCACTGGATATTTTTCTTCTTTAGACATTCTCTGGAAACCTTAGAGATGGTTGTGGGTGAAAATCCCAGTAAACCAACCACCATGCCACATTCAAAGTCCCTTAAATCCCCTTTCTTCCTCATTTTGATGCTTAGTTTGACCTTCAGCAGGTCGTCTTCACCTTGTCTACATGACTATCTGCTGCCGTGTGATTGTCTGGTTGGAGGACCAGGTGGAGCTGATAAGTGGATGATGGGGATGGTGGAGGCTCACGTCCTCCAGCATCATAAATTCCAAAGAGAAACATTATTCAGATTAGCATGAATTCTTTTATGTTTGATCAGACTTTTGTTTGTTTGTTTGTTTGTTTGTGTTCAGCTTACAGAAATCAGTTATTTCCTGTTTAATACTGAATGTAATTTTTTTTTTTTAGGATAAAGAACATGTACATTAAAGATAAAAATCTGCAGCTTGTTTCTCATCTCATTTTGAACGTTGCAGTAGTCATGGAGGGAAGTTGTGGGTCCATCAGACCCATGAACTTCACCCACAAACAAAACACAAACAAAAACATGGTTTAAGTTGGACACAGGATCCTGCAGGAAACAGCGGAAGCTTCCATCTGCTGACGTTCAATAAACATGAACCTTTCAATGCTGCCCCAGATCTGACCAATTAGAACGTGGCTAAGCTGAAGGCAGAGAAAACAAACAAACACAGTCTGTGTCAGAGTTCTGAGGATCATCTGACTCATCTTGAATTAAACCTTAAACTGATCTGAATCAAATTCCAGCCAAACAAACAGAAAATATGGATTAATTTATAAATATGTATTATTAAATTGGTAATAATAATAAATTTATTAAATCAATAAGGCTTCAAAAAAGTTATCTGCTGCTTGTTGTATTAATAAAATTCATCATTTCTTTAATTGCAGTTCAAAAACAGACGTTAAACTTAAATACATTTCAGTTTTACCTCCCTCTGACATCATCACAAACATTTCCTCTCCTCTAAACGAAGTCATGACCTCTAAACATATTCCACTACACCGACGTTATATTTGGCACCGTACTAGAGTCCTCAAACATTTGCAACTAATCCAGATGCTCTTCTTTGTGTTTTTACTACTTTAATCAGATTCTTGCACATTTTTATTCTATTTTATTACTAATCAAAATAATTATAATTATAATTACCGGTAGTTATTTTCAGTTTAAGAGATTTAGATTATTTGTTGTTATTTATTTGGTCATATTTTTAAGATTTTTTCCATCTTGTTTTCATTTGGTAAGACATTCATATATTTAATTATAATTTTATGATCATTTCTTTTAAGTATCTATGCTCATTAGTTTTATTCATATCTCAAAGAGATCTTGTAGTAAAGACATTAATTAACATGGTATTATATTGCATTTCCAAGCCTGGAGAATGCTGGAAAACCTGAGGTCTGATACAGATTTGAGTTCTGCTAAATCACAATTTTAATTACAATAGAGTTTTTTTGATGATGATGATTAAGACTATGATAACCACCTATGCATCCATCCATCCATCCATCGATTTTCCACCGCTCAGGTCACAGCGGCAGCCTCACCAGGGAGGCGTTCAGGAGGCATCCTGAATAGATGCCCGAGGCACCTCATCTGGCTTCTCTTGATGCGGAAGAGCAGCAATTGTACTCTGAGCCCCTCCCGGATTACCGAGCTTCTCACCCTATCTCTAAGGAAGAGCCCAGCCACCCTGCAGAGAATACTCATTTCGGCCACTTGTATTCGCGATCTTGTTCTTTCGGTCACTACCCACAGCTCGTGACCATAGGTGCGGGTGGGAATGTAGATTGACCGGTAAATCGAGAGCTTCTCCTTTCAGCTCTGCTCCTTCTTCACCACGATAGACCGATGCAGAGTCTGCATCACTGCAGACGCCGCATCGATCCGCCTGTCGATTCCCGCTCCATCCTTCCCTCACTACCGAACAAGATCCCGAGATACCTGAACTCCTCCATTTGGAGCAGGACCCAATTCCCAACCCAGCTCCAGCAAGAGGTGAACATCACAACCCGATGAAGGCAACAAAACCACATCATCCGCAAAGAGCAGAGACAAAATTCTGAGGCCACCAAACCGGATCCCTTCAACACCTAAGCTGATCCTAAAAAACTCTGTGTATAAAAGTTATAGATAAACATTCTGTGAGAATGAACGTTGGGTTGCCATGTTCAGCATTAATGCACTTTAGGTTGCTATGTTCTATAATATAATCTTTGGGTTGCCATGTTCTGTATAAATTAACTTTGGGTTTCTATATTCTGTATGAATGAACTTTGGGTTGTCATGTTCTGTATGAATGAGCTTTGTGTTTCCATGTTCTATAGAATTAACTTTGGACGCCATATTCTGTGTGAATTAACTGTTGGTTGCCATGCTCCAGAATAAACTTTGAATTGCCATGTTCTGTATGAATGAACTTTGGATTGCCATGCTCTATATGAATGAACTTTGGGTTGCCATGTTCTGTAGAAAGATCTTTAGGTTGCCATGTTCTGTATGAATAAGCTTAGGATTTCCATGTTCTGTAGAATACAAATTGGGTTACCATGTTCTGTGGAATAAACTTTGGGTTGCCATTTTCCACACGAATGAACATTTTGTTGCCATGTTGTGCAGAATGAACTTTGGGTTGCCATATTCTGTAAAATGAGCTTTGGGTTGCCATGTTCTGTAGAATGATCTTTAGGTTGCCATGTTCTGTATGATAAAACTTTGGATTTCCATGTTCTGTAGAATACAAATTGGGTTACCATGTTCTGTAGAATGAACTTTGGGTTGCCATTTTCCAGATGAATGAACATTTTGTTGCCATGTTCTATAGAATGGTGTTTGGGTTGCCATGTTCTGTAGAATGAACTTTGGGTTTCCATTTTCTTTAGAATAATCTTTGGGTTGCCATGTCATGTATGAATGAACTTTGGGTTGCCATATTCTGTAGAATGAGCTTTGGGTTGCAATGTTCTGCATGAATGAGCTTTTGGTTGCCATGTTCTGTATAAATGACCTTTGGGTTGCCATGTTCTGTAGAATAAGCTTTTGTTTGCCATGTTCTGTATGAATGAACTTTGGGATGCCATGTTCAGTAGAAGGATCTTTAGGTTGCCATGTTCTGTAGAATAAACTTTGGGTTGCCATTTTCCACACGAATGAACATTGGTTTCCATGAGCTTTTGGTGTCCATGTTCTGTATGAATGAACTTCGGATTTCCATGTTCTGTAGAATACAAATTGGGTTACCATGTTCTGTAGAACGAACTTTGGGTTGCCATTTTCCAGATGAATGAACATTTGGTTGCCATGTTCTATAGAATGGTGTTTGGGTTGCCATGTTCTGCAGAATGAACTTTGAGTTGTTATGTTTTTTAGAAGGATCATTGGGTTGCCATGTTCAGTGTAAATGAACTTTGGATAGCTGTGTTCTGTATGTATAAGGTGCAGGTTGCCATGTTCTGTAGAAAGAGATGTGGGTTGCCATGTTCTATAGAATGAACTTTGGGTTGCCATGTTCTGTAGAATGAGCTTTGGGTTGCCATGTTCTGTAGAATGAGCTTTTGGTTGCCATGTTCTGTATAAATGAACTTTGGGATGCCATGTTCTGTAGAAGGATCTTTAGGTTGCCATGTTCTGCATAAATAAAATTTGGATTGCCATGTTCTGATGAATACAAATTGGGTTTCCATGTTCTGTAGAATGAACCTTGGGATGATACATGTTCTGTAGAAGGATTATTAGGTTGCCATTTTCCACATGAATGAACATTTGGTTGCCATGTTCTGTAGAATGGTGTTTGGGTTGCTATGTTCTTCAGAATGAACTTTAAGTTGCTATGTATATAGAATGATCTTTGTGTTGCCATGTTCTGTAAAATGAGCTTTGGGTTTTCTATGTTCTATAGAATGAACTTTGGGTTTCCATGTTCTGTATGAATAACGTTTGGGTTGCCATGTTCAGTGTAAATGAACTTTGGATAGCCGTGTTCTGTATGTATAAGCTACAGGTTGCCATGTTCTGTAGAATGAGCTGTGGGTTACCATGTTTTATGAAATGAACTTTGGGTTTCCATGTTCTGTATGAATAACGTTTGGGTTGCCATGTTCAGTGTAAATGAACTTTGGATAGC